>VDFB02254757.1:0-468084 GCA_007258455.2 Sequoia sempervirens
TAAACATTATAATTTATTAGTTATGTTATAATGTTTTTTAAAAGGAGGATAAATAAAAGATTAAAACAAGTATTTTGAATTGTTATGTGAGCCAACATGTGTAATAAATTTTGTATACCTAATATGTTGTTATGAGAGTAGTTGTAAGTAGGCCTCTTCTTTCTTTCTAATAATGTTGTAGGGATTTTACTTCATTTTGGAGTAGTGATCAAAAGAGAATGTAGGTTCTATACGAAGGTCCTTTATATATTTAACTCTAGACATTGTTATAAATCTAAGGCCTTGTCTTTCAATTTTAGCAATATTGATTGTGGTTTTATTTAGTGTAAGGTCTTGTGATTTGTGTATAATGATTGTCCATGCCATGAATGGTGGTATTTGTCTATGACTATCTTGTGATATGGGTTGTACTAGTACAAATTTTGGGTGTATTTCTCATGGTAGACCATTATAGTTATCAAATCTTATTGTGACATATGCAGACAATTCTAATGATTTAGATTGAATAGGGTATACAATATTTTTGACCTCTCCAAGAGATCCATTAACAAGGCCAATTTGAATCCATAAGTTTAAAACATTGACGTTTATTAGTAACACCTCATGGGGAAGTTTCTCATCATTATTATTGTCACATCACACTTTTAATCACTTATTTTAGACATATTTTTAATGATTAAGCAATTATTTAAGGCGAGCAAGGTCAATATTTTGAATGTTACATTATGTACATTGCATGATATTATGATAATGGTTACTTCATTATCTCTACATAATCTTTATTTATTATGATAGATTTAATGTACAAGTTGATATCTTATTTGATTTTGGATTGTGTTCTTAATATCAATCTAACTATTGGTACATTGACCTAAGGTTGAGGAGGAGTATCATCTATGAGAGGATCATTCATGGTAACATTTTAATAGTTGAACCATGTCAACTGAAAACTCACACTCACACCATTTTGCAAGTCGTATGTGTTATGAAGCATTATTAGGTGTCCACCTGAGTGCCCTATTGCAAGTGTTTAGTTTATGTTTTATTGCATTCAAGTGTTTGGTGTCAAGTTCCAGGTAATGTTGCATTCGTCGTTTTAATTTGAGTATTATATTTTGTTCTTCATGAAATTGGATGTACATGAGTATCTTATTTATTTGATTAAATAAAATGAACTTCTTATATTCTTCTTTAAAAAGACTTAGCTATCTTTATATTTAGTAAATGATTTAAAAATTGTAATAGATTAAAAAGGGTTTACTAAATAAAAAGAAAAGAAAATAAGAATGGATGGAAATGGTTTTAAAGAAAACCCTAACTTTTTTAAGGCTGTTGTAGTTCATGGGGTTGTGAATAGAGGTAATTTTTCACTCTACAGGAGGATAAGCGAAATATGTGGAAGGTAAGAGTATTTTGGTAACCTTTTGTGGGCATAATAATTACCTAGTTTGGATGTTTTTATAAGGTTTGTTAGCTAAAAGAACGGGGAAATCAATCCTACACTTTCCATTTGTATTTTTATCTTCTATATTGGCCCAAGTAGGGGGGGCTAGACAATATTATGGGCATTAGCAATTAAAACATTATATGAAATTCCTCTTTCCTTTATTCTATCATTCACTATTCCTAAACTCTCATTTTTAGAATGGATTGGGAGTATGCTAGAAAATGCAAACTAATTAGTTTGGAGACTGAATCAAAATGAATGATTGGTTCATCCATTCCTACATTCATGGAATTTGGAAGAGGTCGTGACTAGAGCTAGGAACAATTTTTGGCAACATTTTTTTAACAAGATTTGGAGTCATTGTTACAAGTAAATCTTGATGCTAAAGGGACTAATTAGATGTTTGTTTAGCTTCAATAATTATAATGGTAAAACTTATATGCAACATTAGAGGTAAGATTTATACCTATTTCTAAATGTTCTTAAGTGATGAGAAGTATTATGCGTAATAATTGAATGCCAATTTTATTAGAGGGGTAAGTAAGATTTATTGAGAGGAGTTCAAAACTTTGTTCATATTATATTTTTCTTGACATTCTCATATGGGTTATTTGTATCCTTATATCAATCCCTATTTGTAATCTCATTTGGATTATCTTTAGGGAGTCTAAAAGAAGAAATATCATTCAAAACCAACATAGCTAGTGAATTTTGATATTTGTTTTTTAAGGAAAAAATATTTTGTTTAAATATCATTTTTTCTTTGTTATATCATAGAAATCGTAACTTAAGTTTTAACATACAAGGAATTTGATCCCTATTACTATACCCCTAGTTTATATTTATTTTTAGATTTGATCATTTGATAATCATAATATTTAAAGTAGGGAAAGCATGAATTTTGGACTTAAAAAGGATTATCTATTAAAATAGAGTAGAGTGAGAAGATGTTTGCATAGGTTATGGAATCTATATTTATGCCTACAAAATTGTATTTAGTTGAGAGTTTCTTCAACCCTTTCAACAAATCCAATTTTTGCATTTTCTCTAATCATTGCCTTTCATATTAACTCTTTTCTTTAAAGAAATTTTCAAACAATTTACATGCCTTATCTATGCATCCACAATCATTGTTATCAATTATATTGACTAGTAAAACCGAACGTAAATGGATGAATAAGAATATAGGGATTTATATTTGAAATATATTTTTATATCAATTGATGTGATATTATTATTGGGGAGTTGATTAAGCCATAGGTTTAACATTATCCTTGGCCACATGGTTTGAAGGATGTTTTCCTTCTATGATAGTTTGGTTAGAGTTTGGTTGTATCATAGAGGGTGCAAGAGGATTAGCTAGTCCATGACTCACTATTGTGTCTTTATATTCACTTTCAATCTAAGTATAATTGTTGGATACATATAATCTAATCTAATAACTGAGAAAATCATTATTTTTCATCCCAAGTTAATAGGATGCAATGATTGGGTCAAGTGTCTTTGACACTCCTATGTAAGTCAAGAGTAATTCATTATGCATTGTATTAAGTCACTTTCAATAATTAAATTGTATTATGAGTTTAAATCTATGAGTCTCTATATGGTCAATATGTGAGTCAAGACAGGTTTTAATATGATCCTTTCCTTACCTTGAAATACTAAAATGGGTTCAATAGGTTGATGGATTAGTCAATTGGGTTATTATTTCTAGTGTGATGCTCATCCATGTCATAATCCTTGATTTACAGTATTTTTTCAACTATGTTTCTTATCTCCATAGACTTGAAAGGGAATCAACAATTTATTCTAATTCAATTAAAATTTTCCTAGACATTTTCTTCTTAGCAGTCAATCTAAATGATGCGTAAGTTGACCCCCTCAATAAAAAGGATTATTAAATTTAATAATCAAACAAATTATCCTTTAAACTATGATGGAATGAGATTGAATAACATAGTTTTTATGTTTTGTAAATATCTCTTTTAGTGCACTTTATGTTTATAGTCATATAGTATGCAAAACAATATGTCAATATAGAACCAACTCAAGGTCAATTGTGCATACAAGGGGATTGAAAAATAATAGTCATTCAAATACTTTGTAATGTAACCAATTTAAAGGTAAATTGTGCATACAAGGGGATGACAAGGGACTAGAAAGGATAGTTATTTGTATACTTGGTGTTATCGATTAAATAAAACTAACTTATGGTAAGGTGTCTCGGGATATTGGAGAATAATGTTTAATATATACACTTGTATTAATGATCATATTATTTACTAAAGGCTAGTGAGACACTCTTAGGGTAGGGTATACTAGGAGAATGTGAACTCGATAGTTACTATATATGTTGATATATACTTATGATCATCTATTTAATATAAAATAATTAATAGGAACAACTTAGGGGAAAGGTATACCAGGAGTCTGTTAATCAAAAGATAATTTGTATTTTGATTTATACTTGCATTTCACCAATTAATTAGTCAGTAGGAATAGTCAAGCAAGAGATAGTATTGTTCTAAATATAGGAATTGTATATATGCTATTGATAATTGAACGCTTTACCTAAAGTGATGTTATATTTGTATACATCATTAGTTCAAGGGTGATCCCATAATAGTGGTTTACAATTTTGGCCAACCGACACTAAAATTATTATTTTTAACTAAATCTTCATGCACCTATAGCGGCTAAACTGAGAAATTTGAAGATGATGCAAACTAGAGTCTCATCAAATTTTGTTTAGATTCTAAAATATTTTTTCAAAATTTTTGGAATCAAATTGCACCTCTTTTCCATCTCCCACGAAAATTGATTTTTTTAGAAAACAACATTTTAAAAAGACACACCATATAATCCATAACTTTTTTCCATGAAGGATAAAATTCTAATTCTTCAAATTTAGATTTTTAACTCTGATATCTAGTGCTTCCACTTGGTTAGATAGTTTTTATTGAATATTTTTCCTTAATCAAGTTTCAAAGTCAAACGAATTACAATTCATGCATAACGCATAACTTTTTTGTATATGTCAAAATTTTATTTTATTTTTTGTTGGATCAAGGACTTCAATATCTGGTGCTCATATTTCTAATTTTTTTTGATAATCTTCTATTTTTCCACATGTGAAGAACAAATAAATTCATTTTCAATGAAAACCTATGTTTAATAAAACTTAAAACAAATACATAACAAAACCAAAACATATTAAAATTATATTCTATTGGATAGCTTGTTCTGAGGAATACCATTTGAAATAAATTTTAAATGAATTCATTTGATCCCCAAAAGCTAAATCAAAAGTGATTTTTTATCAGCATTTTGATAGGTGTAAAGGAGACGCATTTATAGGTATGGTTTAAAACTAGCGAGGTTCTATCAAGTGGGTTTGATCTAAGGTGATTTGATCAAACCCTCTTCAATTGGAATCCTTAAAATGAACTTTTAAGGCAAATCATTATATTTTCTAAAAATATGTGATTTCAGCTAAAATCAGTTCCTCTCGTGAATTGTAAACCACTATTGTGACAACATCACCAATGTATCGCAAGCTCCATGCTAGTTAGAAGTCATGATAGCTAGAGGATATCTAGGGACTACATGAATGACTATATGTGATGGTTGTGTACTTATTCATGTTTGCACTTGGTTATTGCATTTAGTTCTATTGCATACATCCCTATCTATCAGCCTTGTTGAAATATTAGGCTACCTCTAGCAAGAAGATGAGTAGAGGATTGCCTAGTATGTAGTTGGAGGTAAAGCACTTGGATGATGCTCTTCCTCTTATAGTTGAACAACCATACTACATTCACTTAGACAAAGTGACTATGGTTTATGGTCTACCTTATTATTATGTACAGTCAAAACATGTATATTGATGTAGCTAGTGGATTGGTAGGACAATAGTCCTAATTTGAATTTATATATTGTATTAATATTTTGTCTACAAACTTGTATCATGGTGATTCATGAATTGATGTAATATTGGCATCTTTATTTTGAGATCATAAAATGATGTATTATTGTTCTCTTTTATTCAAACTGAGAATCTACATGTTTATTGATTTATGTATTGAAAGACATGCAAAAAAATTATGTTATTTTATTATTATTTGTATTTTAATTTTTTATTAAAAAATATTGTTATTTTGGGTGAGTCATTACAATTATCAATACTTTGTTTACATTGTATTTTTACTATTTGAAACATAAAAAAATAGGGTAGGGTTCAAACACATAGGTTTTATACTAAATTTGGAATGTTTCACCAAACTTACTATAAATAGAAAGGGAAAAACAAGGTGTAATGAACCTACCTATTTTCTATTTCATTCAGGAAATGAGATCTTCCAAGATAGAATCAACTTTCAGTCCTTAGGTGAGTCAATTCTATGGAAGATTTGCAAATTTCCTTTGTGTGGGGATGGGGTAAATATGACTGAAATGTACTTTTGGGAGACAAATAAAAAGTACTTAATGATCCCAATCATGCAACGCAACATTTGAATCTTCAATTCAAATCATAACACTAAGAGAATCTACATCTCCTTTTTAGATTTTTGAAGTCTAAATCATTATAAACATGTTGTCAAAAATGCTGCAGGGTGTCCTTTTAATAGAAATAATGATAAAAATGATTGAACAGGGTTTTGGGAGATGAAAATAAGATAGTAAATGACTTCAAATCTATAACCTAAGACTTGATTCATGTAGATGCAACATAACTCTAACAAAAACATTCAACTTTATGAAAATTGGATGAGTGGAAGACACTTAAAACTTACCTCAAAATCTAGTGCACAATGTTCAGAAACAATTGCAAAGTGTCCAAGACACCCCCCGTCCAAAAATGGTGAATGGGTAGGACTAAGATAGATTTTTGAGCTGAATGTTTGGGAGCCTCTAAAGACATATCTAAGATGAAAATTTCCACTAGTTTCACGCGAAAATGATGGAAAATGAGTTTGGGATTTGAGTTTTCGTGAGATGAAAACTTTTCTTGCAACTTTTACAATTTTACACTTTAGAGACCTCCAACCTTCAATTTTCCTTCAACCTAAGGTCTACAACACAAACACAAGAGGGGAGAAATTGTTTGATTTTGGTGAATGGGGGTTTTCCTTGGTCAAATCCCATTTTGGTAATTAAAATTTGAATTGAAATGAAACATGAAGGAATGATTGAAAAAATGCAATGTTGCAACTCATCAAACCCTTGATTAAGCCTTGCTGCTTGAATCTTGATTTGAATGTGGATCTTGATGCTTGAATCTTTCTTTGAATCTTTGACTTGAATACTTGGATTAGATCTTGAAACCTACATCACTATGTTAGCTCCAAAAACATGCATGAATGAACATAGCTTTAACATGATGCTTAAGATCTTGAATGTTGCAACAAATGATGAAGAAATATGCTCTTGAATGCTCTTGGAAATAATCTCGGCTCTTGTTAAGTTCACTTATTGCTAGATGTTTTTGAATTGATGAAATAACCTTGTATTTATAGACATTTATCCTTAATTTTCTGAAATTAAAACATTACAAGCTGACATTTGAAATTTTAATTTGAGATGATAAAAATACCTCCAAAACATGTTTTAAAAATGGGTTCCAAGGCCTAGGGAGGACCCATTCTCCCATGGGTGAATGGGTCCCAAGTGCCTATTCCTGGAACACACATTGCTCAAGGTGTTTAATTATGTGTTGGAATTAACTGTTGTCAGGGTTCCCCTTCATAAAATCTAATTTACTAGGCTTGTAAATGAATAAAAGGGCTTATTAAGGCATAATTAAGCCCAATTTAATTAAGAGGGCCCAAACAAGTGTGAAAATGTAAAGGGATGCATTTTTCAACACTAAATTAAGGCATTATTAAGTCCATTTTAATTAGGAGGGCCCAAAAAAAGTGTGAAAATGTAAAGGGATATATTTTTCAACACTAAATTAAGCTATTATTTTAATTAGGAGGGCCCAAACAAGTGTGAAAATGTAAAGGGATACATTTTTCTACACTACACTAATATAATGGGTATAAAAATTATATCTAGTAGTTTTAGAATTTTGTATTGTGTAATGTTACTAGTTCATTTGTAGCAAATAAATGCATTAATTGGTCATTTTTCTTGTTCAGTTAGTATTAGGTTCTTGTTTGTACAAGTCATAAATACTTCCTAGTTATGTTGTGTTGATTTTTTTATTACATATGCTATGTAATATATGATAAAATAAATTATATTTGAATTGGAGTGTCATCTTGTTGTCCAAATATTGTTTGTAATTTAACAATTATAGTAAATTTCTACTATAGAACTTTTTCAATTGAGTATGTTGCAGAGATAGGTTTGTCCATAATAGGTAGTAGTTGGGAAGGTCTCAAATAAGAATTATAGAAATGCCACCAAATTAAAGATGTTGTTGGGGGATTGCTTACAAAACTTGTCATCTATTATTAGTAGCTTTGGGCTAGTGAAGCTCATCTCGTTAATAAGAGTGTATCATATATTTTCATGTCTTCTTTAAATGTTGTCAATGTTTGTCCTTGCAATGGTTGTATTTATTTAATTGGAATCTTGAGGGTTGCATGTATAGTTGAGGTATACATATTAAATTATGATGTTCATTCTTTATTCAGTTGATTAGAAAGGATTTTGTAGTGCATACAGTTCCTTGTATGATTACATGTAGTGGTTGTTGTAAGAAAGCAAGGTGTGCAAAAATAAATTCCCACGCTAATATTGAGAGAAGTGTTGTATAAATATTGCTCATAATATTATGAGAGGATGATACTAGTGGTCCACATTGCTCAGGGATGTGGCCAAATTTATCAAAATATGTGATGTTTGCTAGAGGTTCACAAGAAAGATGAAGTTTGTAGGTGCACTCTCTCACTTTCATATTAGATGAGCCTCCATTCTAGCAATGTGGCATTGATTTATAGGGAGATTATTGAAAAATCCAGCAACAAATATAAATAAATATTGATAACCACTAACTACTTCACCAAAAGGGTGGAGGATATCCCCACAATAAACTCTACATTCAAAGCGGTGAATGACTTCCTACTGAATAACATCATCACAAGGTTCTGTGTGCCATCAAGGATAGTTTTTGATAAAGGGAAAAATAGATTTTGAAGGGATCCGAAACCCAAATACAAAAAGAGCAAGGCTGCAGAAAAAGACAACAAGCAGCCAACAAAAAAGATCAGCTCCACACCAAGACCAATCAAGATTTACAATTTACACTTTTCTTGTGGGAGCGGAGAACCATGTCGAAAGAAGGCTTAGAGGATTTAACTTTTTTTCCTTTCACTGTGATCCAACCTTCTTCCACTTGCGCCGCTTTACCATGCCAATCTAGCTCGCGATTTTCAAGAGAATGAAAGCCAGCAGCAAGTGAAATAGGAGATTCATCTTGATTCCTTTGCGCAGAAAAAGACTTCCTAGAAGATCCGCCAGTGAGGGAATCTGAAACACAACCACCAGAAGTGGCAGACTTAGACTCAATAGGAGAAGCCCTAGCATCCCCGCCAGATGAAACGATAGGAGTGGGTGTTCCAAGACCCAGAGATTCGGAAGCAACCACTTCAGAAAAACTCATATTTTGATCAGCTTTCTTCTCAACTGTATAATGCTATTGAGAGGCACCTTTCCACCAAGTAGCTATCTTAGTTTTTTTCTCTAATCTGCAGTGCGCAGCTGCATGTCCAGTATTGAAGCATCGTCAACATCGGAAGGGAATCCCTTCATAATCCAAATATTGGACCCAAGAGCCTTTAGTAGATTTAAGAAGGACTTCAGCAGGCAGCCCTTTTGAAACATTTATTTCAACCAGAATGCGAGCATAGGTGGAATGAAGAATGTCAGAAGATTCCTCATCCACCATCAAAAAATCACCAAGGGCATCACCCACTTCCTCTAGAAGAGAGTCATGCCAAAGGTGAAGGGGGAGATTGGGCAATCTAACCCAAATCGGGAATTTATTAAAAGTTTCAGAAATAGGATTGAAGTCAGAATGCCAAGGTTTGATCATCAGCATAAATTTATCTTCCCAACTAAAATAATTTTCACACAAGATTACTTTTCTGTCCTAAGCATTGTCAAATTTAGCAGCAAAAAATCCCTTAGCCAAGGGATAAATGTTAACTTTACTCGAAATTAGAGGCTCCCATTCGCTAGATATCCAGGAATGCAACTGGGGGAGGTTAGGCCAAAAACCTTTGAATCGACAGATCACGCCACAGAGGGAAAGATCAGCAACAACCTCCTCAATATCTTCAACTGTTTCATCTTTCAGCTTTACTGAAATAACACTCCTAACAGGGATAAATCCGCCATAATGCCCAAGCTTGGGTCCCGCAAAATTCGAGGCTTTAGCCTTAGGCCCAAACCCCATGAGTTTCCTTCCATCAGGCACCGAAGAAACAGGGCCAGCTCCTCCCTGACCACCACCATTGGCCGTTCCAGATGCCTGCAATACAACCCCAATACCACCATGGTTCGGCACAGGAGGAAGGGAACCATCAGACACCATCAGTCATAGCCCGACCGCCGACGCCGCCACCGCTCCAACAATTGCGTTAGGGTTTCCATTAGCAACCATAGACGCCTCCCGCGCAGAGGAATCAAAAGACCATTTCTCGCTCACAACCATAGTTAGGTTTTTGGCCAATGTAATGTGTTTCAATATGTGTTCTCAATGTGTTACAATTTTTGGCCAAACTGGACATGAAATAATTTTTTCTAACTAAATCTTCACTTTTGGGCACCTATAGCGGCTATGCCATGAGGAATTTGAAGATGATGCAAACTAGATTTTAGTGACATTTTTTCTATAGATTCTAAATATATATTTAAAAAAAAAATTGGAATTGGATTGCACTTATTTTTCCATCTCTTTCGAAAACTAGTTTTTTTTTAAAAACAACATTTTTAAGGAGTGATACTCACCATATAACACATAACTTTTTTCCATGAAGGATAAAATTCTAATTCTTTCAATTTAGATTTGTAACTCTGATATCTAGTGCTTCCACTTGGTTAGATAGTGTTTTATTGAATATTTTTTCCTTAATCAAGTTTTGAAGTCAAACTAATCACAATTCGCATATAGGCGTGATAATCGTAACTTTTTTTGTATGTATCGAAATTCAATTTTTTTGTTGTTGGATCAAGGACTTCAATATCTGTGCACTCATATTTTTCAATTTTTTTTGATAATTTGTTATTTTTCCACATGTGCAGAACAAAGAGTTTGATTTTTGGTGAAAAACCTATGTTTAATAAAACTAAAAAATAAATACATAATAAAACCAAAACATATTAAAATTATATTCGTTGGATAGCTGCTCAGGACTACCTAATTTAGTTGGTTCTGTGAATTCTCCACCATTTTCATCTTCAACCCTCGAGGTGCAAAAATTCTGATTTTTTTGTGATAAAGAGCAAGAATTAGGAAAAGGGGGTTTGTCGAACTGGGGAGTTTTCTCGAGCCAAGGAGGTTCGAGCGAACCCCAAGGGTTCGAGAAACCAGGGTTCACTCAAACCTTGGTTCGAGTTTCAAAAAAGGGTTTTTTTTTTTTTAGCGCATGGGTTTGCTCGAACCTAGGTTCGAGTTCTTTTGGTTCGTTCAAACCCCAAGAATGAAATATTTTGGCATGGGGTCATTTTTTGCAATTTTTCCTTCCTCATTCGAATTGTAAACCACTTTTGTGGGTTTACCTAAAACCTCCTTTGAAAAAAATGATGATCAAGATCAAGATAACAAGAATATGCATGAGTGCCCCAATGACACTACTCGAATCAGATGGAAAGCAAAGGAAAACATTTAGGAATCAAAGATACAAATTTCAAAATCCAAGGAAACTATAATCTACATGAGTGCCCCCAATGACACTACTCGAATAAGATGGAAAACATCTGGAAGGACTGGTACATGAATTTGCATGAGTGACCCCAATGACACTACTCAACATACAAAATGCAAGTCAAAAATTTACAAGTACCAATAGTCCGAAGAACACTAATCACGAGAGAGAACAATCTGCATGAGTGTCCTCAATGACACGACTTGAATCCGATGGCAAACATCTCAAACTTGAAGCTACAAACAACACAAGTACCAATAATCTCTAATCAAATGAATGGAAAGTCGCCTCCAAAAATAGGAATGTAAGAATGTTCATATGGAAAATGCTCCATTTCATCGAAATGCATGTAATCAGCCATTGATGTACACTGGATCTGAAAATACATAGGAACAAGAACTAGATACATAGATCACTCAAACTGTGAAACCAAGGAAGCATTAACACCAACAACAAAACCCCCCCACCCTATAGTGCTAAAAAGGGAGAGCCATGATAGCAACATTGAAACTATGTGAAACCAAGAAGTGCATGTAGGAGAAACAACCTACAAATAAAAGGGTGTGCAAACTAAGACACACACACATGAGGCAAGAATCATTGGGATCCACTATTGTTGTGGAAGGGACAATCACTTGACAAAGATGTGATGGAAAACCAAAGGAAAACATAAAACCCCCCATGGCACTTTATATCATAGTACGAATAGAAAAGACACAACAAGATGTGCAAAATCCCCAAAAAGTATACACCAGAATGACACTTTATCTCAGTGTACATCTACAAAAGAGAATATGCATGAAAATATGTTTACAATGCCCAAATGGGATAGAATATTGGAAATACATGAAAAATATCCAAAAATGAGTCATCCCATGCAAACAAAAGTTTCTAAGAGCTAAGATGTCCAAGTAATTCATCAAAGTGCGAAAACACAAAAAACTAAATAAAATGTACTAGAGTGAAATCTGGAAAAATGAATGGATGGCTCTAAATAGATTTGAAAGACAATCCCAATGCCACTGGAATCACGAAAAATAGAGAAATAGGGCAAAATTTATGAGCTTGAGACTAAAAACAACACCTTTGACTTCAACAGGCTGTAAAATGCACCAATAGACAAACAGGAAATGAAACTCACACCACTGGAACATTGACAAAACCAACTTTCCAATGATATCTCATTTTCCAAAAAATGATATTGTACGCCCAAGTTATGGCCAAAAGAAAAAAAAGACCTCCTTTAGGGCACAAAGGGGTCAAAGGGGCCATAGGAGCTTACCATACTTTGATGTCATGCATGACACAATGCATGATGTCATGTTGACGTCAATGACATATTTTGGGAATATTCCATGGTTGTCGAAAAAAATTAAGCCCCCTGGGCAAGAAAAAAGCGGTGACAAAATATACTAAAGGAGATGGAATATTCGAAAAAGATTTGCCGTCGAAATATTCTTGGCCGAGATTCCCTCAGTTGCCAAGAAAAAGTCGCTGGCACTGAAAAAGTTTGTTCTTGCCGAAATTTGCTAACGTGCCCGTTGCCAAAAAAATTTTGTGGCTGTTGTTGATTTTAAATTTCTAGTCTACGGGTGGGATGGGGCTGCCACCAATAATGAAAAAGTCATCGGATGGCTGGTTTTCATAGTTACATCACCATGGTTGGGTACAAGCCAGTAGAGTACAGGTCTACTGCAAGGTAGTACCATATCAACTGAAATAAATGTGTCCGAAAAACCAAAATATCTGCCCCATTAAAAAATCAAAACCCACACTTTTAAAAGAATTCCTATGCCTAGTTTATTTAAAAATAAGAAATTAAAAAAAAACACACCAAACCATATTTTATTTTTTGCCCTTTTTAAAAAAAATTGTGCCTACTTGGAGTATGTACAGGGGCCGTATGACCCCTGTACAATTTTTTTTTGCCTTAGAAGCTCCCGACGTCAAAATAGGGAAAATTTATAGTCAAGATTCATCGAATCGGCCTCCTGAATCCAACGGTGAGGTCCTTTTCGTGCTAAAATAAACCAAAATCGCAGCTACCCTCCAAATCCGAAAAAAAAAAATTGCTTCAAACCCTCGCAAATTTGACCTCGGGAATCCAAATCAAGCCAAACAAAAGGAAAATCTAACTTTCTCGACAACTTTGAATTCAATGGTGAGCTCTTTTTCATGCCAAAATGCACCCAAAAATTTCCCACCTCCAAAATTTGCAAAAAAAGCTAAGGGGATTCCAGATCTAAAGCCTATAACCCTTATTGAAGGAGAAAACCTCATCAATTAAGAAGGGGTTCATTAAATCCATACTCTGATACCATGTTAGAATTGTGAAAAACATGAGCCATAGGATCAAACAACAAACAAAGACACCTTCCACACAAGATATTTGCAAACAGTATATACAATATTCCTCAACAATAAAAAGCTACAAAATGAACCTCAAGAATCTTAAAGGAAAATAAAGAGGCCTCAAAGGTTGAGAGTTTGAGAGATAACACAATGAGGGTTTAGTGCTATAAGAGAAACCCTAAATGGTAAAGGGATTAGATCAGGGAAAGTGTCAACATCACATGCAATGAGACTGAATGATCTAATAATAGCTCACTTCAGTTAACATAGAAAAACACTTAGTTAACTTAATAAAGAACTCCTAAGTTTAGCTTAAGTGCATGAGAATAAATTAGACATAATTAATTAAAGATAAATTATTAGTTAACGTATGATTACTCTAACAGTACAGATTGTTTATTATTTGATTTTATGCATAAATCTTGAGCTTTATTGAGTGATTCTTAAGTGTGAATTTGGTACTTTCATTGGATTGTTCCTATTTTACATAATTCATATTCTTGAGGTTGCTTAATATAATGATACTTATTTAGTGTATTTTTTTGCCTCGAAGTCTAGGAGGTCAAGCCATTGAATGGTTATCCCACCTACCACATGGGATTGTCTTTTTATGAGTTAGCTCAAAATTTCATTGTTAATTTCTCATATAATATGGAGCATGAAATCTCTATGACTAATTTATGCAATACAAAACAAAGAAATTGAGAATCATTTGCCGCCTTCTTATAATGATGGAGAAATATGGGAAGAAAACTCCCATGGCCTATCCTTGAAAAAGAAAAACTTGTCCACATATTCACCCAAAATCTGAATCAAGAAATGGACTTTCACCTACAAGTCCAATGTACTAATGCATTTGATGAGATCATAGAAAATGGATTGACCATTGAAAAATATATCATTGCTAAGGGTCTTATGAAAATCTATAAGGATAACAAAGACAATGGATCTCAATCGAATGATAAACCTCGACTATGGGAAAAAAACAAAAACATTGTCAATGATGGTGTCTAGTAACGGAAAAAGTAGCCTTTTCCCTTGTTTGGATAATTCACATTTAAGTTGAACTAATGTTGTCTTGAAGTGGTGCTGTAATGTGTTGTACACATTCACACTATTCTAGGACCTTTATTTGATTAAAACATGCCTTAATTGGTCCTTTGCAAGGGTGTTGTAAAGTGTTGTAACACACTTTCACACTTTTCTAGGATGTATTTGCTTAATTAAGCCTAATGGGCCCCTTTTCAATAAAATGTACATAATGTGTACCTTGTTTAAGTGTCGCAAAGTGTTATAAAGCACTCTCACACTTATCTGGGTGGTCTTAATTAATTGTGGTTAATTGGAGTTATTAACCCTCTTTTAATTCAAATTTAGGCCTTAATTTTGACACCTCCCGAAGATCTATCCATACAATCATAATTTAATTAACAAATTATTTCATTGGGAAAAGTTTGGTCCTAGTAAGTTGAGCCAAGACCTATTCGCCCTTGATGGCAAATGGGTTCTCTCTTAACAAGACCCCCCTTTATCAGCTGATCCGAAATGGGTTTTTAACCCTCTTTCAATCCCCTGAGGTTAGGGTCTTGGAAAACTGAGCCAGGACCCATTCCAAGTCCTCCTCCTTAATGAGACCCCCCTTTTTGAATTTAATTCTGGCATTTTTTTAATTATCTTTCTTTCCAGATCTAGTGTCGGCCTTAATTCTTTGAATTCCGGGGTTAATGTCCTAATTTAGTATAAATAAGGGGTTAATTCACATAGTTTCATCTAATATTTTCAAGAGAGCATCCTAATACTTCACAAGAGAATTATAGAGCATTTCAAGAGCATTCATAAGGCATTTCAAGTGTTCATTGCAACAATTCAAGATCATATCATCATTTCAAGGGTTTGATGCATGCATTCATGTTGTTGAGCTAAGATTGTGAGTGTAGCATTGAAGATCTATTTGCAACTATTGTTCACATCATTTCCAAGGATCCAAGATCTACATTCTTCATGACATCACATAGATAGGTTTGGGGTTTGAGAGGAAAACACACAAGACATCATCCAAGGTGACATCATTTACATATTTCACATTTCATGCTTCATTTCATCATTTGGTTTAATTACCTACAAGGGGTTTGATTGAGGAAAACCCCCATTCACTAAGAAACAAGTTTCTTTTCCTGTGATTGCATATTTACAGGTTGAGGATCAAGTTAAACAAGATTTGGAGCAAGATTGTCAAAGTTGCAAAGTTGCTAAAGTTGTCATTCAAAGTGCAAGATCACGGAAAGAGCTCTAGAGAACTGTATGCAGACTTCTAGAACTTGATAATAGGGAATTTAAGAGTGCAAACATCAAGGAACATGATCATGAAATCAATTTTTTGAAACCCTAAAAGGACCCATTCGCCACTAAAGACGAATGAGTCCTCCATAGCCCAAAAACAACTTTCTAGCCAGGGACACAACTTTTTATGCTCTAAAAACATCCCCCCTAGTTGCTATAACAATTAGGTTGCATTTCTTATTGTTATTGGCATCTTATTTTACACATAATTGAGTGAAACACCTCTTAGAAAAATAGTGATTCATCATCTTGTTATTAAACATCTTGATGCAATCCAGCTTTTGGTGTTTCATTTTGGTGAACCTGACTCATTCAACATTGCATAAAATTTGAAAAATATTTGTCATAAAACACCTGATTGCACATAAAATTGAAAAATATTATTCAAGATCTTATAGACTAGTGTGAGATTTAATTTGAGGGCCATCCTTCTTCATCCAATATAGTGATCTCAAGATATACACAGATCCAATCCCTAACTATGGTAAAGGTAACCCCTCTAACAAAGGTAACAAACCCAAAGATACCAATTATGATTTCGTTCCATATGAATACATCATAGCTCGAGTATAATCAACCAATATAGGTAGGGGTAAAATAACGCCTCAAGATATCCAAATTCCATCTTATCCAAATACCTCCTTCTATCTCAAGATCAAAACAACCCTTCCAATCCAGTCAATGATCCCACTCCATGTCAAGAGAAAAGTGTCCCTCCCATGTCATCTCATCATCCCCTACCAAATCAAGATCAAAGTACACTTTTCATCCCATTTAGTGATCCCCTTCCAAGTCAAGATCAAGACATCCCTTCAACTCCATCCTATGATCCCCTTCCATATCAAGATCAAAGCATCCTTCCATCTCATAATATTATCCCTTTCATGACATCCCATGATCCTACCCCAAATCAATACAAAGTATCCTTTCATCTCCATGTCATGATCCTAATTCATCTCAAGATCCTAACATCCCTCTTAATCCCCCTTACCTAATCCTCATAAGTCTAGTTCAAGTAAACATATCTTTATCTATCATTTTGCTTGGATTCATAAGTCTAGTTCAAGTAAACATATATTTATCTATCATTTTTCTTAGACTCACAAGTTTATTTCAAGTAAGCATATCCATATATCACATGGTTTAAATAATTATTCTAGTATCTATTGTCTCACTTAGATGCCTATCATAATAAAGTTCTTTTTTTTCCATCTCATGAAGGACATGTATTTTTGTGGATATAAAAAGAAGTTTGGGCTATTTACAAAGCTTGCACACTTTGACCCCCCACACACACACATTCCACATGCTCATTTATATTTGCATTTTTTTTTATGGTTTCTTGGGTTTTGGATTTGGTCAATTAACTGCCCCCTTTTTATTTCAATAATTGCTTGCATGTTTTGTATTTATAAAAAAAAATCATTAATGTTTTTTGTATTTATTTTGGAGTGTTTTTATTTTTATATTTGATTTTTATTCATTATTTCCTTTAGGCTTCTCTCTATCTCTCGTTATACACACACACACACATATACATGCCTTTTTTTTTTGGTGTTCTTGTTCAGTTTTATTGTATTTTTGGATTTTCAAGTGTATTCCAATGTAAATTTTTGTGTTCACTTATCTCCCTCTTTGTTTTGTCTATTTTTTGTAATTGTTGAAAGTTTTTATTAATTAATTGTGTTGTTCTTATGGTTGTATTTAATTTTTCTTTTATATGCATCTTTGCTTATTGCATATATGATTGTTTTTGTTTTTTTTTGTTTTAATGTTCATTGTATTTTATTTTTTATGTTTATTTTTTCCTTCTTCTATTGTTTTTTGCATTTATTTAGTAGCAAATATTTTGCATTTTTGTGTCTATTCTTGGATTTTTCTTTGTTGTGTTGTCTTGTTCTTATAGTTTTTTTTTATAAAAAAATTTGTTTTCTTGTATTTTTACATTTTTGCACCCTTTAATATTTTTTCCTTTGTATATTTGTATGTTCATATTTAGGCATACATGAATATATAGATATACATTCTTTTATACTTGCAGGTAAGTTTGCTTTTTTGTCTTTTTGTTTGTATTTGGTTTCATGTATATTTATATGTTTATATTTATATATCTGGTTTTTTATTTTTCATTTGCTTTGTAGGTTCTTTTAGCTTTTTCAACTTACCTCCTTGCACTTATTTAATTTCTTCTTTTTTCTCCTTCTGGTTTTCTTGCTCTCTTGTCTATTTTTTCCTTTCTTCATTATTCCTTCTCCTCTTGTTTTATTTTCTTGCTTGGTGCTTATTCTTATGTTGTTTTTCTTTACTTTTTTCTTTGTTTTATTATTTTTAATTCTTGTAATTCTCCTTGGTTTTTGTGCTTTCCCCTCTCTCAAACATCTCCCTCTTATTTACCCAGCTAGGTATGCAACTTATCCATTTTTCTCTTCAACTCTCTATCCTGATGATGGATCACAGAGTGTGATCCGAAACGTTGATGAAAAAACTCACGCAGTCAAATCCAAAAGCAATATAATTACATTCACTTGTGTTTATCTTTGGAGGCACAAAAGGAATCATTTTGTTATCTCTTGGTCTATTGTAGAAGATGGGTGCAGGAACTGTGGTGTACTTATCTTGGTTATTTAGAAGGGATTTTTTCTCAATCATAGGTTCATCCATGATGGGTTGGGGAGAAGGAACAACCATGGACCTATTAGTCTCAGGAATATTGCTAAGAAATAATTTTGTGTTGATTGTTAGTGGATAAGGGTTTGCCTTGGTCAAACCCATCAAACCCCTTGTAGGTAATTAAACCAAGTGATGAAATGAAGCTTGAAATATGAAACATGTAATTGATGATACCTAGGATGTTGTCTTGAAATGCAAATCTACAATCTAACATGAAGTGGCCATGACAAATGTAGATCTTGATCTCAAATAATGCTTTCAAGATGGATCTTCAATGCTACATCAACTTTCTTAGCTCAACATGCATGGATGCACTAAACCCTTGACATGATGAAATGATCTTGAATTGTTGTAATAAACCTTGAAAATTTGTGTTGAAATGCTTTATGAATGCTCTTGAAGTGCTCTATAATGCTCTTGTAATGTATTAGGATGCTCTCTTGAAAATCTTAGATGAAACCATGTGAATTAATCCCTTATACTAAATCTAGAGATTAACTCCGAAATTCAAATAATTCAAGTCGACCTTAGATCTGGGTACTAAAATTATAAGGATCTTGCCACAATTAAATTCTGAAAGAGGGGTCCTATCAAGGGAGGACCCATTCACCACTATAGGCGAATGGGTCCTACCACAACTTTCTAGGACCATGTTTTGGGGGGATGAAATAACATCATAAACTCGTCTCAAAAATGCATAGAAAGGGGGTTTCCCAAAAAGAGGAATGGGTCCTGGCACAATATCCAGGACCACACTTCGGGGAGGTGAAAGTACATCAAAAACCCACCTTAGAAATGCATAGAAATGGGTGTCTTATGTGGAGAGGACAACTTGCGCTAGTAAAGGTGAATGGGTCCTAGCAACATTTTTCAGGACATTAGATTTGCCAAATTAAATGTCATACAATATCATTATTGGGTGTCGGGCTAGATCCTTGAAAGGAGGGCTTGAATTTGAATTAAAAGGGCCAATTAACTTTAATTAACCAAAATTAAATTAATGACACCCTAGGTAAGTGTGAAAGTGTGTTACAACACTTTACAACACCTAAATAAGGTACACATTAAGTACATTTTATTAATAAGGGTCCCATTAGGCTTAATTAAATAAATAAATTCTAGAAAAGTGTGAATGTGTATTACAACACTTCACAACAATTTTGCAAAGGACCAATTAAAGCATGTTTTAATCAAATAAAGGTCCTAGAATGATGTGAATGTGTACAACACATTACAACACTACTCCAAGACACCATTAATTCAGTTTTAATGTCAATTATCAAACCAAGTAAGGGAAAAGGGCTACTTTTTCCATTACTACAAGTTTCTACAAGTGACCACCTCCTTGGCTGCTAGTGCATTTTATACGATGGAGACTCCTTTATTAGTCGTTGTAAGTGCACGATCACCTCCAAATAATTGGTTCCACGCCTTATTGCTGCAATTGTGCAACCAAACATAAAATATATTTTGACAAACATTGCATGTGCACAAGGATGCATACTCATATAAAGACATCAAACAATAAAAGAATACTAGAAATGTAATGTTTGGCTGCTAGTGCATTCTATACAATGGAGACTCCTTTATTAGTCGTTGTAAGTGCACGATCACCTCCAAATAATTGGTTCCACGCCTTATTGCTGCAACTGTGCAACCAAACATAAAATACATTTTGACAAACATTGCATGTGCACAAGGATGCATACTCATATAAAGACATCAAACAATAAAAGAATACTAGAAATGTAATGTTGTCGTAAATCCCTTACTTTGACTCAATTCCTACTCGAAGATATCTCTTGCAAGACAATATATATATTTATAATTTCATAAATCAATCAAAACATTGAATAATTTTTTTTATATTTTTAAGCACATAATCATTAATTAATAATACGAACAAAATCCCTAGAAATATAGTCGATATATAAAGATGAAATATCAACTCGTAGAGTCAAATATATCAGTCACAAAATCAATCAATGGTTTCAGCCTAATCGAAATTACACTGGAACTACGAGTGTCTGTATATGTTCTTAGTCAAGTTTCAAAGGGCCATGGAAGATGGTTAGTTTCACAATGAAGTCGAAATTGTTGAAATAATTGAATCGCTTCCATTGAAACATCTCTAGTTTTCAACGCTTTTTGTAGCTCGGACCAACTGTTTTGAGATGTGTCTTCTTCATTAATTCTTTCATTATCCCTATACAAGGATAATATTGCTTTCATAGAAGTATGTTGTCTTGATAACCCTCTTAGTTTCATAAAATCTTCTTGTCTCTCTGTTGTATTACTTCCTTCTGGTACCGAACTTACTGAGAGTTTTAATTGAAGCATACATTCAGCGACAATTTCACTAAGTAAAGGGCCACGGCGATGTCTTTGCTTTCTATCTTTATTCTGCTTAGAAATAAACTTGGTTGTGTATTTGTGCCAACCCTGTGTCATACAAAATTGTAGCTGTTAGATTTGGCTTTGTAATGTCTGTCAATTTAGAAGAAAATATTTTATTATTCTTCTTACCTTGATTAGATGGTTCATTTCATGCTTCCATTGCCAACAAACAAATATCCATCCAATCAATTCCTCCTTCCATGTTGGTAAGCCGTATATTTTCCCTATTCGGGATAGAACGTACCATGCAAATTTGTGGTAGTTCAATAAGCGCTTCCACTCTCGGGGAAGTTTTTGGCTTCCTGAAGCGAATTTACTTAGCTCATAAAAGATGAAAGCTTCTTCTTCAGTATAGTTTGGCAATAATAATTCTCTAATAAACTTTACACCTTCTGCAGATCTCAATGAATTAAAACTTTCGTCGTATGGCTCTCTAAGCTCAGTTGAAATGTTGCCGGGAAAAGCAAATCCCAAATGGCAAACCAACCAGTCAACTGCATTTTTTATGACTCCTGTTCAAGAGCAATTTATTCAGTAATGGACATTAATACATCAAATAGATCATCGTGCAAACATTATGTTGTCAGTGTTTTTAAAACTAAAAGAAAAAGAAAAAGAAAATCCTACCTCTACACCCTCGTTCCTCCTGGTTTGTTGGCTCTTCCTCTTGGTTTGTAGAAACATTTTCGTCCTGGCTTGTTGGCTCTTCCTCTTGGTTTGTAGAAACATTTTCCTCCTGGCTTGTTGGCTCTTCCTCTTGGTTTGTAGAAACATTTTCGTCCTGGCTTGTAGGTTCTTCCTCTTGGCTTGTAGCAATATTTTCCTCCTGGCCCGTAGATATCTTTTCCTCTTCTGTATCTGTGCAGTGGAGCAGTCCATGCAATTAATACAACAAATCATATTATTGTAGTATAAACATTTATGACAGGATCAAATTAGACATCAATGTTTTTTCTATTGTGGAGCTCTTGCCCTTACAATTCTTTATTTCCTACCTCTACACCCTGGCTCCAATTCATTGCATGGTTCTATATTTAACACTGTGTCGTGTTGGCTTGTAGCAATATTTTCCTCCTGGTTTGTAGATTTTTTTCCCTCGTCTATATCTATACAATGGAGCAGTCCATGTAATTAATGTAACAAATCATACTATTATAATATAAACATTTATAATAGAATCAAATTATACATCAAAATAAAATTTGTTCACGGGGTGTTGTTTAATAGTAAATTGTTGAAAATATGAAATGTAGTTCTAAAAATAGATCAAAATGCAAACAATGATACTAGCTATGCTCCAAACTCTCAGTTACTTACCTCTTGAAGGTTCTACAGACAGTACTATACTTTGATGGCTTTCTAAAACATTCTCCATTTTTCTATCTGCGAAATGGAACAAAAGATATAATAAAATCATTTCCGATAGAATGAAACTACATATATTAAAATGAAATTTAGTGAGAACTGCTCCTAGTATGTCTTCAACTTCAGACTCACATTTATGTCCTAAGTGGTATTCTAGAAAGTTATTTGTTTCTTGTGCTGTGGGATCTGGCAAGCTTAATGGAATTTGAATAATTTTACAGATAAACTTTTCTGCAATATCTTCATCATCTACTTCTTCAAAGTTTCTTCTAATTGCCCTTTCAATCATTTTTTTATCAATCCCCAGTATGACATTGATTTTGCATTCGGCTAAGACCAGATTTACAGCTGATAACACCTGTGCAAGGAAGACAAACTTAGTGTGACCCTTCAAAATAATGTCAAGGAAACCATTAAAGGACACAAAATTTTAAATTCACATACCTGCAATATGACCTTCTCTTCGCACCTATCTAAGTCGTCGACAAAGGTCACTATTCGTATTTGATCTTCAGAGGCTGGCATGAATTTCGGAATTCTTGTATTTTCAATGTTGTCAGCATATAAACCAAACCAGTTCCAACACCATACGCCTAAAATGAATGAGAAAAACCAATGTGGTTTTTTCCCAAGCTCCTTTATCAAGAAATTGATGTCAGCAATAACATTTTCCTGATAGCCGAGGTGACTTGTATGGTCTGGTGAAGTGATATACCCGAGCATTTGTGTGCTCACGGGTTTGACAACAGAAATAACAGATTTTAGTACAAACCATACAATCGCTATTATAGTAAAAGGTATGGATCCGTATTTTAAACCTTGGAATTTCGCCTGCTTTAGTAGCATCCAGACTATCCAAGCAACCCATCCAGCAAGAAATATGCCGAGCAGACAAGGTAAAAATACTTGTATCCAAATGTTGACACTGTGTTTGGCCCAAGTATATCTCCAGCATGTACTTATCCATTGAGCTCTTGTCATTGCTTTCTCAATTTCTTTGGTGATTGTGACTCCTAGCCCCGCCCAAGCTTCATGCCGATCTCTATAACGCCATGCATTGTATCGAATTGTCAGAATTCGAGGGACTCCTCTCAATGCATGCTCTTGTTGTGATAGTGAGTTTGATTCTAACTGAACAAGAGCCAAGGGAATTATGCCAATCAATTCATATCTTATAAATTTAATGAACTTGTTTTATAAATTGGGTTGCGATTCCACACTTACCATCTGGTTATTATCCATGCATGCTAGTGACTTATAAACAACATGATATCGAGGTTGATATTCCGTGAGCATGGTGACAAGCGGGTTCTGTTTCATATAGGCAATTTGAAAAATTAAAAAAATAATTAAATTTAACATATACCTCTGATTTATGTTTTGACAGAATTAAAAACTTGTGCGATCATCTTCTAATTCGTTGCTAAATTTTGTTAGCTCTTGTACAAAAAAAGATTATGTACCTCGTTTTGGGGTTTATCTTTTGTTAATAAATTGTGAACCTCTCTTTTTATCCGTCGATATATTCTTCTGCCTCTTGCATTAAGAGAGATTTTTTGAGCTCCAACAAATTGCTCGGATGGAAGAAGATTTGGAAATGTTAGCTGGGCTGCTGTAATCAGTAGAATCTTTTCGGTCTACAAAAACATGTGCTAGTTAATATTGTTATTCAACTCAACGTTTCCATATTAAACTAGTTTTTAATTTTGAGTTAGACTTACAAGAATCACAGCGCATAGAAATTGTTTATTATAAAAGCACTTTCAGTTAAAAGTATAATATGTACCTGAATCATAAGACTTGATTTTCCCATGCCCCATTCTCCGGAAATGCCCACAGTAATTGGGGATTCAATAAATCGATTTAAAAGCAAGGCAGCTAGACCTTCGGCAAAGACATGCCTTCCTGCAGCAACTCGAGCACACCGTCTTCTTGTGTCAGCGGACGCATTTAAAAGTATATAGTTCGATGAAATGCATTTAAAGATATAAATTTATAGCTTTAGAGAATTTATATTTACCAAGTTTGTCCTCCATGCTTGGTTGATCTCGCCCTTGCTCTTTCATTCTTTCCATGTGACTTATCACTTCGACCAAAAAATATTACTATGAGTAAAATTTTTCACAAAAACTAAAAGAGCATTTCAAATAGCAAGAGGACAGGTCTTGGCAATACATACCATTTTTTACGTTCTGCTCCTCTAATGAGTTCCTTTCCTCCAATTTCTTTCTCCAATCGGGATCAAGAATGTCTGCCATGTTTGAGCCTCTATTGAGAATCTCCCATGCCATTTCAGGATTGTCATTGACTGCGGCTGCTCTTAACAAGTGTTCTTTATCTTTCTTTTTTCGGCTTTGAAGATAGGTTTTAACATGAGAATGCACATCTTCCATCTCGTCTGCGGTGCCAATGCCAGTTGCAGAGGCCCACAACAAAAGCGACTTCTCAGGAGCACTTAGATACTCTAAACAGTGCTTTGCACGTGGCAAGTGCTGCCTTTGGATCCTTCACTTGAGTTGAATGGTGCAATGCCGTTCTTCTACGGCCATCACGTTCTCGTAGCGGGTCGGACCCTTTACCTAGAAGCATTTGGACTGAATCTTCGTGGCCTTCACGTGCTGCTATTTGGAGTGCTGTTTGACCAGAGGAATCAGTTGCTTGAATACAGTGATGTGCAACATTTTCCTTCCTTCCATCTTGAAAATTATGTAGAAGTTTCTCAATCATTCCACTTTCGCCTTTGGATGCAGCAATATGCAATGGTATCCTTTCTTGGTTGTCCCTTTGCTGACATAGGATCAAGCTCTTAGATAAAGAAATAGACTCCAGTATGTGATCAACAAATTCTGAGTCACAAGCTCCTTTTGCTGCCCAATGAAGAATGTTTCTTCCAAATATATCCTGTCTTGTGATGATGTCATCGAAACCGGCGTATATTTGTTCAAGTAGCTCAAAGACTTCTGAATGAGGCAAGGCATAATGGAAGAGCGTCTTTCCTTCGTTGTCCACTTCAACTGGAAGTTCAACTCCATCCCAGCTCTTTAACAAATCTAATAATAAGCTTCTCACCAATTCGATGTACCCTCCACCAACTGCCGCTCTTAATGCCCGCACACAGTCAGCTGTGGCGATCTGGGCAATTTCATCTTTGAACTGGAAAATCTTTTCCACAAGCGGACTGTACCCTCTCTCAACTGCCTCAATCAAAACCTCTACGAAACGAGGTTTAATGTTCGGAGTCTGATTTTCTAGCTGACGTAGAGATTGAGATAAGAGCTTTGTGAATATAGGAACGCTTTCTACGTTTGCGAATGTGATTGCACTTGCAGTGGCTGTTTCAACGAAGGCCTGCCCATATACTGCTATAAATAATTCGACCATAGCTACTCCCCAGTCCCACGTGCCTTTGCTTATTGCATAATTCAATACTAATACGGCTTCTTCCATCGGATTTTCCATTTGGAGCTGAAATCTGGGTCCACAAGACCCCAACCTTATCACCATTTCCCTCACAGGAGTTATGGTTTCTTCCACTGCATCTCCCATTTGCCGAAGTTTGTGCCAATGAAACTTATCTGTAAAGTCTTGTGACTTGATTGAATGCTCATGATTACACCACAACCAATACAGCAGCTCCACATCTTCATTCATGTAGGCGTAGAACCATGCATTTTCTATCCCTTTTGTGAGGAGATTGATTCCGTCGTAGAGTTGTTCTCTCAACAAATTACCATCTGATGAGTATAAAGCTGTAATATCACACTTCATAACATTAGATAATGAAATGATATGTAAATCTGGTAACTCAATTTAATGAATAAAATAATATTGAAAAGATTAAAACAGTTTACCATCGGATCTCTATACCTGAGCAGTTCCGCCATTTCCTTACATCACTATCCCACTCTTTTTTCTTAACCACTGCGTTCCATCGACATACTTGAGCAGCATCATTGCTTACTAAAAAGTTTACATGCCCAATTGTTGACGTATCAGCAACCATCCATCCGTCCAAAAGCCGTATGTTCTTCTTAAGACTAAGATCTCCGAAAGAACGCCCATTCGTCTTAATGGGCAGTTCCCATTTCTTAAAGATGTCTATATTGTTTCTGATTTCTTCAACCGTCGCCAAACGGTAGCCATTGGGCAACAAACATGCTTCTCCCCCGTCGAAATACCCATGGTAAATCCTCTTGAATTTGAGCCTCACTTTGGGCTCCTGTGGCTCTGCCATACCGATGGGGCAAACGAAACAAGGCTTCAACGAAAGAAATCCATGCCTCCGATTATATACAACAAACCACGTCCTTACCAACGAGCAAAGAAAGCTACGTTCCAAGCAAATATTCCAATACCAAAATTTCTTCTTAGGCTAACTACTCATCCAAGACGTTCTTCTTTCCCTCCATTGCCTTTTCCTTTTACCTGAGCACTTGTTTACCACCACATAGATCTCAATTCCGTTAATAATTCGAATTGGTCTACTACTTTGATAATACTATTTGAAATGGCATAAAGTAAAGCCATTATTTGTTTTGCAAAATAGAATTACTTATAATTTTTTATTTCTTATTTAATTTTTTTTAAATAAACAAGTAAATTAATCGAGGGAAAAGAACCCTCACCTGATCACAAGAAGACAAATATGAAGATCATGACTGAAACTGCCAATACACAATAAACCAAAAGACAAAATACAGGGTGGTGAATAATTGGTATTCTTGTGAGAAAACTTCATAGTTTTCAGTGGAGAACCGAGTTTTTTTTTTGCCTTTGCATGCCCTGCATGCAGCTTGGTGCAGCGTCGTTTTTCTTTTGGTTATTCTTAGTGTTGTTGGTGTTGTTTATTTTTTAGTCATTTTGTGAGTTTTTGAGGGTTTCATGGTTGATCTTTGTAATCATTCTTCACTTCCTTTCTGTTGGTGTATACATAGGTGTACACTTGGCTTTCTTAAGTCTACTTAGGTGTTCGTGTTTAGGTGTCTTTTGTTTAGGTGTCAAGGAAGCTATCTTCTTGGGTGGTTAGGAGTCTCACCCTATCTTTGTGTTTGACCTCCTATCCTATCCACTTTTGGTGGATCTTGGTTTCCTTCTCCTTGCCTATTTAAACAAGTCTCATGTAACTCTTGGATTTATCTCTTGAATATCAATTTGACTTTTTGTGTGCTCATGCTTTGTAGAAGTTTATATTGTTTTCATTTGCAGATCTTGACTAACATTCTTTCATGGTATCAGAGCAATGCAAGTGAAAAGCTTCTCGTTTTAAGCAAAATCAAACACTCAGCCATTTCAAAGTTCACTTTTCGATATTTTTTTTTACAATTAAGAGACTGTACTAATCGTTTTTGTGCAGAAAATTTGTAAAAAAAAGAAATTTTTTTTTAGCAGAGGGCCTTTCAATCCTCCGTGGTGTTTCATCTCCGAGGCATGAAATCTTTGCCAGGCCGAGTCATTTTTTGCAGGCTGTGATTTCATCTACAGGCTGCGAGTTTTCATTGCAGAGGTGTTTGATCTGCAGGCATAGCCATTCCCACGCAGCTCTCCGTCATTCCCACTTGGAGGCAGCAATTTACATTTGCCTCAGTCGTTTGGCTTCTGCAGAGGCGTCTATACTAGGCGCAGCCATTTAAACTGCTCAAATCTGCTTTTTGTTTGATTTGAGGGCGATGCGGAGGGCTGGATATGGATGGGCGGGCGGAGGAGGAACATGCGTTGGTTTCTACACCTTATTGTAGCCCTTGATAAGTATCTTCGATGGCATAAGTGTAGATTTGAAAACAGACAAGCCTCCTCTAAAACCAGCTGATACAATGAATTGAACAACAGAAAGAAAAAAGGAAAAATATAGTTATAAAATAGATCATACGCAACACTACTCAAAACCTCTCAATAGTCATGGAAGAAATTCATTCAATAAATTATGAGACATATAATACTCTGCTCTGTTTTGAAAACAGAGTTCTCTGTTATTGCAGCTTGTTAAAAAAAAAATACAAAAAATAGGGTAATATAAGAGATAAGATGCAGCTTCAGAAAATAGTACGCTGCCCACAAAGGAAAGCTTTTAAAAACAAAAACTGCCAAGTTTTCCCTTATTACAAAGAAAGCTAAATCAACTTTCCTAAGCTAAGCATGCAACACATGCTTTATTCAAAAAGGGAATAAAACAAAGTTTGGAAGAAAGACTACTTTAAAACTAAAAACTATAGCAAGGAATAGCAAATGTTTTTGCCACGTTGGAAAAGCAAGAATCTCCATCGCATCAATTATCTTCATACTCCCCCTTGATGCTAAGAGGGCTCACAATCTGATCTCGAAGTAACATAAACTGATCTCTTGCAACTGCTTTGGTGAAGATGTCTGCTAACTGATCATGAGTGCTGATGTGTTTCAATTCAACTTCCTTCTTCTGTACTAAATCACGGATGAAGTGATACTTCAAATCAAAATGCTTTGTTCTACTGTGATGAACCAGGATTCTTTGCTAACTTGATGGCACTTACATTGTCACAATAAACCACTGTAGGTTGAATCTGCTTCTCTCCAATTTCTTCTAAAACTTTTCTAAGCCAAAGAGCTTGTGTACCTGCTGAGGTAACTGCAACATACTCTGCTTCTGTGGATGAGAGAGCAACCATGCTTTGTTTCTTGGAACTCCAAGTAATCAAACCAGAACCAAAAGAGAAACAATTTCCAGATGTAGACTTACGATCATCCATACTACCTCCCCAATCTGAATCACTAAAGCCAACAAGATTGAATCTTTTAGAAGAATAGTAATGAATACCATAATTTAGAGTACCTTTCACATACCTCAAAATTCTCTTAGCTGCCTTCATGTGTATTTCTGATGGATTTGTCATATACCTTGAAACAAGTGAAACTGAATATGCTATATCAGGTCTTGTGTGGGTTAGAAACATCAAACTCCCAATAATACTTCTGTAAGCAGTCTCATCAACTAATTCAGCACCATCATTCCTACTCAACACAACTCCATGAGCACTTGGAGTGGAGTATGGTTTACAATCAACCATGTCAAACTTCTTCAACATATCTTTTGCATATTTGGTTTGGCAAATGAAAATTTCATTTTTACATTGATAAACCTCCATTCCTAAAAAATATTTCATGAGACCAAGATCTTTCATTTCAAATTCTTTCATCATAGCAATTTTGAACTCATCTTTCATCTTAGAACTGCTACCCATATACAACAAATCATCAACATACAAACTTATAATAAGAATATCATTACCTTCTTGTTTGTAGTAAAGGGTAGGTTCACTCTTACTTCTCTTGAAGCCATTCTCCTGAAAGTATCCATCAATTCTTGCATACCATGCCCTTGGTGCTTGCTTGAGGCCATACAAAGCCTTCTTCAATTTGTAGACATGATTCTCTTTTCCTTCCACTTGAAAACCTTGTGGCTGTTCCACATATACTTCCTCTTCTAAGTACCCATTCAAGAAGGCACTTTTCACATCCATATGTTGTATGCTCCAATTCTTTTGAGCTGCTAATGAAATCAACATTCTGATGGTCTCTTGTCTTGCAACTGGTGCAAACGTCTCTTCATAGTCAATCCCATACTTCTGTGTGAAGCCTTTAGCAACTAATCTTGCCTTATGCCTTTCAACACTTCCATCACTATTATGCTTAGTCTTGTAGATCCATTTGGTGCCAATCTTCTTCTTGTCATGTGGAAGCTCTGTAAGCTCCCAAGTATCATTCCTATGAATGGAATCCATCTCTTCTTGCATTGCTTGCATCCAAACCTCATTAGTACATGCTTCTTCAAAACATGATGGTTCAAAATCAGCCTTGGTAAATAAAGCAAAATTAACTGTCTCACCTATTGGATTTTCTTCATGTGCTTGATTGGCACTCCTTTGATAAATATCACTCAAACTTTTTACCTTCCTTCTAGAACTTGGAGTTGAAGATGGACTTGAAGAATTAGATGAGGGGCTGCTTGGTGGATTTATAGCAATTGGGACAACAACATTAGTGGGCTGCTCATGATCAATATCATCATTCAAAACAGATTTTGACTTCTCCATTTGGCCTTTTTGATGACCATAAACTCCCCCTTCATCAAAAATCACATCTCTTGAAACAATAAGCTTATTAGTGAGAGGATTATATAACCTGTAAGCTTTGCTTTCCTCACTATACCCAACAAAAATACATGACTCACTTTTTAGCATCTAACTTTTGTCTATTCTGATCAGGTACATGAACATAAGCTAAACATCCAAAAACTCTAAAATGATTAACATTAGGCCTTTTCTCATACCATGCTTCATAAGGAGTCATCTTCTCAAGTGCACTAGTGGGACTTCGATTGAGAATATACACTGCTGTAGCAACTGCATCTCCCCAATAAGAGTTACTCAATCCCTTGGTTTGTAACATGCTCCTTGCCATTTCTACCACAGTGCGGTTTTTCCTTTCAGCTACCCCATTCTGTTGAGGTGTGTATGGAGTGGTGAGCTGCCTCTTGATGCCATTCATATCACAATAATCTTGAAAGGCTCTTGAACAAAATTCTCCTCCACGATCAGTTCTTAAACATTTGATTTTGCACCCTTTCTCATTTTCCACAAGTGCTTTAAACCTCTTGAATGTATCAAGGGCTTCATCCTTAGCCTTCAAAAAATACACCCAACATTTTCGTGAGTAATCATCAATAAAAGTGATAAAATATGATGACTTACCCAAACTCTTTGTTTGCATCGGTCCACAGATATCTGAATGAACAAGTTGAAGGGGGTAATGGGCCCTCCATGCAGTGCCTTTTGGAAACCTTTCCCTTGCATGCTTTCCTTTAGCACATCCTTCACAAACCTCCTTGTGCTCTTCAACCTTGGGCAAACCAGCAACTAATGCTTGTGAGGTCAAAAGCTTCAAACTGTGAAAGTTTAAATGGCCATACCTTAGATGCCATAGCCAACTTGTATCCTCAAATGCCATATTGGCAAGGCTGCTGTTATGTTCACCAAATCTCAATGGGAACATCCTATTTTTCGTCATAGGAACAACTGTGACTACTCTGTTTCCCTGACTCTTATCAAAAATTGTACATTTCTTATTTTCAAAGACAACTCTATAGTTCTTCTCACATAATTGTCCAACACTTAACAAATTATGTTTTAACTCAGGAGTGTAATAAATATCTTTAACACTCTTCATACCTTCTTTTGTGTGGACCTCCATAGCACCTTTTGCAGCAACCACCAATGATTTATCATCACCGAGCTGAATCTTTGACTTGAAACTTTCATCCTTTGTTGAAAACAACTTCCCATTTCCTGACATATGGTTAGAGCATCCAGAATCTAGGTACCAAACATCTTTACTAGTATTTTCACTTTTAGAATAAGATAAGAATAAATTATCTGGAGGATTTTCATAACTTTCTTGAGCATAATTAACATTTTTACCTTCTTTTAATCTACATTCTCTTTCAAAATGTCCATACCTATTACAATGGTAACATTGAACATTCCTTTTATCAAATCTTCCTCTACCTCTGCCTCTTGAACCACCTCTTCCTCTTGAAAAACCTCTGCCTCTACCTCTTGAATTATTCTGATTTTGACCTTTACTTTGGCTTTGATTGCTTTTGCTACTACTGCTGCCATCATCATTCTTTGTGATTTGTACTTTGGAGGAAAAGGCTTTCTCAACACTTTCTCCAAAATAATCTTTTAATCTTTCTTCATGTGAGATCAAAGATCCAACGAGGTGATCGAATTGAAGGGTTGTCAAATCCTTACTTTCTTCCATTATTATGGCGACGTGATTCCATCTTGGTGTGAGAGATCTCAACACCTTTTTTATCAGAACCTCTGTGTTCACAGTTTCTCCAAGTGTAGCCATCTTATTGACCACATCTTTTACTATGACACAATACTCACTCACACTTTTTGCTTCTTGCATCTTTAAATTCTCAAATTATCTCTTCAATGTCTGTAACTTAACAACTTGGACTTGATCACTACCTTGGTAAGCTTCTTTTAGAGTCTTTTAGGCATCCTCAACTATCTTTGCACCTGCAATTCTTGGAAATAGACTCTTGTCTAGAGCTATTTGAATATGAAACAATGCTTGAAAATTCTTCTTCTTAGCCTCCTTCCTGGTTGTTCTTTCATTGACTGGGAGGGCATTCCAATCAGTTGGCTCCTGGTAACTTGATTCAACAATCTCCCACAAGTCTTTTCCTATTAAAAAAGTCATCATTTTTATACACCAATAATCATACTCATTTCCATCAAATTCTAGAATGGGCAAGCTGTTAGAATTCGACATGATAATCTTTGGTGAAATTCGAACAACTAGATCTTACACCCAAAACAAAAAACCTGCTCTGATACCAATTGTAGATTTGAAAATAGACAAGCCTCTCCTCTAAAACCAGCTGATACAATGAATTGAATAGTAGAAGAAAAAGGAAAAAATATAGTTATAAAATAGATCATACGCAACACTGCTCAAAACCTCTCAATAGTCATGGAAGAAATTCATTCAATAAATTATGAGACATATAATACTCTGCTCTGTTTTGAAAACATAGTTCTCTGTTATTGTAGCTTGTTAAAAAAAGAATACAAAAAATAGGGTAATATAAAGAGATAAGATGCAGCTTCAGAAAATAGTATGTTGCCCACAAAGGAAAGCTTTTAAAAACAAAAAACTGCCAAGTTTTCCCTTATTACAAAGAAAGCTAAATCAACTTTCCTAAGCTAAGCATGCAACGTCTGCTTTATTCAAAGAAAGCAGGAATAAAACAAAGTTTGGAAGAAAGACTACTTTAAAACTAAAACTATAGCAAGGAATAGCAAATGTTTTTGCCGTTGGAAAAAGCAAGAATCTCCATCGCATCAATTATCTTCAATAAGCGACTGCAGGACCCGCGTTGACTCCAAAGAATGGGGCGTGATTTGCCTCTGCAGGCCTGTAACAGTGGTGAAATCTTTTCACCATCAGTCTGATCATTGTTCGCCGGCCATCGTTGTATCTACCGGCACTTCGTTTCACCTGGTCGCTGCCAAGTCCCTCCTGAATCGGGGTTCAATCTCTGCCAGTTAAGTTTATTACTGGTCTTCTTCTTTGCCCGAGCCACTTGCGCTGGTTCTTCCAGACGCGTCGGCGTTTTTTTTCTTGTTGACCGGGCAGGATCTTCGTCCGTCCCATTGCAGGTTGCCGGCCACCGTTTTCCTGGTTCGCTGCTAATATTTCATGAATAATTATTGGTGGGGAGTCTTGATCGATGCTAAAAAAGAGTTCTTCAAAGGAAACAATCATGGCGGAATGTTGTATATAGCTGAAGAAATCTGTGGTGATCGTAGCCAGCTAGCAGATTGGAAAAACTTCATGCCGGAGTTTTACTACCTTAGAACACCTTCCAGAGACCGCTTTTTTCCATGCAGAGGCATTGACCGACAGCTGTGTTAGCCGCCATGAGGTTTTGTTCTTCATCTGTGATATAAGTGAACGCTTATATTTAATAAATGTAAAAGTAAGAAAACGAATTTTAGAAGAGGTGCATTTGGGAGGGCATTTTTTGCATCTGGTTGGTGCAATCTAGCTTTTCCTGTGGTGTGCGCCTTTATTCTTGGTGTGATTTGCATTTTTGGAAGGCGTTCAAAGTGTAGGGAATTTGAATCTTTGTTTGATCTCTTTGCTGCGTGTAATCATCTCTCTGCTGCATCCATTCTATCTTTGCATGTCTCACACTCTTTCAACAGTTTTGGGGGGTTTTTTTTGCATTTTCTCTTTTGCACATTTAGATCATGTCTACATGTTGCATAATCAAGTGTACATATTGTGGGAGCTCTCAACATGGGATGAATTTTGTCCTCATTTATCTCACACTATCTTTTCACTGTTTTGTAAGATTGCAAAACAGCCTACTATTGTCTTTCCAGATCCGCCACATTGGGATGTATATCTACCCGACATTTCATGTCTTTTCATAGAATCCCATCTTGTTGATTTGGATGACACTATTGAGGACATTCGTCTTCTTTTCGATGTCCGCTTTGATGAAGTTGCATCACCATCGTCTTCAGAGATTGTTCATGCGTCACTCGACAACATTGGCTTGTAGATCATCGAGCATTCTTCGAAGACATCATCATTGTCTTTGAATCATGCGCATAAATCAGAGACATTCATCTTTCTTCCTCTATATTCCTATTTGGAATGGGAAGATCTTATGCACACTTTTGTGGTTCAATTTCTTCCTAAGGTGAGAAATGTTGTTCAACGTTTGTGGATCATATTCAGTATCCAATGTCGCACATCTACAAGCACTACAGGAGGTATCTTTTGAGGAGAGGCTGCATGGTTTCTCTTCTCTTATCAATTTTGGGAGGAAGCATTTCCTCACATTGAGTTCATTACTTCATAGTTTCTAGGGGTGTCACATGACCACCTCTCTTCTCTCTCTTATGGGGGGATTTTCTTTCATGTACTTGTGTTAGAAGTAGTCCTCGGGGGGTTATGAGCCCTCCTTCTATCTTTCTTCTTCTTCACTTGTACATTTATTGTATTGTTTCTCGTTTGGAGAGGAGTTTTGTTCCCACTGGGTTTTGTCCTTTTCTCCGCTTATGAGAATTTTGTTCATGGGTACCTAATATGGCCTAGTAGCCGAGACCCTTTTTTATTATGCCCACCTAAGTTATGCTTAAGGGGGCGTGTTGGTGTACACATAGGTGTACACTTGGCTTTCTTAAGCCTACTTAGGTGTCAAGGAAATGGTCCTTGACACCTCTCGCTATCTTCTTGGGTGGTTAGGAGTCTCACCCTATCTTTGTGTTTGACCACCTATCCTATCCACTTTTGATGGATCTTGATTTCCTTCTCCTTGCCTATTTAAGCAAGGCTCATGTAACTCTTGGATTTATCTCTTAAATATCATTTTGGCTTTTTGTGTGCTCATGCTTTGTAGAAGTTTATATTGTTTTCATTTGCAGATCTTGGCTAACATTCTTTCACTTTCAAATAAGCTATTTTTAGTTTAAGTGTTAATCAGTTTTTGCATGAGGTTAATGCAACAAACATTTTAGTAGATCTTGTTTAGAGATAACAATTTTCTTTGGACAAATACAAATCCGATGATTTAAAAATCAATGGGTGTCTTTCTCATAGTAAGAAAATTCCTATAGTTATTTTTCATCTTGACTATGTGGCTGAAGATTTAGTTTTCTTCCAAAGAGGTTCTTATTTGTAAGTTCATGGGGGTTCGCTTAAATTTGCAGATACTTGAAGATTGGGCACATAGAGCTTGGCTGATTGAAGGAGACATGGAGATTACCCTGGTTGCTAATGTGTGTGTTTTTTGTTTCCTTTAATAATGTTGTTGATTGTGTTTGAATTTTTGAAGGAGGTCCTTATTTCTCCAAACACGCTCGACTTTTCATGAAACCCTGGTATTTAGATTTATTCTGGGAGTGGAACTCACTTCCAAAGTTTCAATTTGGATTCATTTATTCGCTTTGTCTTTGATTTCTAGAAATATGAATGCTTAAAATTTTTGGATGATTATTTGGGTACTTATTTAGGAACTTCACAAATTACTAAAGAGGAAAAAATCTCTAGTTGTGCCCACATCTGTGTTGAACTAAATATCAATAATCCTTTGCTAGAGCCTCCTAATATTTAGGTGGGAGATTCTATTTGGCATCAAACCCTTGATTATGAAGCCATTCCTTTCAGATGTAGGGAATTTCATCATTATGGACATCTTTTTTGGGATTTCGCATAGCTCAAATTAGTTGATTCTTCAGAGAAGATTCTTTAAGAAGATAAAAATGTCAAGCAACCAATTTAGCTAAATAATCAAGGGTCTATTGTTGGTCCTTCTAACTCTAATGGTTTTACCATGGTTCGTAGAAGAGGTAAATTTTGGCCTCCTCCTCACCCTAAAGGGAATAATTTACTAATGCCTGAAATAGGAATAAGTTTCATTTTTGGAGAAATACCTTCTAGACTTCAAGATGATTAGCATGAAAACTAGGAAATGATAATTGAAAATCAAAGAAATGATGAAAGAATACAAGACCGTGAAAGTCATGGTCAAATATAAAGTGCAAATCCTATTAATAAGAAGCAAAAAATATTGTTCAAAATCTTCTACTTTCTAGAGAGTTTTCAGATGCTCCTACAAATATTAAAAAAGTCACTCATGCTATGTTGCCAAGTAAGTCTATTTTTTCTGTCCAAAACCTTCTTTTTATTCCTAATAATTCTCAAACCCTTGAGATTTAGGAGACTCTTCTTTCCTTTGATAAGCTTGAACATGTACTTGAAACCCCTATTATGATTTTTGATAAAAAAAAAAGGATCATCTTTTGATTATGCATCAACAAGACAACCTGAAATCAAAATGTTTTAAAGAAAATAAGAAAAAAGATGCTTCTACTTAGGATTTGGGTATTAAACAAAATTAGAATAAAAAATAAGGGAGACATGAGGCACTTAAGATAGGGAGGAAATTTTACCATGATAAATCCAAACAACTTAGATAGGAGAACATATTTTGGCTTCAAGTCTCCTTTAAATCAATGGATTGTAGGGAAGGGTGACTGTGCTCTTTTTTGGGATGATTCTTGGGATCAACATAGCCTTCTTTCTATGAAATTTCTTGTTCTCCTTCAATTAAAATATAAATGTGTTGATGATGCAAACAATCCTCGAATCCTACAAATTAAGAAAATAGTCCTTTTTATGTAACAAAGGAAATAAACACAATAAAATAGAAACCAAAAAAGGTATGGAGCTCCTTAGTCCTGTTGCAACTATACTCTGTTTTTATTATTCTCAAACAAATCGTTACATTCACTAAAACCAAAAAACCTCCTTCCTACATTAGTAGCTATCCTCTTTTAACCACCAAAAGCCCCTAATCAACTCCTACAAAGACTGCCAAGTATCAGCAATCCAAAAATCCCTATCAACTCCTACATAGATTGCAAAGCAACAACAGTCCATAACAAAGCAATCACGCCTAATTTAACTCCTACAAAGATTACAAACAAAGAGCAGATCAACTCCTGAGTTAACTGCTAGTCATAGAATGGTTGCATCATCCCCATCTTTTAAATTTTTTGAACCTCCTAGTTCAAAGTCATATAATGGATGTCTTGTTGTACGCAAGAGTTTGGAATAGATGGTAGAACCATCTTTTTGACTTGGAGAACCAACCCATAGTGTTCCCTTCCACCAAATTAGATATCCTTGCAAATCATCATATTTTTTCTTCTTTTGTTTCAAGCCTCTTGTTGGAATAAAGATCCTCTTCCTTTTCCAATTAGATCCCTTCCTCTTTTCTTGGCTACTTGAAGGCTTAGTAGTCCTCCTCCATTGAAAATTGGCATTGCTCTTTGCATCACTCATACCAGGTTCCATTACACCTACACATAAATCATTAAAAACAAAAATCAAGTTACGGGAACAAAAATTTCCCATCAGTGCATCCTCCTTCTCTGCATTATGACATTTAGGCATGCTTTCCATTTTATATTTTGTGAGGTGGACTTCATTTCCTAGCTCAATGTGATATTGTTCACAAGACAACTCAGTTTTTGCATTGTCCTCTTTCATGTCACAAATTAAAATTTCTCTGCTCTCTCTCTCAATCATCCTGAGTTCTTCTCCAAGAAAGAGATGATCCATTTCTTCTCTCTTTCCGTTAGTCATGGGATTCTCTAGACATTCCTTTGTTTTCTCACATTCTTCTAGTTGCTTCTAATTAGTTGTGTTTTCAAAAAGTAATAGGACTTCATCACATATGGGGCTACCAAAGATCTCCATTTTTATTGTAGCTTCCTCTCTAATGTGGACCACTTCCACTGCTACAACATTTTGGGCCTTCCTGTGATAGGCTGCATTCCTCTTCATTGAAGTCTTCAAACTCTTCTCCTCATGTATTGTAATCTGCAATACCTTCCCCTTTTTCAGGGTAACACAATTCAACAACTTCATCCAACTCATCCATCTCTTCATCTTCAACCCATTCATCCCTCTCTTCTCTCCAAAACTTTTGGAAAATCACATTTATAGGTTTTTTATCCACTAATATTATTTCCAACTCTTCAATGGATTTCATCTTTCCCTATTCTAACAATTCTATCCCTTGGCTAACCCTTGCCTCTATGAATTTCTTCTATGAATGTACCTTTTTTTCACAAGATGAATATTTAACCTCATCATTCTTTTTCGTCTTCTCACAACTCTTTAGCACCTTTGTTGTAAATTTTATTTTCTTTGCCTTCTTATGATTGCATGTCTCATATTTCTCCACCATCCACCACAATTCCTTAAACTCATACTCTAAATTTTGCAACTCTTTTTTCTGATCGTTTGTTAGCTTCAGCCTCCACTTTTATCTTATCTTTTCTTCCACCTTGGTTATCCTCTTTGTCACATCATGATATAACTCTATTTTTATATTTAACAACTTTCCTCTTCCTAAAGACCTAAGCTCTAATCTTATTTTCTCCAATACCAAACTAATATAGACAATCCTCAAATCCTACAAATTAAGAAACTAGTCCTCTCTACAACAAAGGAAATAAACACAATAAAATAGAAACCTAAAAAGGTATGGAGATCCTTAACCTTGTTGCAACTATACTCTATTTTTATTATTCTCCAACAGATCATTACATTCACCAAAACCAAAAAACCTCCTACCTACGTTAGCAACTATCCTCTTTTAACCACCAAAAGCCCCTAATCAACTCCTACAAAGACTACCAAGTACCAGCAGCCCAGAAACCCCTATCAACTCCTACATAGACTTCAAAGCAACAATAGTCCATAATAGAGCAATCACACCTAATTTAACTCCTACGGAGATTACAAACAAATAGTAAGTCAACTTCTATATTAATTATTGATCAATAGCCAATCATGGAATGGTTCCATCAGTTGAAGTTGATTGGAGTTATGATTCTAATTTTTAGTATAGTATCATACAAGATGGTGTAAGAATTTGGAAATAAAAACCTAAATAAATATGGTCAAGCTAGTAGCTCCCTCATCTCATTGACTACCTAGCTCATATCTTAGCTTCCAAGAGAATCTCTTTAGTTAGGCATTTAGATTTTCCTTGGATAGGATGTCAAAGTTTCTAGGACCTACATGGTGTACACTGGTTATAAAAATCTTCTAGTAGAGAACCAAGAGGCTCATAACTATAATCATTGAAGTCAAGTTTGGCATCCTAAAAGTTGGCCTAAAGTGAATGCTTTCATGTGGCTTGCAGTTCTTTATAACTTTCTTTGCTATGATAATCTTAAAAAATATGGAATTGTAGGTCCAAACATATGTATTATATGCCTTCAATCTAAAGAGATTGGATGAAACCTTCTCTTAGATTTTGCATTTACCATTTTCCTTCATCAATTATGGAGTGATTTGATGGGCAATTCATGGAATAATTATGAGTATATCCAAGACTTTCTTGTCAATCAATTACATCATTTAAAACTAAAAGTCCTTAATCTATTGTAGGATATTGATTTTAGTGTAATTTGTTGGAATATCTTATAGGAACATAATCTACAGATTTTCAATGATACTTACAAGCATGCTTGTTAGGTTTGGGGTAGAATAATGGCTAATCTGAAAAAGACATGTCAAGCTTGGTGGCAATTAAGAGTGTTGAAGAGACTTGGTATTTCAATGGCTTATCCTTCATTTCTGTCTTTCAATTGTCCTCGTGATTCTCAAATTACTAAATGGATTCCTCCTCCTTCAAGTATTGTTAAATTTAATGTTGAAGTTAATGTTGATGAAGCTTCAAAAGACAATCTTTAAAATATTGGCATGACAAGTGTTTGTCATGATCTTAATGGCAAGGTCAAATTTTGATTTGTAAATACTCTTGGTGTTGCTTCTAATTGCTTTTCTGAGGTCATGGCCTTTCACCAAGATCTTTTACTTGCTAATCTAAAACATTTTTTTCATATTATTCTTGAATCAAACTCTTAAATTTTTATTGATCATTTAAAAAAAGTATTCCTCTTGTTTCTAGTAGTGGCAACTAATTCAATGTACGAAATATCTTGATATTATTATTCATGGTTTTACTATAATTTAGTGGAGCCATACTAGAAGGAAAGGAATTTAGGTTACATATTTTTTGGCTAAATTTGCTTCCAATTGGAATAATATCTAGTTTGATACTTGAGGTGACCAAGATTGTCCTACACAAGATTCAAACAACTTTTGCAGGGATTTTTTTAATACTAACTATAATTCCTTTATATATTCTTGGTTCATGTAGGGGTGCTTTTTATTGGAGTGTTGGTTCTTGGGGTGTCTTTCTTGCTATCTTTCGTATTTCTCTTTTATTAATTTTCTTTTCTGTTGGTTCACTTTTGTTAACATAAAGGAAAAAATTACTTATGATACTCACAACATTCAAACAATATTCAAGTTTATAAGGACTTCTACCCAATTGGAGGGTTCCTCCTCTTGTACTAATTGTCTATCTTCCATCCATTTGAATTTTCAAGAGTTTTGGAATTGGTGTGTCAAGAGTCTTTTTAATACTACAAACTTACTTTGTAATGTGTTGCTTATTTAATATATTTGTGTTACTTTATTGTTTTAAAAAGGACAAAATACAAATAGTTGAAAGCTAAAAAAGTTTACAAAGAAGAAAGTAAACAAACAACCACTAAGGAGTAGAAGTAGACAAAGTTGTTAAAGCCGAAGAGCTAAATAAGAAGCACCATACAAATAAACAAATTGAAAGAAAAGGGACAATAATAGAAACACCAAAGTGTCTTAAAGAAATCATAGAGCTAAGTGAAAAAAATAAAATTTAAAAGTATTTCATGAAATATGTGGAGCATAACATTGGTAGCTAAAATTGACTTTGGGATCACTCATTGCACTTTCCTAATTCTAGGTACTAGGATTGAGGACTGGAAATTTAATTATGATATATGGGGCCCACATGAGTTGTCCAATTTATTTTGGGGCACTATGCTTGAGTATTTAAGATATTAGGGGTTATGACACCAAAGATACCTTCAAAGTTATGTTTTCTATTTTGGGGGTGACGTACAATTTTTCCCATTTGATGTCCATGTGAAGCCATTGATCAATTAGATATTCTCATAAGAAGCTCTCCAAGGTGAGCATAAGGTCATACCATGATTTTGGTATACCATTTATGGTTTTTTCCTCTTCGTGTGCCTATATATTATAAGTATTAGATGATTTAGATGAGATTATTGTACAAGTATACAATTGTTACTTAAGTGTAGTCAAAGTGAAGAGAATGTGTTAAGAGTGTTGGATGTAGATCTCAATCTTGAAGATTAATACATACTTGTCCTCTCTCTTGTGGAGAATTTTTAAAATATTTCTCCGTGTAAATCCTATGATGAAATTATTTTTTGATTTATTTCTCATTATTGATTTATGCAATCATTTAACTAATCTTATGTAATCCTTGTTTTATAAAATTAAAAAAAATATATCATACACTTTTAAAGGTTATTCTTACAGTAGTTTCACCTTATTTCTCAACATTTAGTATTAGAGCTAATGATTCTACATAGAGAGGGACACCTTTCTATTAAGTGTTGGAAGGTTTTTTATTGCAATTGGAGCTTTTGTATTCTATAGTTTAATAGATTTGATAAAAGGATTGAAAACAATGGCTTCTACTTTTTGTATGAATGTTGATAAATACAATGGTGCCTAATATGAAATGTGGACATTGAAGATTGAAGATATCCTTAAAGAAAGAAATTAACTGTGGTTACCTATTTCATAAGAAAAGAAGTCATTCAATATATCTAATGAATATTAGTTATAACTAGACAAAAAACAAAAGGAACCTTATGGTTGTGTCTTATAGATTGTCCTCTTGAATGTTTTTAAGAAGACTACCTCATAAAAGTTATGGAAGAGGATACATAATATATATCAAACTAAAAGTATTACTAACAATTTATATCTCAAAAGACAATTATATTCATTGAAAATGAATGATGGTGATTATATTATAGGTCATTTGAATGTTTTTAATTAAGTTGACTTGCTTTTGTAGATGTTAGGTTGGAAAAGGAAGATAAATGCATCTTAATACTTTCCTCTTTACCTAATACTTTGGATAATCTAATCATTATTGTTAGTGGTAGTCGTGCAAAGGTAAAAATGGGCAATCTTTTTGGAACTCTTATTTCAAAGAAAACAACTAGAAAATCCATGAACAAAGGCTCAAAACATACTTTCATGTATGAGGAAGGTCTAAAAAAAAAGTAGATCCTAAAGGAGGATAAGAAGAAAATTATATAAGTCTAAAAGACATTCTTAAACCCTAGGGAAGAACAATGTAAATAATTGGAACTATGAAAAATGGGGGAATGTGAAGAAGGAATGTAGAAACAAGAAAATAGTTTCAAATTGCTCTACAAAAATCCTTTGATAATGGTGACAATGATGCTTTACTTATTTTTTCTAGCACTAGAAGTGATGATGCTTGACTTATTGATTTAGGTTGTTCCAATCATATGACTCCTCATAAGGACTGATTTTCTACTTATACAACTTATGATGGATGAGAGGTTTTTCTTGGAGACAACAATACCAAGCTAATTGTTGGTAAGGAAAAAGGTGCAGTTGTGTTTGGTGATGTAAGGGTTGAAACCATTGATCATTTTTTTCATATTCCAAGTTTTGCAAGAATTCAGAACATCTTTGTTGGTTGCAATTAGAATGTAAAAAGTTATAAGCTTTGAAATTCTCTAAGAAAATAATTTATTTGAGACATGAATTTTCAACCTAAGTTTAAACCTTATTCAAGTGAAGAATAATGAAAGGAAAAAGAAAGAATAAAAACAGTGCACTTCAAAACAAAACAAAAAAAAAAGAAAAAAGACACACATGTGGAAGAACACTTAGATGGATCAAAGGATGGAGAAGAAGAAGAGGGTCCAGATGATGATATGCAAGATGAGCACATAGAATAACAAACACAGTATTACTTCCACCTTGAGGAGGTCCATAAGACAACAAAATTGAGCTAACAAATACAGTCGGGACCAAATTCTTACTATGTAACTTTTTGTTGAGTACATTATCAATGAACCTAGATCTTTCAAGGAGAATCTTTCTCTGGAGGATAGTGAGCCTTAGATGTAGGCCATGTAAAGGAAATTATGGCCTTAAATTGTTATGATACCTAAAATCTTGTCAATTTGTTTAAGGGAAAAACACCCACCTATTGCAAGTGGGTGTACAAAAAAATTGAAGTAGAAAATTTATCAAAGTAGTACAAGGTTGGACTTGTAGCCAAGGGATACTCCTATAGAGAGGGAGATGATTTTAGTGAAATTTTATTTCATGTTACTAAGATATCTTCTATTAGACTCCTTCTATCTATTGTTACAACTTAAGGTTTACAGATTGAGAAATTCAATGTTAAAATTGCTTTCTAGCACGAGGATCTTGGTGAGGAGATTTATGTTTGACAGCTTGATGGTTTTACAATGAAATAAATGAATAATTGGTTGGCAAGTTGAAGTAGTCATTATATGGTTGAAGATAATCATTATATGGTTGAAGATAATCACCTAAGATGTGATACTATAAGTTTGTTGCCTTTACATTGAAATTAAGTTTTGTTAAGAGAGGATGATCATTGTGTATATATTAAGATTATTGATACTATCAAATGCTAATAATTATCTTATACATGTGGATGATATGTTGTTTATTGGTAATAGCAAGGTGATGATAAAGGAGCTTAAACCTCAACTTTCTAGCACATTCACATGAAGGACATGGGGGCTACAAAATATATCCTTGGGATGGAGATGAATAAGAATCGGTATAGAGAAAGATTTAGTTGAGTCAAAGTAAATATGTTCATTTATACCATTTTACAATAGCTTAGTATACATGGTTGTAGGCCAGTGAGTATTCTATTTCTTGTTAGTATTAAGCTTACTTTAGACATGTGTCCTAAATCTAATGATGATTCTAATAAAATGTCTAACATGCCATATGTTAGTAATGTTGATAGTATGATTTATACAATGGTTTGCATTAGACCAAATATTGCTCAAGCAATGAGAGTTTTGAACAAATTTATGTCTAGCCCTTGGAGAGAGCATTGAAATTTTGTTAAGACAATACTTATATATTTGCGTGGAACTTGTAATTACTATTTTTGTTATCATGGTACAAATGATGCGGAGAAATCATTAGACATACAAGAATTTATTGATATAGATTGGGAAGGTGACTTGGATAGTCATGTTGGCATCTCATTTTAGTGTCATTTTTTTTTTAGCTCTACTCCCATGTATGCATTTGACACTTTACAAATCATAGATAGCATTCAAGATTTCTAGATAAACTGTGTGCCAATTTTTACATCAACGTTTCGGATCATACTCCATGATCCATCATCAGGAAACATAATACTATTGAAATCATAGATAACTAATCTAAAAAAGTTCTAATTAGATCACCTATATCATGTGTTGCCTAAGGGTTTTTGGTCATGATGTTTTATCTAAAATTCTTTAGTAAAATTGATTATGGGATACTTTTGAGATCAATGATCAATGATGTGACCTTTACCTATGTGAAATTATGCCCTTTTAGGTTTCAAGTTTTCATAGGTTTAAGGGACATTGGAACATGTCCCTAGTTCCCGAGGTTCCCTATTCCCTGAGATCCTATGAAGTATAGTTTATAAGGCTGATATAATTTATTGTTGAGATTCTTTAAATTGATGTTCGTTGGGATGTGGGCAGGTTTGTGTTTTAAAGATTTAGCAGGTCAAATGTCTACATTGTGAATTTGTGGACTTTTAGGAAGCCCATGCACCTTTGCATCCAATTTTGTGGTCCTTATTTCCACCACAACTGGCCCTATTTTGAAGTTTATAGCTTCTCTCAATCCCTAAGGTCCCGATAAACACGATACAGCTGAAGTCACAAACCCCAAAAAGGTTCGCAGACTTTTGAGAGTCGTAGGCGGCCCGGCGGCCCTTCATATTGGCGTGCGACAGTCAACATGGCAACAAATTTTTTTTAGGAACACTTGCAACGTGCTGGCTATATGGCTAGAATCATCAGAACCCACGGCCAAAGTATTATCTATTTGGTACCATTATACATTCAGGGTATTTGCAGGACTCTAGGCATTATTATGCATATGTCAAGGATGCAGATGCCCGCTCGTACTGGTGTAACGATACCCATTTTTCTACAGCGTCCATACAAGCTGTGTTATCAGAAAAAGTATATATGTAATTCTTTCTTCGAAGCGATCTAAGACCAAAACGAGGCAAAGAAACAATGTCTTGCAATGCAACATATAGTACAAATTTAAATGGAAACGTCGAAGATGTATCTTTTAAACAAAGGTTATTTTCCATATCGAATTCATATATTGGAAGGCATTCTTCAAGAGACACTCCAAACGGTGGGGCATCAAAAGTGCATCGAAAACCACAAATGAAGTTTGCGAATCTGAAGTATGCTGGTTCTCAGCTTGGGAGGACTGGTGCTGTTGAAAATGGTTAAGGCATATCTACGATTGATGTTTCTGTAATGGGGAAAGAAAAGTGAAAGTGAAACTTTTGTAAGAATAACATCTGAGAGGAGTTACCTTGATGCAAGAATGGTAGAGCAAATGGAGACACAATAAGAGCTTTTCCTGCTAGTGAGATAATCCCAAGAAGGAATGGTTACCTGTCCTTGGACACAACGCAAAAGGTTAGAAATCAAATAGTTTCCAATAGTAAAAATTAGTTGGGTGCGTCTGATTATAGAAGCCAGATGGTAAAGATATTCAAAATTCCTTACCCAATGGAAGGGAGAATGCTTCAGAAGAAAGATTCTCAAAGAGACGAAGAGGAAAACATGGAAATATGAATACAGGGAGTGGCCATTCTCAGCAGGCAAACTATGTGTTAAAACACAATGCTGTGTCTAAAACAGAAAGTGAACCTAATGGGACAGAAAATCTCTCTAAGCTTGATAATTCTTGAAAGCTTCAAAATGTTGGGGGTACGAAGAAACAAGTACGAGCTCATGATCAAGGATTGACTTGAAAACTTTTCTGAGGCATTTGTCGAGCAGATGAGGGAAGAATTTGAAGGTCGAGGTAGAAGGTACATGCATGTAGAGCTAAAATTTTAGGTGCATTGCCCTCAAATCTCTTAAGCGGAAAAGGAGATAAATCAAGGGGAACAAGGGATATACTTATCCACGATTGCCAAACCCCAGAAAACTTCATTCAACATTTAGATGAGGTTAGCCTTCAAGGTAAATTATATTTATGTCTATGGTCTAGAAATGAAGTTAAATTATACCTTGCACCAATTGGATGGGGCTTTCCATACATGGACATAGATAGCTTTCTCAAAATCGTAGAGGGACTATTAATCAGTTTCCTAATCCACTAAACCAAAGAGCAGATCAAAATTGAGACAAGTTCTACCATTGTTAAGAAAACAGAGTAGATAAATAATACTTGCAATAGATAAACCAAAAAACATAAATTGCACAGAATTATATGGTTCTTCAATTTGGCTACATCTATGGGAAAGCAGGTTCCTCTATTTTATTGATTAATTTCAGCAATATATCTCACTATATTACATAGATCAATATCTTTGATAGATACAAAAGAAAATATATATACACTAAGTGTCCATCAGCAATTTTTATAAGACTTGTCAAAGGAAAATGAAGCATCCAAAAGACCTTCCCTCTTCACATTCAAAAAAGACAAAATGTAACGGTTGGAAGTTGAAGGGATCGGGCTTCACAACTGAACAATCTCCCATTTGAAGTTCAATCCATGCTACATAGAACCATGCTCAGAGATGTCACCCACTTTCCAAGGCTTCTTGTCACATTTTTACCAAACCAAGAGAAGCTCCACAGAACTACAACTTCTCTTTTCAAAGAACCTTAGTAAATGTATCTACAAGATTCACATTAGTATGTATCTTCTCCAAATTTAGTTTACCCTATTCAAGGACACTTCAAATAAAGTGATATTGAAGCTCTATGTGTTATGTTCGTGAATAAAAGGCTACATGTTTTGTTAAGTGAATTGTACTTTTGTTGTCACTATATCAAAACAAAGTCTCAAGTTGTCTACTACCCAATTCAGATAATAATTGCTGCAACCACATATCCTTAGCTCCTTCTATAATTGCAACATATTTTTCTTCCATAGTGGAAAGAGCTACCACCTTTTGCAACCTAGAAATCTAGCTAAGCATTGCCTCTTCAAATGTGAACACACGCTCTATATTAGATTGCCTTTTATCCAAGTCATTAGACATGTATGAGTCAACATATCCTTGTAGTTGTGTTTCTTCTCATTTAAACCTCAATACATAACTTGATGTGCCCTTGAAATAATCCATTTTATAGCCTACCAATGAGTTTGTGTTGAATTACTCATAAACCTATTGATCACTCCCATGTCATGAGTAATGTCAAGTCTTGTAGACCATGACATACATAAGGTTCCCAATAGTTGAGGAGTAAGACACTCTTTCCATGTATTCTTTTTATTTAGATCTCAAAAGATAATTTGAAGTGATCAATGAGAGGTGTGCTCACTAAATTAGCATTCTTCATACTAAACCTATTTAATACCTTTTCAATATATTTCTCCTATCACAATCTTATTTCCTTCTTCTTTTGATCTCTAATAATTTCATTCCAAGGATTTTCTTTGTAACACCCAAATCCTTCATTGAAATTTTCTTAGCCAATTGTTGTTTTAGTTGGCTAACTACAACCATAATAGTTATTGTCACTAGCATATCATCAACATACGATAACAACAACATAAATGCACCATTCTCTGAAATCTTATTATACACACAATGGTCAAATTCATATTTAAAAAAAAATCTCGGCCATAAATGAATCAAATTTTAAATACCATTTCCTTGGAGCTTGTTTCATCCCATAGAAACTTCAATTAAGTTCGCAAACCAAATCCTCTTTACCTTCTTCCTCAAATCCTTCTAATTGTTTCACATACAATTCTCCCTCCAAGTCATCGTGTAGAAAGATTGTCCTGACATCAAACTACTCCAATTCAAGATCATAAACAACTACTAAACCCAACATTGCTATGATAGAGGTTATTTTCATAACTAGTGAATTTTTTTTGTGAAATCAATGCCCTTTTGATGATCATTTAACCTTTGACCACTAATCTAACCTTGTATCTTTTCTTCCCACCTTCTTCATTCAACCTATATATCCATATTTTTTCAATGCTTTACTATTCATTGAAGAGACACTAAATCACGTGCGATTGACCATCAAAGACCCTATCTCATCTTTTATAGCCTCCATCCACTATTTTCTATCTTTAGCTTCACACGCTTCTTCAAGCATAACAGACTCAACTTCATTGGGAAGAAAAAAATGTTGAATTAAATCATTATATTTTGTTGTAGTCCTTTGCTTCTTGGTGAACCTTCAAACCTAAGGAATCAATTAATATGGAGTACCCTCCTCATGAGGACTATTGGGATGATCTTGCTCTTCATTATCATGAAAATTTGGGGGATGAACTTGCACCTGTTGCTAGTTCACAATCTCCTTTTGTTTGAACACATCACTCCCATTTGTGATGTCTTCTAATAGAACATACTCCTTGGCTAATGTTTCTTGCTCATGTAAATTTATCTTTACCTTTTTATTGAAGATCACATCTCTACTATGTGTGAATTTCTTAGTAACTGGATCCCATAGTGTGTAACCATATTTTTCATCTGGATGTCCAACAAAGATACACCCTTTAGACTTCACATGAAGCTTTGTTTTATTTTCTTATGGGATATAAACAAAAGCTTCACACCCAGAAAGTTGTAGATGATCATAAGAAATCTTCTTACCCAACCACTTCCCTTTTGGAACACCAAAATCTAAATGAGAGGATGGTCCTCTATTAATCAAGTACACTATTATATCTATAGACTTAGCCAAAACTATTCTCCTAATCTAACATTTGAGAGCATACTATGTGCTCTTTCCAAAATAGTTCTATTTAATCTTTCTTATTGCATCGTTCTCTTGTGGTGTAAGAGGAATAATTTGATTTTTTGAATCATTTTTTCACAATAATCATCAAATTATTTTGAACAATACTCATCCCCATTATCAATATTTGAAGACCTAATTTTACTATTGGTTTGGTTATATACAAGTGCCTTGAAAATTTTAAACATACCAAACACTTCAGACGTCTTTTTCATCATATAAAACCAAACTTTCTTAGTGCAATCGTCTAAAAAAGTAACAAAATAATTTTAACCACCAATAGATGCTACCTCTAAAGGGCCAAAAACATTCGAATGCACTAATCCCGACGATTGTGATTTTTTCTCATGTTCCTTGGTAGAGAATCTTGTCCTCTTTTATTTTCTATATATGCAATGTTTGCATAACTCTAAATCTACCAATTTCAATCTTGGAAGCTTATTCTTCTTCTGCAAGAAATCAAGACCTTTCTTGCTCATGCAACCAAGTATTTTATGCCAAATTTTTGTTACAATATCTTCAACTAACATTGAAAATCCCACTTTAATCTGACTCTCTAACACATATAATGTACCAAATTTTCTTCCTCTTGGGGTAAACCTACAATAGTGAGTCCCAAACTTGGAACATGAGATTTCTCGATTAATATGGATGTGAAAAGTAAAAAACACCTTCATTTAAAGATATTTATTTGAATGAAATGAAGGTACCTTCTTTCCATTTTTGAAAACTACCATCATTTGATGTTTTTTATTTATTTATGAAAATGACATACCTTCGAACAAAGGTCCTAGAATACCTTCAAACAAAAGTCACTTCTGTTGGGATGTTAAGTCCCAAACAAAAGTCACTTCTGTTGGGATGTTAAGTCCCATGAAATATTTGTTATTGTCTCGCTTCTAAAAGTCCCAATGAAAACAAAATCAGTTCCAATGAATACAAAATTCTGGTGATGCCCCCTTATGCAAGCCTGTTTTGCTAGCCTGGAAATACGTCAGGACAACTTTGCATATGCGTTTAGCTGGTTGGAGAGTCCATAATATATTGGACTGTTTGTAATGTAAAAGAGTGTTGTGATTAATAAAAGAATTCTCCTGCTTTCTCATGGACGTAGGTGCATATTGCCAAACTACGTAAATTTCCTGTTTTCTCTTTCTATTCAGTTTTGCATTCTTTAAATTTTTTTTAGTTTTTTGGTTAATCTAAAATTCTATGTTAGCTGCAAGTATAACAACTGTTATCAAAGTTATAAGAAGATCGGTGGGTGACAGAAAAAATCAGCAGATTGTGAGAGGAACGCGATTTGGAGTAGGAATCGTGGCCTACAGACAATTTTAAAGAGTTTGGGCAGTGGCATGCTAGCTTCCAAGGAGATCACGGGGATCTTAGAATCTGCAGACCGTTGAAAGTCCAGCCAGCATAGGAGGGAGCACAAGTGTGCAGGAAGATTGTGGATCTGTATATTTGTTGTGTATTGCAGATCTGAAGTTTGAACAGAGATTAGATATCACTGTATTTGTTTATTATGCAAGTTGCAGTAAAGGGAAGCCACCCAAGGAAGAGTTTGTGACCCTCGAAGAAGAAGATCGTGCCGCTTGGAACAAGCGATCCTTGTCACTTATTATATTCGCTACCATTGCCAATCAAGGAGATCATAGGTTGGTTATCATGCTAAAAATCATTGTTTCTTTCATTTCATTTGTGTGTTAGAGTGAAGCAAAAGATATATGACGAGAATCATAACTTCTTGATTTCTTATTGGAGAAGCCCTTGAAAGAAGTTTGTTTTTTTTTTATATTGTGATTGTTTCAAGTAATCTGGTTATTGCAATCTGTATAAGAACTTAGCACAAAGGTCGTAAGTAATGGAGGACACGGACAAATGGAGAATTGAAAAATTCTCAGGCCAAAACTTCAGAGTGTGGAAATTGCAACTCAAAACTCTCCTCATTTAGAAGGACCTTTCGATTACATTGGAAGGAAAAACTAAAAAGCCAACCAGCATGTCAAATGAAGATTGGGATAAACTGGATCAGAAGGTTGTGGCTACAATCATTCTCTCATTATCCAGTAATGTTTTATTCAATGTATCAACACAAACAACAAAAGGACTTTGGGATCGTCTATCAGAGTTGTATGAGAGACCTTCTACATCAAAAAATGTATTTTTAATGAAGAAATTGTTTAATTTAAAAATGCAAGAAGGTGGTTCTGTCACAAATCATCTAAATGAGTTTAATACTTTGGTTAGTCAATTGTCTTCAATAAACATTATAGTAGAGGATGAGATAAAGGCTTTCTTGTTATTATGTTCATTGCCTAATAGCTGGGAAGGAGTTGTTATGGCTGTTAGTAACTTGGCATCTAGCCCAAAGGGTGTGCTAAAATTCGATGATGTTGTAGGAGTTCTTAGTGAGGATATGAGAAGAAAAAATAAAAGTAATTCATCAGGTGTTGCTTTAGTAGCTGGCAGCAGAGGGAGAACACAACAACAAGGCAAGGATAACCAAAGGAAAAGATCAAAGTCTACTAAGAGATCCCAATCCAAAGGTAGAAAAAGCGTCTATTGGCATTGCGGTAAGGAGGGCCACATGAAGAAAAATTGTTGGACCTTCTAGAACAAAAAGAAGGCTAAAAATCAATCTAAAGATAATGAGGTAAATACAACTTTTGAAGAAGATGTTGATGTTCTTATTTTATCTTCAAGTGATGTTGTTGCGGATGTTTGGATACTTGACTCAAGAGCATCGTTTCATGCAACGTCTTCAAGAGATTATTTTAGAAATTACCAAGTTGGTAATTTTGGTAAGGTTTATCTCGACGATGATGAACCTTGTAGTATCACTGGAAAAGGAGATGTTTTATTGATGATGAAGAACGGTAACAGTTGGTTGCTGAAAGATATGAGACTTGTTCCTTAACTTAGAAGAAACTTGATTTCAGTGGGGCAATTAGATGCTCTTGGATATAATGTTACCTTTGGAGTAGGAGCATGGAAGGTAACAAAAGGAGCATTGGTCATAGCAAGAGGAAGCAAATATGGTACATTGTATGTACTAGAAGGTCAGACTAAAGTGGGAGCTACAGTGGTAGTAGCAGATAGTGCAACAAAACTTTGGCATAAAAGGCTCGGACACATGAGCCAGAAGGGACTTGATATTTGTGAAGAACCAACTTCCAGGTTTGAAAGAAGTGGATATTGAGTTATGTGAGCATTGCATCTATTGAAAGCAGAAGAGGACAAGATTCTCTAAAAAGGAACACAAGATGAAGACACGACCATTGGAGTTAGTGCATTTAGATGTCTTCGGCCCCACAGAGGTAGCATCTATTGGAGGATCCATTTATTTTGTTACTTTTTTGGATGATTGCACTAGGAAGGTTTGGGTTTATATGATGAAAAAGAAGTTTGAAGTTTTTGGTATATTTAAAACCTTCAAAGCACTTGTTGAAAACCAAATTGGTTATAAGATTAAAAGTTTTAAAACTGACAATGGAGGTGAGTATTGTTTGAAAGAATTTGATCAATATTGTATAGAGAATCAAGATTGTTCCTCTTACACCATAAGAGAATGGTGTTGCAGAAAGATTAAATAGAACCATTATGGAACGAGCACAAAGCATGCTCTCAAATGCAGGACTAGGAAAAGAGTTATGGACAGAAGCGGTAAATAAATCAATGTACCTGTTAACAAAGCACCGTCCACTTAGCTTGAATTTGGAATTCCAGAAGAAAAATGATTAGGTAAGAAAATTTCTTATGATCATTTGTGTGTGTTTGGATGTGAAGCTTTTGTTCATATTTCAAAATAAAAACGAACTAAGCTTGACATGAAATCTAAAAGGTGTATCTTCATTGGATATGGAGAAGAAACATATGGTTACAGGTTGTGGGATCCAATTACTAAGTGTGTCACACGAAGTAGAGATGTGATTTAATGAAAAGGTAATGCCAGGTTTACAAGAAGGCAAATCACCTAAGGAGTATATTCCATTAGAAGATATCACAAATGGTAGTGATATGTTTAAACAAAAGATGATTATAAACCAGCCACAACCACTAATGCAAATTCAAACACAAGATCAGCCACAATATTTCCAAGATAATGAAGAACATGTTCATCCAACGAGTAATGCACAAGAGTTGATTCCTCCAATTAGGAGGTCCACTAGAGAGCGTAGGCCTTCAACCAGAAATAAAGATTTTATTCAGTATTTATTGCTTTCTAATGAATCTGAACCCACTATGTTTGAAGAAGCGTGTGTAGATAAAGATAGCAATAAATGGATGGAAGCCATGAGAGATGAGATGGAATTTCTTAAGGGAAATCACACATGGGATTTAGTAACCCTTCCACCAAATCGGAAAGCATTGAAAAACAATTGGGTGTATAGGTTGAAGGAAGAAGCATGTGGGAAGAGAATATTTAAAGCCAGATTGGTGGTCAAGGGATATGCTCAACAAAAGGGCATTGATTTTATAGATATATTTTCACCAGTTGTGAAAATGACCTCTATTAGAGTAGTGTTGGGTTTAGTAGCTATTCATGATCTAGAGTTGGAACAGCTTGATGTCAAGACAAATTTTCTTCATGGTGACTTGGAAGAAGAGTTGTGCATCATGCAACCAGAAGGTTTTGAGGAAAAAGGTAAAGAAGCACTAGTTTGCAAACTAAATTGCAGTTTATATGGGTTGAAACAAGCTCCTAGACAATGGTATCTGAAATTTGATTCTTTTATGTCTGAGCAAAACTTTTCTAGATGTGAATCTACCATTGTTTTTATTCTAAGTCCTTTGATAATGGAGAATTTGTATTGTTGTTGTTGTATGTTGACAATATGCTAGTTGCAAGATCTAGCATGGTTGTTGTTAACATGTTGAAACAATAGTTATCTAAGAAATTTTCAATGAAGGATTTGGGTGCGGCAAAGAAAATCCTTGGAATGACAATTATCAAAGACAGGAATAAAAAGGAACTTATATTGTCATAGGATAAATACATTGGAAAAGTACTAGAAAGGTCTAGCATGAAGGATGCCAAGGCAGTAAGGACACCTCTAGTAGAGCATTTCAAATTATCTTCTGAGATGTGTCCCAAGATACTTGAAGAAAAAGAATACATGACAATAGTGTCATATTCATCTACAGTTGGGAGTTTAATGTATGCTATGGTCTATACAAGACTAGATATTGCCCAAGCAGTGGGAGTGGTTAGCAGATACATGAGTAATCCAAGAAAAATTCATTGGCAAGTAGTGAAATGTATTTTGAGATATCTTAAAGGCACATTTAACCATGTTTTGAGGTTTAGAGGTGAAGATGCACAATTGCATGGATATTTTGATTTAGATATGGCTGGAGATTTAGATCAAAGACGATCTACAACAGGGTATGTGTTCACATTGGCAGGAGCAACAGTTAGCTAGATTTCCAAGTTGCAAAAAGTAGTGGCTCTTTCAACTACTGAAGCAGAGTATATTGCAATGACAGAAGGTGCAAAGGAGAAGTTGTGGTTGCAAAGGTTCCTATCTAAATTGGGTAACAGATAGAAGGAATTTGTATTGTATAGTGATAGTAAAAGTGCCATTCACTTGGCCATAAATTCAGCATTTCATTCAAAAACGAAGCACATAGAAATTCGATATCACTATATTCGAAGTTTCCTTTAAGATGGTAAGCTCAAATTGGAAAAGATACATATGAATTTGAATCTTGTAGATGCATTTATAAAGTTTGTTTCAAAAGAGAAGCTAGAGTTCTGTAGAGCTTCTCTTGTGTTGATAAGCTTATGACAATAGGCTTTGGAAAACATTATATTTCTTAAAACATGATTGTTCATAGTATTTTTTGGGACTTCAAGAGGGAGATTGTTGGGATGTGAAGTCTCACGAAATATCTGTTATTGTCTCTCTTCTAAAATTCCCAATGAAAACAAAATCAGTTCCAATAAAAAAAAATTATGGTGATGCCTCGTTATGCTAGCCTGGAAATACGTTAGGATGGCTTACCATACACATTTAGCTAGTTGGAGAGTCTATTATATATTGGACTGCTTGTAATGTAAAATAGTGTTGTGATTAATAAAATAATTCTCCCACTTTCCCATGGACATAGGCATATTGTTGAACCACGTAAATTTCTTGTTTTCTCTTTCTGTTCAGTTTTGCATTCTTTAGATCCATTTTTTTTGTTAATCTAAAATTCTATGTTAGCTGCAAGTATAACACTTTCCACCTTAGGCCTCATATTTTCTTCAAAAATTTATATTTCCAACCTTGGGTTGAACTAGGAATTGGAATGAATATGAGAAGATAATTTGCAAGATCATAGCACTCGAAATATTTTTTCCAATGAGTATAATTTTGAGTATATTTAGTTTGATTATTATATTTATTTTTTATTTTCTAGTGAACATAGGCTTTTAGCAATCATCAATGTCTTTATTCCACACACATGGAAAAATAGTAAAATAGATAAAATTAAAATTGAAAAATATCTATGCACTAGGTATTGAAGTTCTTATTTCAACAAAAAAAACGTTAATTTGGATGCATACAAAAAAATTATGTGTTTATCAGGATATTATGTTGTTCTTTGATATTAGGGATAAACAGATTTTGAAGGGATCTGTAACCCTTTACAATTCAGAAAAAAGCCAGGCTGTCGAAAGGATAGCCTGCAGCACCCAAAAACCCAACTCCCAAACCAAGAGCATCAAGATTTAGACTTTGAATTGCTCTTGTGGGAACGAAGCATCATATCGAAGGAAGGCCCAGAGGGTTTTGATTTTTTCCTTGTCACTGTAATCCAGCCTTCTTCCACTTGTGCTGCCTTAGCCTGCCAAGCCAGCACGCTACTATCCTGGGTTTGATCCTTTGCAGCCATGGGGGTATCTTCATTGATCGTTTGTGTAGATTTTTCTGACAAGCTGCCTAGAGTAGGAGAAGAAGCATCTCCAACATTCAGAGACCTTGACCTTAGCTCAATACGAGTGGAAGTAATAGCCCCCCCAGAAGGAGCATCCTTAGGGGAAGCTCCACAATCTGTGACTCAGAGGCAGCCACCTCAGAGAAGCTCACTTCAAGTATGTTGAATTATAGTTATTCTCACTTCAAAAAGTTATTAAAAAAGTGTATATGCAACAAAAAAATATGGAAAAGTATGTGTGCACTAGATATTGGTGTTATTCAAATCTATGTTTAAAAATTTATAATTTTATCCTTTCTACAAATAAAGTTATGCTTTAACAAAGTAACACCACTTTTAAAAAATATTGTTAACTATAAAAATAAGTTATTAAAAGTTATGTAAAAAAACTCACAAAGTATTTCTTAATTTAAAAAACTATATATTGATAATATAGAGACAAAATATCAGAAAATCACTAGTTCATGCCATATTCAAATTCTTAACAATTTAGTTGAGTTGTAGGTGTCAAAACTGAAATTTTGGTGAAAAATGTTGATTTAAATGTCCCACTTTGGTCAAAAGTGGGACACACTATTGTGGAGCCACACCCAACAATCACCAATGCTCTTTTGTCACCTTCTATGTACTTGACTCAAATGTAATACTAAATCCTTGAGCATCCAACTACCTAGTTGAAATTATATTTCTTTTGAATTGAGGAATATGTTTAACATCATTTAGCAACCAACTATTTTCATTTTTCAATTTTAATAAAACATCTCCCTTGTGAATGATATTGCAAAGCTCATCATTGTCAAGATAAACTTTACCAAAATTATCAGCTTGATAATTTTTGAAATAATCTTTGTATGATGTCATATGAAGTGATTCTCTTGAGTCAAGCACCCAAATATCTACAATAACTTCTCCTATAGATAAAAAAGAGCACCAACATCTTCTTCATAAGCTATAGTAGCCTCACTTTCTTTTGATTAGTTTTCAACCTTCTTATTTTTAGAGATTAATATTTTTTCTTTGTGTGGCTTTTCTTACCACAATACCAATAGCTAACTTTTCTACCATTTTGATCTTTTGTTGGACTTTGATCTTCCCCTATGCTTATCATTTATTTGTTCCTATGTTCTCCCTTTGTTGTTGGTTATCAAAGTGTATCTTGATGATGTATTTCGGTTTTTCCTTCTCATGTCCTCATTGAGAAGAATCCCAACAACATCATCAAATTTTAGCACACTTCCCTTCTTGCCAAATATCAAATTGCTAACATCCATAACAACTCCATCCGAACTATCAAATAAAGAAAACATCAACACAATAGCCTTGATCTCATCATCCAAATTAATATTGACTAAAATTAATTGACTGCTCAAGGTATTGAACTCATTTTTGTGATCTAACCACCCATTTTCAAAATATACAAAATTTTCTTATTCAGGAATACCTTATTTCATGTAAAGGTCATCTCATACATGTCTGATAAATGATCCCATAATCCTTTTGCTATCTTTTAAGTTGAGACATTAAACAAAATATTTCTAGACAAAGAGAGAATAATCGTAACCACCACCTTTCAATCTAGTTTGTTCCAATCTTCATCCAACATTCTTGTTGGATTTTTCAATTTCCTTCCAATGTGATCAAATGCTTCTTTTGGATTATCAAGGCTTTGAGATACAACTTCCACATCCCAAATTTTTGTCTCGAGAATTTCTCGATTCTCTATTTATTTGTCTCATCTATTTCTCCTCCTATGCAAGTGGCTCTAATAACAATTGTTGAGCAACAAGAACAAAAATAAAATAAATAACACATGCAATATATTAACTTAAACACAAATTGCACAAAAACACAATGGATTACATGGTTCACCAATTTGATTACATCCATAGGAAAGAAAGTTTCTTTGTTTTATTGATTAATTGTAGTAATACATTTCATTGTATAACACAAACTAGTACCTTTGACAGATACAAAAAATCATATATACACTAAGTGTACATCAACAATTTTTATAATATTTGTCAAAGGAAATTGAAGCATCCAAAAGACCTTCCCTCTTCACATTCAAAAAAGAAAAAATGTAATAGTTGGAAGCTGAAGGGATTGAGCTTCACAACCAAACAATCATTTTCATATCATTATCTAATTCTAGAAAAGATAAACAATGGAAGAGTATATAGAATAATTCAAAGTTTTTCTAAATTCAAAATCCAAATTTTCAAAAGATGTGTGTTGGAAATCTATATCTCCAACATGTGATCAAAACTCCAAATTGAGATAAGGATGTTTAAATAACATACTTCAAAAAGTATTATGCTTATATTTGCAAATAAAGTGATCCATCTAGAAGCTATTAGCAAAAAGGTTGTAGTTTTGGAAAAGAGAGGTATAAATTTGGTAGGCTAAATAAATAGAGTTAGTATGAGTTATTAGGTCTACTAATACTAAGAAGATCCAAACCCTCTGGTAGTGTTTGCATCTTGTGTTTTGCATCTGCAAATGTTGCCCACCTTCAAGTAAATGCTTTGAATGATTAAAGAAGGCGATCCATACATTTGGTTTTGATTCTAAAATGTAATGCTAATTTTCTAGAGTTATTTAAGTATTTGTAGTAGATAATATGATTAATTTGAACATTTTGCAATTTTATTATACTATGATCAAAATATAATTCAAACATTATTATTGCTTGATCAAAAGTAATGAAGCAAATAATAATTCGTATTTGATATTAAATTTTAAATATTTTTTAATAACAATAAACTCAATACTTCTTCAAATATATTGTTCTACAATGTGTACATAGGTCAAACCACTCTTTTTGAATCAAACTTGTATTTACTCTATAGTGTACAAACAACAACATCATTTCACCCACTTAGAACTAAACACATCTATATGCAATCCCTATATAAATAATATAACCAATTCTTATTTATGGCCTAAGAAAGCCTAACATAAAAAATAGATAAATTTAAATGTATATTTTTACCCAACTTCTATCACTTGGACCTAACCTCGAACCCCTTCCATTTTCTTGCCTCCAATATCTAAGAAAAATATTAATATAATTATTCGATCTCTACTTGTAATACCTAACAATATATTTGTCTATTTTTCCCAATACTAAATACCCCATCACTAACAAATGTGCTAATATTGCATATCCATTGACACTTGAGGGGATCTCAACCCTTCTAGAGATTAGATCCCTTGGTCTAGTTCACAAAAAATATTCTTACTAATTTTGACTTACCCTCTTAAGTGAATTTAGGATATTACTCTTGATGGACCAGGTTACATAATCTTGGGTTATAACCCATGTGTGCCTAATGAAAAGAATGGGGTTGGAATCATGAACAACTTTTGGGAATTATTTACTTTTGGCTTGCTCTACCAAATTCTTAGTCCCTTCTCCCCAACTCTTCCTAAGCTCAATCTAAGTGGGGGTCTCTTCTCTTCCCCCCTACATTGGACTTTTCAAGATTTAGAAGATATAGAGCACTCAACTTAAGACTTCAATTGGTTTTTTTGTGGTTCTTGCATTATCAAGGTTTGGGCCTCTTAACCTTAGTGAGGTCTAGTTTGGGAATTCCCAACCAAGGTATCGTGAAACATTCTATTAAGGCCTATTAAATCCAATTGGTGATGGATTCATAGCCTCTTTTTTTCATTTCATCTATATTTCTTCCTTTGGAGACTTTTTATTTTTGTGGATATGTCCCCTGTCCTATATGCATTTTTCCAACTTAAAATATCTAGAAACCAAGCTATTTTTGTTTAATGAATTTACATGCAATTTTTTCATTTATTGAGAAACTAAATGTGGTTTCTTCTCTTTACTCTCATATTCAAGTGTAGGCTCAATTTTAACACCTACAAGACTTTCTTAACCATTGGGGTAGCGTCTTGTCCACCATGAACTAGTTCCTCTAGATGACATCGATCACACCACACCTCCTTTGGCCATTCACATAGTTGTAATTGCTCTCATAGTTGTGGCCATTTCTTACCACTGCCAATTGAGTGTGGGTGGTCTAGCTCCCCTTGTGGGAAGTCATCAAATGCTAGGTAGGCTATGGTCATGCTTTCAATACCTTCAACCATGAATCTAAAGACTATTTTACCACTTATAATAAACCTACCACTTGGCTAGATGTTTTGATCCCCTCATAATATAGGATGAATTGACTTCTCAAGATGGGTGGGTGGCTCCAAATATGTTGAATAAACATGTCCAATGAATGATAATCCTCCTTCACTATTACCTAATGCAATCACATCTTTATGATTTTTTTAATATTTTTGTGATTTTATATTTTTTACAAACTTATATAAACATTTATTTTTAAATTATAAATATTAGTCAACCAACTTTTTCTTATAAACCTTATTAAATATTCTTAATTTTTTAAAATTAATAATTAATAAGCCCATAAAAAATATCCTACTAGTTTAGACATGGCCCCCATTTGCTTGAAAGTCGTTTTTGTAGACTAACATTTGCAATTCTGGGCCACCTCCAACATGTAAACGAGGGGCAGGTACCCCTCTCATTTTATTTATGTAATACTCATAAATCGGCATAGTAATGTTTGCTTACTATAGAGACCACAGTACACTACTTATACCCATTAACATGTAGCTAGTTAACTGTCTCCTTACTACAGCAGATGTATGACTCATAAACTAAATGCTGTTAATTTTAAATACTGTTTTAAATGTGTATATTTAAATGCGTTGGATGGAAAGCTCATCAAAGATTAAATCTGGGTTCTGGGTTCAGCCCGTATGGTGTCGTATTCCAAACCGTCTTAAATTATATCCTGAGTTTTAATATAAAAATATTGATTATCCACTTCTTTATTCGATAATAAAACTTGTTCATTTAAATGTGTTGGATGGAAAGCTCAGCAAAGATAAAATCTGGGTTCTGGGTTTAGCCCGTATGGTGTCGTATTCCAAACCGTCTTAAATTATATCCTGATTTTTAATATAAAAATATTGATTATCCACTTCTTTATTCGATAATAAAACTTGTTTAGCACTACATGTAAGGTAATTCATTCCTAATCTAGATATGTGTATTCTTTGACTTGTGTAATAGCCATCATTCTTAAAAAAAGAGACCATTTAAAAAATGTCATGTTGTTATTTAAATTTGATATTTACATACTTTTATCACGATATAGTTTGTGATATTGCTATCACAATTCAACTGTGTAGTTTTATGAGTCAAACTCACTGACCCATGTTTTATGAGTAGTGGTTCACAAGAACTCATCTATTACCATAGTGAATGGTCCACTTAGCACTCATTGAATCTAGGTGATGCTTACAAAAGTGAAGCATTGGGCCTTCTCGGGAGGTCACCCATTCCAATATTATTCCAGCTCACGGGCGCTTAACCACACAGATTTCCCCAAGGTTAAGTACTGGACCTTTCCAAGAGGTCACCCATCCCAATACTATTCCAACTCATGCGCACTTAACAATATAACTTTTTCAGTGATAGTACAACTGATTACAATGATATACAATTTTTCCTTTGCCCTAATATAACTATGTGCAGCACAAATACAATTATCTGATAAATTCAGTTTAAATTAATTCAAAAGTTAGGGAAAGGAGCTTACGACTCAAATAAACGGTGACCAGTGAAAAGATTTTTAGTGGCTTTTGAAAAAAGGGTCTGGAAGAGTTGAAAATTTAAAGCACAAATTTAGGGAATTTTAGTGAGAAGTCTATTTTAGCAATTGATTAGAGGAGATTAATGATTAATAGATAAATCAGGCATCTCATTAGCTTTCACCTTTTTCAGGTGCTTTTAATTAATCAAACAGTGGCAAGTTTTTTTTCAGCTCTACCTTGACTATTTTATTTCCCAAATATTGTTGATCAACCTCCGGATTATGAACAATCTAATGATGATTGTACTCTTATAGACTGGGAGTCTATCCTGAATGGTTCAGGATCTTCCTAATGCGTGGAGCAAAGTAGATGATCCTGAACCCCTACTGCTACAAGATTCAGAACTCTTACTGTTCAGCAATTTTATGTTTTTCTCTTGAATATATTATTGAAGACTTTGCATTAAATTATTGGGTGTGGCTTTTTCTATCATCTTTTTATATTTAAAAAAAAATTATATATGACACTATTTTATAATAATAAATAAAATATGTGAAACAACATTTAAAAAGTTTCCGAAACACAGAGCTGCAGCTATTTAACTTTCCCTGTAAAACTTCAAATAGACATCCACTCGAATACAAAATTTACTTTGGCGAAATAGAAAATGAAGAGACTAATTAAAGCAATGCATGGCTGTTATCAACATTTTAGACAATGATCTCCCAAATTGAATTTCTCTAAATTTGGCATTCAAATGTCGATAGAGATAATTTTACAAATGGCCAAAATGTAAACACCATGAAATTCAACTGACCACGGCTAACGAAAAATATCATGATATTTTCGAGAAAGAAATTTAAAAATTGTTGAAGAATTTTGGAGTAGAAATCAATACTGAAATGCAAGAATGCAATAACTAACCTTAAGTTTAGCTGCCTATCAATTTTCTTACTTCTGTAACAAAATGTATAGAGCATGTCAAGCATATATTCCAGCAACCATTTGATAGTCAGAGAACGAGAAGAATAAACAGCAGAAGGCTTTATGGACTATCCAAGTAATTTTCGGTAGCCTAAGGCTAAAATATAACTCACATCTCCCAATTGGCAAGGAGTCTTGACAATACACGGCTTCTTAGCACTTCAATGAAAATTCATGGTATACAAGGAGAAACTAATATCATGAAACCGACCCGTGACCTAATTATTTTCCAGTCTATGTGAAATGTTAAATGAAGTCTGGCATATAAAATTCACATCTCCAAAAGGTAATCTGTCACCGTAGGCTTTGATTTTTTTAACAATTTATCCTGCAGCTAATGGCGGACCCATTTCGTATAGGAAAACATGAGGAAGAAAGTACAGGAAAACTTGTGGAAGAAACGCCGAATCGTACAGGAAAACTTGTGGAAGAAACGCCGAATCGTACAGGAAAACATGTGGAAGATGGCTCTCAACTGCTCTGTGGAATAAATGCTTGACTGGAACCTGCATAAACCACGTAGTACATTTGAACACGCAGAAGCCCAATATTTGTTACATTTCAGCTAAAAGCTGGAGGACGTTAATGTCAATTAGCATCACAGCTCACACAATTTCTTTGTCACTACCTACCGACTGTGTGAAGCAATTCATTACTACCCAGCTCGCTTTGTCCATGCATAGTAAATGAATAATCAATTTGTTTTAACTTATTCTTCACAATCGATTTTTTAATATTTTAAGATGATTGATTGATTGATTGATTTTAATAACATCCACGAGACTAGCCAATTTATGGGACCCACAAATTAAACTGAAAGACCACTTTAGCCAAACAACAAAAACAATAGCCGACCCCACCGAACTACTTCATGTTGTTTTCCAACTCTTTGTTGATTCTATTTCTTCTACTATGAATTTTGATCAGGTAACTTATTGTTTTATCGATCTTTTCTTCTTCAAACAAGGCCGCTTAAGACTTGACTTTTAGCAAATCTAAGTAAAAGTATTGGATGTCCTCGTAAGCCTTACATTCCATAATGTAGTGCCACTCTGTCTCCATTAAACCCGAAGAGCAAAAACAAAGAATCCTATCCTCCCACACCTCTTTGGGTATTTTCCACCTTCTTGTTTCACATCTCAAACGGTGTGAGCTAGTTCTTAACTGGGCTATTAGCATTTTAGCCTTCCACTTTATATTTGCCCCCATGTAAAATTTTTGCTCATGATCACATGTAGAGTTAAAAAGCAAAACATAGTGTTCTCTTTTTCGGCCAAGTTGTTTCGACCACATGATATTTTTGAATTTCTCTTTTACATACTTTTTCATTTCAACTTGTGTGTTTGGACACTCTTGCATGTTGATCCCCCATTTTCCCATCCACTTGACATGTTAATGTTTATTCCACCACAATTTTGGGCCATCGGTGTTCCCCCATATTCTCTATCCTCTACAAATAGCCTAATAGACGAATTATCGCTGCCATTTTTATTGGGAAGACACCTGCTTCAACCAAAACAATCTCATACGGGACTGTACTTTTTATTTTGAAATTGCTTGTGATTAAGTGCTTTTGGAGTCTTTCTATTTGTTCCCACTTCACAGCCGATGTGCTACAACCCCAAACTTCGCAGCCATATAAAACCACATGCGTAACAAGCAACTCAAATAACTTCTTCTTTCTTTTCCAATCCCATAACTCAGCCAATCTACATCTGTTTTGGAGCAAGTAAAGAGCTTTCCACCCCCCTTGAATTATTTTTGTCCTACAAATCTCCTATTTGAGATTTTTGCAAAAATTGAGACCCAAATATTTGTATTCACTCACCACCTACAAAGTGTTTCCCTCAAACTCAAAATTTATTTACTTCCTAGCCCTTTTCAATGTAAAAATCATGACCTTGGTTTTGTTGATGTTGACTTGCATTCCCACATTTTGACAAAAAAGTTCCAAAGCATTTAGATGTTCTTGAAGACTATTTTCAGAATTTGCCATTAAAGTAAGGTCATTCACATACAGCAGTAACTTGACCACAAAAGTGGCCAAAAGAACACCATCACCTCCCCGCTTGTCCAACCACTCTTCTAATTTGTCTATGTACAAGCCAAACAAAGTGGGGGATAGAGGGCAGCCCTGTTTGACACCAATGTCACTCCCAAAGCACTCAGAAAAACCTGCCTTTGTTTTGATTTTGGCCCTCATTTGATCATAAAGTCTATGGACAACAGCCCTATATTTTTCCGGAATTCCAAATTGTTCCATTTTGTCCCAAAGTTTGTTTCTAGGTACCGTGTCAAAAGCCTTTTTGAAGTCAACAAAACAACAAAAGACCTCACTACCTTGTTTATCCCAAACTTTTTCAACTATGTGCCTGAGAGTAATGCAATGGTCAATAGTAGAATATTTTGGTCTAAAACCAGCTTGCCCTTTCGCCCTCTTATCCTCCTTCACGGCCCAACGACTGATTCTTCGCTCCACCATGCTCCCAAAGAGCTTCCCAAAAAGAGGATTAATCATTATAGTGTGATAGTTTTATGGGTTGTTGACATCCCCACTCTTGTGGAGAGGGATAACAACGCTCGTGGTCCAATTTGCAGGGAAACCATGTTGAATGACCCTATTGAAAATCTTTTTGATATGCGGTGCCAAGAGTTCTAAACCCCACTTCAAATATTCCGCTTGCAACCCATCAATGTCTCGATCCTTGCCTACCACCAAAGATTTAATACCACTCTTGATATCCTTTGTGGAGAAAAGTTTATCATTAGAATTAATTATTGAAGGGTATGTTTTGTCTTGGTCTCTTTCATACAGTATTTTTGCATATTCTAACCATTGGATGTTCGTGATGCTATTCTCAATAGAACCTCTAGCTTGCTGCAATTCTCTCCAAAAACCTCTCGGATTGTGCTTTCCAAGAGAAATTAACTCCCTCCTTCTTACAATCATGTATTCCTCTTTTTTTGATCTTACTAATTTTTCATATAGTTTTTTATTTGCTTGCTTGCTTCCCGATATTTTCAAACTCCTTTTAGCCACCTTACACTCTTCGTCATACCATGGATTTGCAGGAAAGTTATTTTTGGGATCCCTTTTACCCTTGGCTCTTTTGCAAGCTATGAGAGCCTTGTGAATGATTTCCATCAACTTGTCGTTGTTTATTATGCTTTGATTTCTAGTGGGGCTACCAACATTTTTTATTCCCTTTAACTATTTTTCAAACATTATTTTAAATATGTCTCGATTCTCGTCGGTTAGGAGAATTTTGTCTTGAAGGCCACTCCCTTTGCACGGCTACGGACTAGCTCTTTGCTGGATAGTTTCTCTCATACCAAGCTTAATGTAAATGGGGTTATGATCAAATTTCAGTTCTATAGGGCAGCTCCCTATTTCCAACTCTATTATCCTTGGAATAATACTTTGAGAACCAATTACATAGTCTACCACACTCTTTCCATTGTGGGTATGACATGTGAAAGCTCCCGAGCTTGGAAAAGTGTTTAGACCGTTACAAATGATTAAATTGTGGAGGCAGCAAAAACCCAACAAATTTACACCAAAAGATGAAATACCACCTTTTGAGTCCTGAGATACCCTTTGCCAACTTTGATTTTCCTCTTCCTCTAACCATAGAGGATTGCTATTTTTCCCCTCTTCCTTACTAAAACAAAGAGCTTGGTTATTTGTTGTTCTTGCATTAAAGTCCCCAAGTAGGATAATCTTGCCTGAATCGCAATATTTTTCTATGTCAATTTTTAGTGCTTCGTATGGGTCATCTCTATCTAGATTCATTTTCTTGTATGCTTTAGAACCATAAGGGGCGAAATAACAAGTTGCAAACCAAATCAAAGATTCACCATCTATTATCTTTACCCATATGTATTGGTTATTTGGGTCTTTCTTTTCTATCTTTATGATTCTCTCACATTCTTTCCTAACCAAGATTGTTACTCCCCCAAGCCCCTTTCCACTCTTTGTTAGCTCATTCCACAATGAAAATTTATTATAAGTTCCTTCAAAATCAGGTATCCTACAACCTTCATGCTCATGTGTTTCCATGAGAGCGATGATATCCTTGCCTTTAGCTATGGGCCCCAACCCAGGCCCCCTCCTCCAAGGGTAGCCTCTATAGTTCCAGCTTACCATTGAGAGGTGATCCTAGGGGGCCCCGCCTTCCTATTTATTATGGTTCATGTTGTCCCTAAATTGAGCTTTCCCCCTATATAACCACACATCCTTTCCTGATTTTCTTGTTGTTATAACTTTCTCCCAAATTCTTTCCTTCTTTCTTCTAGTTGTGCTGGAGTTAAATCCTCATCTATATAAAATGTCGTGCCTTGGAGGAACCTTTTGTTTCTTAAAATTTGGTTCCTATTTTCACCACTTTTCAAGGTTACTCTTATATTCCTGCTCTTTCCTCCTCCATTGGTTTTACCAATTCTATTTGCTTGGAGGATATGTCCTCCCCACTGAAGCTTACTTAATAGAAAATTCCTTACTACTCTGCTAGTGACTTCTTCATCACCGTGCTCCTTCAGCCCTTTAATTATTATGTTTGTTGCCCTACTTTGTATGTCCTTTTCTTCCCACATTTGCTCCTTGATTTGCTTCCTTATGTCCTCCCTTTGCACTGCTATTGCCTCTTTTTCTACGTGGGCCCATGTTTTGACCTCTTCTGACATTCCCATTTGCATGTTTTCCTTGACCCCACTGCCTGCTAGAACTAAGACACTTTTCCATGATGAGAAACTTGATTTACATATGTTTGAACATTGGCTCTAGCCTTAATTTGACTTAATTCAAATTTTAAAGTCAACACCTCCCTCTTCCCTACCTCCAAGCTATGTTGTAGTTTGTTTATTTGATCCTTAAACAATTTATTTTCATGTGCTAGCTACTGGTTGGATTCTGAAAGTACTTGAATCTCGCTATCCTTCACCTGTTCTCTCTCTTCTAGCATGAAAATCCTCCCTTTTAGAGCCAATAATTCCTTGACATATAGCTCTGAAGACCATGTTAAAGGGGTTGATGTGGGGTTGTATACCTCCTGGATGTCCTGAATTTCTTCTCCACCTTTTTGATGGTCTCAAGGTGCTCCTTGGACCGTTGTTGCCCCGATTTGAACCCCGACCATGCCTTTGCCTCTAACTGCTTTTCTTTCCCAACTTCTAGCAGATTTATCTTATCTTTATCCTAAAACTGTGATGTTACATTAGGCTGATTTAGGCCCACAACATCGACGTCTCTCTTAAGAAAAAAGAGTGTTCCTCGTCTTCATCTGGACAACTGATTTTTTAACGTTGACGTTGTTTTCTTAAGAAACTTGTTAGTCGTCAATTTCTCTCTTTCACACTGACCATCTAAATGCAAGGGTTGAGTTTTGCGATTAAATATTGATTCGATGGAAGGAAAATAACATCTATTAGAATCATCATTGGAAATTAACTAGTTTATCTATCTTAATATAATAATCTATATATTATATGTCGAGAGATTTCATTTCCAAGACGTATTTTTTTCTTTTTTTTTAAATTTAAAAAATACGCCTCGAGAAAATGAAATATCTTGGCATATAATATATGGATTAATATATTAAGATAGGTATGCTAGTAGCAGCTACGGCATGCATAACACATTGAATAAATTAATATATTTAGGATTATGATTAGAGCTAGCATTTAGGATTAGGGTTTATATCATGGTTAGAGTTAGCATTAGGGTTAGCGTTTGGTTTAGATTTATTATTATGATTAGGGTTAGGATTTAGTGTTAAGGTTGGGTTTATGGTCATAGTTAGTGTGAGAATTATGTTAGGGTTAGGGGTAGAATTATGGTTAGGGTTATGGTTTGGATTATAGTTATAACAAGTTTCAGGTTAGGAGTAAGGTTTTTGTTAATGTTAAGGGTAGGGTTGGAATTACTATTAAGGTTTGGATTGGAATTATAATTAGGGGTGGGGTAAAGATTTATATTTGGTCAAGGCGATGGTTTGGGTTAGGGTTAGGGTAAAGGTTAGGATTAAGGTTAATATTAGTATTAGGGTTAGGATTTGGTTTACGATTATGATTATGGTGAGGGTTAGGGTTTAGAATTATGATTAGGGTTAGTGTTAGTGTTAGGGTTTAGTGTTATACATTGAATAAATTAATATAATTAGGGTCAAAATTCAGGGTTACAATTTATATCACAGTTAGGGTTAGCATTAGGGTTAAAGTTTATATCATGGTTAGGGTTATCATTAGATTTAGGGTTAACCGTTTAGGATTAGGGTCTAGCATTTAGGTTTATGATTATGGTTGGCATTAGGGTTTAGGCTTATGGTTAGTGTGAGATTTTCCAAATAGCCTACCAAGAATCTAATGACTGAAGGAAAGAAAATTCATAAATATGAAGAGGAATAAACTGTATTCCTCTCAAGAATACAAAGCTATATTCAGCTTGAGAATTGATAATTACAAAGGAAATTCCTTGGTTATATAGGCCAAGGGAGGAGATAGATGCAACCAAATTATGACAAGTGTTGGCATCCTATGAGGTGTGACAACTCATGTCATTAAAGGCTCAACCACCTTATCTCTATGTAAAGTCAATCTAGTGTGAAGAGGACTTTAGTGGAGAACTAGCTAAGAATGAACTAGTTAGATAAAGTACCCCTTTCACACTAACAGTTAGGGTCATAGTTACAGTTAAGGTTTAGTGTAAAGGTAAGTGTTAGCATTAGGTTTATTGTTAGGGTTAGAATTTTGTTCTATGGTTAGGATTATATTTAGGGTTTACATTAATGTTCGAGTTAGGGTAAGAATTATGGTTAGGGTGAGGAAATGGGTAGGATTGGGATTATTATTATGATTATGATAGAATGATAGAATAATAGTAATGGTAGGTTTAAGTTCAATATTAAGATTAGTTTTAATGTTAGAGTTCAAATAATGGTTAGGCTCAGGGTTTACATTATGGTTAGGATTATGCTTAGAATTAGGGTTTGGGTTATACACACACACACATATTTGTGACACATTTAGTATTTCATATATTTGTGACACATTCATTACAATTAATTTTTCACATATATTTGTCTCACATCCATTTCAAGACATTATTTAATGCTACACTTTTTAGAAAGCCACGTACATTACAAATAAGTAGTAGAACAAAATATGTTACAAAAAGTTAAAATTTAGATTTATGGATGTCTTACCTACTACTACACATCACTTCAATCTTTTCTAAAAAATATTTATCTTATATTATAATATAAGTTAAACCAAATTGGTAAACTTTTCTAAAATAATAATCCTAATCGAACCTTATCCTTAACACTAATAGTAACCCTAATTAAGCCTTATAAATAACCCTAATTGAATCCTAATTGTAATATTAATTAAACCCTAACCCTAATTAAATAATAATCCCTATTGAACCCTAAACCTAATTGAACCTTGGCCATAGAATTGTAGCACCAACCCTATCTTCAACCATAATTGTAACCCTGATTCTAACCCAGCTCATAACCTTAATTCTAGCCCAACCTCTATTATACCCTAACTCTAATTGAACCCTGGCTCTGATTGTTACACCAACCATATCCTTAACTGTAATCGTAACCCTAATTTTAACCCTACCCATAACCATAATTTTAACCCTAATTTTGTTATGACCCTAACACTAACACTAACTCTAATTGTAGTTATAAATCTAACCCTAGTTATAATTGAACCCTAATCCTAACTCTAACCCTAACCTTATTCGATCCCAAATCATAACTGTAACTCCAAGATTTATCTTAGAACCCTAACTCTAGAATCGTAAGCCTAACCCAAATTCAACCCTAACCCTAACTGTAAGCAAATAATAACCCTAATTAAACTCTAACCCTAACCAAAATTGAATCCTAACCCTAAACCCAATTGAAGCCTAACCCTAACCATTATAAAACCTAATCTAAATAAAACTATAACTCAAACCCTAACTTTAATTGAAATCTATCCCTAACCCTAATCCTAATTGAACTCTAATACTAATTCAATCTAATCCTAACTATGTTCCCTAAGCTTAAACTTGACACTAACCCTTACCCTAAGTGAAACCTAACCCTAACCCTAATTGAACCCTAATCCTAATCCTAATTGAACCCTAATTTTGATACTAATTAAACCCTAACCCTAACCTTGATCCTAACCTAGTTTGAACCTCTATCTTAACCCTGTTTAAACCCCAACCATAACCTTAATTTAATATGCAATGTAGAATGTAGAACCCTAATCCTAACCTAGTCTTTATTATAGAACCCTAATGCTAACCCTAACCCTAATTGAACCATAACACTAAGTGAACACTAACCCAAATTGAATACTAACTGAACACTAATCTTAAGTGAATAGTAACCTTAATTGAACTCTAACTGTAACCTTAATTCCCTCACCATAGTTGAACCCTAACCCTAACCCTAATTTATTCCTAACCTTAAATTTAACCCTAACACCTAATTAAATATTAACCCTAACCCTAACCCTAATTTCACTATAACGTAACCCTAATTTAACTGTAACATAACCCTAATTTAACCCTAACCCTAATTAAATTTTAACCTTATTTGAACCCTAACACTAATTATATCATAACCCTAGATAACTCCAATTTAACCCTAACCTTAAACTAACAATAACCCTTACCACAATTGAACCCTAACCTTGACCTTGACCCTAAAGAACTCTTATTGAAATGTAATGTTAATTGATCCCCAACCCAAACTGAATACTAATTGAACCCTAGCCCTAAGTGAATAATACAATCTTAGTTAAACTATAAACATAACCTTAATTAAAACCTAACCATAATTGAAACTTAACCCTAGAGCCTTAACCCTAACCCTAATTGAACCCTTGTTGAATTATAATGCTATTTGATCCCTAACCCAAATTGAATACTAATTGAACACTAACCTTAAGTGAATAGTAACCTTAATTGAACTCTAACTATAACCTTAATTAAACCCTCACCATAGTTGAACCCTAACCTTTACCCTAATTTATTCCTAACCCTAAATTTAACCCTAACACCTAATTAAATCTTAACCCTAACCCTAACCCTAATTTAATTGTAACTTAATCCTAATTTAACTGTAACATAACCCTAATTTAACCCTAACCCTAATTAAATTTTAACCTTATTTGAACCCTAACATTAATTATATCATAACCCTAGATAACTCTAATTTAACCCTAACCTTAAAACTAACAATAACCCTTACCATAATTGAACCGTAACCCTAAACCTGACCCTAAAGAACTCTTATTGAAATGTAATGCTAATTGATCCCCAACCCAGATTGAATACTAATTGAACCCTAGCCCTAAGTGAATAGTACAATCTTAATTAAATTATAACCATAACCTTAATTAAACCCTAACCATAATTGAAACTTAACCCTAACTTTAACCCTAACCCTAATTTAATCCTATCCCTAATTGAACCCTAACCCTAACCCTAATTGAATTGTAATTGTAATTAAACCCTAACCCTAACCATAACCTAATCACGCCCTAATTTAAACCATAATTCAAAATCTAATCTAACTCTACTCATAACTCTAAGTCTAATTAAAGCATAACCCTAATTGAATGCTAATTGAACCCTAACCCTAATTTAACCTTAATCCTAATTATATCATAACTTTAATTGAATCATAACTCTAGTTCAACCCTAACCCTAACACTAACCCTTACCCTAATTTTACCCTAACCCAATCCTAACCCTAATTGAACCTTATCCTTAACCCAATTAAATCTTAATCCTGATTGAATATTGATTCAACCCTAACCCTAGTTGTGTCATAACCCTAACTCTATTGAACTAAACTGTAGCCCTGACTTTGAATGAAAGTTCTTCCCTCACCCTAGGTGAGAGGAGATTGTTTTTTATCCATTTTTTTTTTATACAAATTTTCTTATTTTCTTTCTTAGTGTTATTTGTATGGTATTATTACATCCTTCACTTCAATTGAGCTAGAAGTTAATTTATTGTGAACCAAACTTAATGTTTGTGGTAGCATTTTGAATGAGATAATTAATAACATGCACTAAAATACCTTAAATTCTAAAACATGTAAGATGCATACTCATTGTAGGGATTTTGGGGTGCATTTCAAAAAGAGCTTGAAGTGCATTGTACACCATTCTATGTGAAAGGTATACTTTTTTGGACACAACCCAAAAAATCTACATCGAATATAATGATCAGCGAAAATAAACTTATTATTTACCACTACATCAAAAAATAATGAGAGAACACTAATGCTAAATATAAATCCCATTAACAAATTGTGCATCACCCAATTTAGCATGGAAGTTATCTTTGGGAATACAATTAGACATTGATCAACCAATAAAGATAAGCAAAGGAATAATTATTTTTTATGTGTAGCTACAAGATTGCTTTGATTATTGAACCTTAACAATAATATATGTAAATATTTGTGCATTCTTCTATCTTATTTGAATATAGAATTTTCAATGTAATGAATTTTTACATATTTTTCTTTATCAAAATTTTACAAACTTCTTATGGGTTTTCGAATAGGAAACAAATTTTGTGCTCCCAAATCCAAGTTTTGAAGTAAATAAAATTGTATTTGCTACTACATCATTCACATGGTGTGTTTCTCAAAATATTTCTTTTGTCCAAAGACCAAAAGAACCTTATAATAAATTCATTAAAAAATCACATAATTAATTATTAACAATAGACCAAAAAAACCAATTAAAAGAATTTTTCTTAAATAAATAAAATAATTCTAAAATAACATCTCTTCACTTTTTTGATAGATGTTAATAGTCTTCATTTTAAAAATATAATGCTATATAAACATCATCATCATTATATATGGCAGTAATTTATTTTTATTTTAGTTAATAGTATTTTTTGATAGATGTTAATAGTCTTCATTTTAAAAATAATGGAATTTCCCATGCCCATTCTAAACTCCCAAATTTTACTGGGAGTGTTTTATTACTATAAAGAGGATTCAATTAGTTTATTTATTCACCCTAAATTGATCTACAATTAACACTGAAAGGTAAGCTCTTTTAAATAAACTTTTCTGTCCATTTTGAAAATAGTTGAGTGCCCTTATTTTCATCATGTGGTTTAACAAGGTGACCTATAAAATCGTATTGACGGATAACCTGCGTCCATATCAATGCAAGACGATTAAATGAATCTCAACCGTTCATAAATTTTTTGCCATTTTTCTGGCTATTTTTATCATTTTTTTTTTTGCTTTTCTCACCACTATTGGTCATTATTGTTGCTTTCCATGCCGCTATTGATTTCCGCTCCTCCAAACTCATCCTTGTTGGTATTGACCTTTCACTTCTCCAATTTGGCGAGCTAAGCTTTTCAACATGATTTTCTCCTCTAGCGTTTTTGAACATGCTCTTCACCTCTGTCATTCTGCAAATGCTCTCTCACTCTTCTTTGAGCATGTATCTACCAACTATCTGAAAATGAGTATTTAGAACTATAACTAAGCTCAATGGGTTAGATATCAATAAATTTGATCAATAGAACTTATTCCCTAACATCAAAGAAAAATTAAAGTAATCAAACATACTATATTATGGAAACTGCATCTTCCTTCTAATAATTGTAACTTTGGAATGAATCAAACATCAAAAATTTGAAATAGATTGTTTCTTGTACTTTGACAATGATTCATTAAACACAGATCTTCAAATCACTAATCTTGGATGGACGGACACCAACATTCAAAAGAACTTTTTGCATTATCCACACTCTGTACACGCTATATTGATCTCAATAACTCTTATACAAATGCGGAAACCATATCTAGACAGAGAGGCAATTCGAAGGTTGTGAGAGGATGAAGAGACCGCTAGAATAGAAGATAACTCAGAATCAGACCCACATCATACACCACTTAGTCGCCCAATTCAATAACTTTCATTCAAATTCATCAGTCTTCATTGTTCAACATTGTCGTTGCAGGGACACATAGAAGATTTCAACACTCCCTTCTACACTTCCTCCTGAATCTACTTCAAACGCCTATCTTCAAGATTTACGGGCAATGCACAGGCATAGGAAAGGCTCCATCGATCACAGGCTAGGGTGGCAGCAATCAACTGCTTCACCAACTGGTTTTCATCACGCTAACGCTATGCATAATCGCGAGTGGAGAAGTATGAGATTCCTGACCTTATGTTACAGCGGAGGCAATTCTTTAACGTAATCGTCAGTGAGTAGGATTTTCAAAGAATACGAATCATTTTTTTGATTTTTTTCTGAAGAAGACAAATCATTTCTTTTTGCTAAGACAGTTACTTATGTTGGCCTCCTTTAGGGGTCGTGCTGCCATTGTACGCTTATGCCTCTCAGCGTAATAATTCCTTTAGCAAACCTTTTAATTTTAATTTTTATCTTTATTATTTCTTTTCTTTTTTCTTTCATCTCTTCTTCTTTCTTTATTCAATTTATTTTGAATTAGTGGGGTACTAATAAATTGCATCACATAGTAAGTAGTGTAAGGAATTGTGTGAGTTGTGATGCATCTTGCATGACTTTGGTTATTTCAATTATACTACATAAATAATGTTTGACATTTACGTCTCTCAGCTATAAATCAGAAAATAGTTGGTAAATGACTTATATTCACTCACTAGTAGATTCAATTGAAATTTCCTTATAGAACCTCAAATAGCTAGTGTACAGGATGGCTAAATGCACCTTATTTGAGTTTATTTATTTGTCTCTTCACTTGTTGATCTTTTTTCTCATGTTTATTGTGTTTTACACGTTGATCATCTTTTACTTGTTTATTGTGTTTTACATGTTGATTGTCTTTTATTTGTTAATTTTTGTCAAGGTACAAATTTTGTAGCAATATAACTTTGAAATCAATTCAGTTAATCAAAATATAAAGCAATCATATCTCAATTCAGTTAATTTTATCTTCTATTGAATCTATTTTTTATTGAATTTTCATTATTTACTTGTAATGATGATGCAAGAGCATCCTTGGTTGTAAAGCAATCATGTATCAACCAAAAACATTTATTTTCTTACATTTCAGTCTGTAGCAGTTTCAACATTTCATTATGTATTTTATCGCAATCATATCTCAACTCGCTAAGCAAGATATAACATCTACATAAGGCCAACTATCACATATTCAAATTTTAGAGCCTTTGCATTTGTTTGCAGAAAGTTATCACTCTCATAATTTCACTATAATTCACCGTCAGAGCATTTGGGGCCGATCTGGTCTAGAATTGTTGTGCGGACCTATTCCAAAGTGTGTGGAGCTTAATGGAGCATCATACAAGTATTTTGGGTCTAAGGGGATCTTTCTTGGAGATCCACAATATGCTTCATTTCGCAAAGGATTATCTATCATGTTTTAATGTTGAAATACACACTTGATCATTCATTGGGTTTCTAGACCCTCGAGGCTGACACAGGCCATTATTGGAGCTAGAGAATCATATTTAAGATCATTTGTAATTCAAAGAAATTTAGTCATCAGTAGAGTTAGTGATTAAATTTAGGATTAGAGTTTGAATACTTAGGATATTCATATCTGAAAGTCGAATAAAGCCTTCAAGTGCCAATTGTAATGTTGTAATGCCCTTGTGGCAACCCTGTGAGCCCTAATTATTTTGCATATGATGCATGTGTAAGACTTCTAGTCATTAAATCAATGAAATTTCATGTTTTTTTGATTAATATATTATGTTATTTCCGTTGTGTTGACTCTAAGTTGCACAGTTGGATAGTTATTTTTGGAACCTCTATTCGTGACTACACTAAGTGGTATCAGAGTGAGTTTGCAAGTCTTGAAGGCATTCCTTGTGGTGAATAGATTGTTGACCTAAGGAAGACTGCATGTGTTTTCAACCAATCATTTATTGTGAGGCAATTGAAATCCTTGTCGCCAGATCACCAAATTGAGGTAGTTGCATTGAATCCAAGGGGAGAGATGCCACCAAGGAGAGCTTCTAGTATGACAAATGTCGCTAGAAGAATGGATGAGATGTTAGAGATTATGCAAGCAATGCGAGTCTAACTAGACACTATTGAAGAAGATCGAAGTTGAGACCTAAACCCTAAACATGAGGATAAAAGTGATGACAACGAATTAGATCATGTTGTGAATCACAATGAAGAATCCTTAGATGATGAAGAAGAATAATCAAATCAAGTGAAGATGTTGAAAGCTATTCCAAAAATTGGTAAGTGACCTAAATTGAAATTCAAAATTACGTGGGAAATTTAAACCCTAAGGAATTGATTGATTGGATCAATGATATGGAAGAATATTTTGAATATGAAGAAATTGAAGATTCAAAAAAAGTAATATTATTTTAGTCCATTATAATTAAATAATTATTTAATTACCTAACACTTCTCTCAATAATTATTTAAATTTGAATTAAATTTTTCCCTCCAAAATAAATAAATAAAATTCCCCAACTATCTTTTATGAATTAAATAAATTCATTTACCTCTTTCAACTATTACATCTCATCAATCCAATCTAATTTTAGCTCCTACCCTATCTCATTTTTTCTTAGCCATTGATTCTTCTAATTAATCTCCATTGTTTATCAAATATCAAGTGCAACTTATAAATAATTCCCTACATTCACACATTATTCCCTGGTGATCATTATCAAGAGTGATCATGAAGGATTATCATTATCAAGCAAGCATTTTCAAGATCTCGTATCTCGTATCTATTATCTTTGAGAAAATATCACTATCTTGGCTATCCTACTATCATTGTGCTACCATGGTTATGCTATTTTGAAGAGCAACCCACATACCAAACATTCAAGCTACTATCAAAGAACCAATGGAGCGATCTATGTTATGGTGTAATTGTTTATTATTTGATTTTATGCATAGAACTTGAGCTTTATTGAGTGATTGTTGAGTGTGGTTTTTCTACTTTCATTTCATTGTCCCTATTTTAAATAATTCACATTTTCATCATCCACAGTAAGGATATTAGATACTATGATAAATACAAAAATTAATTGAACTAAATGGGAGGGTGATCAACTAACAATTAACCTAGATAAATGAGTTGATACTAAAATTAGATATTATGATAAATACAAAAATTAATTGAATTAAATGGGAGGGTACTTCACTATAGATCCAATGTGGATATCACTATATATTTGTTAAAATCCCATTTTCCATAGAATTCAAATTTAATAACTTGTCAAACAACTGTTGCTAATATGAAAATTTGACTATGGACTATCCTAATTCACTTTTGTGAGTGTATCTAAACTTCTACACAAAACCAAACCAATGATTCATAGATCCAATCAACCTAAAAAATTATGACTAAAACTTGGTCCCCTCTATGCATGTGCTCTAAATCTAGTAAGGAATAAGTGGTGTTTAGAAATGTACCTTTGTGGAATTTTGTTGAATTGTAAGGGTCATGTTCTCCTTAATTAGACCCTAGATGGACTAATTCAATGATCATGAACCAAAATATATTAAGCAAGCATGTAGTATGTTCCTAGGATGATATCGCAAGCACCATTTAATTAGGGTTAGTCCTTAAATGTACTACCCTAGAATGTCATTTGGAATTATTTTCATTTTGGTTATATTGCAAAGGCTAGTGAAATAGCAACATGGCTTTGAATTTTAAATTTTGAAATTTCAAATATGTGGGTGTGGAAATGATTTGGATCAATTTTGCACTTGTGGAATTGAAATAAAACAACAAGCAGTAGATTTAGTGATGGAGATAAACTTTGGGGGATAAGTAATGGTGAGATCAAGGTCGGATAATACACCATCTTACACACTTGTTGATACATAAAGGACAATCTATTCATCACAAGTCCAAAATATAAGGGAAAAGGGCATTGGATATTAGTCTTTCACCATTACAATTTGAAAAAAAAAAAAACCTTTTTAAATAATCTAAATCTAAGTAATTTGCATAGATTGATTAGTTATGACATTAATTTAAATGTACAAGCAAACTTTTTAATATGACAAGGAAGGATAAGGACTTAGCTTTGTGTTACTTGATGATGTTTGATTGTAAATTGCCACTCAATGATCCCAAATGTGATTTAATAATATATCTGAAACTAGAATGCTCTAATAGATTACTAATTGACCTTTGTTTTACTCTAGGTCAAATTTGTGCATGTAGAATTAAACCTTGCTTACAACTTAAACCTCAGCACATACAAACAATCTATGAAATTCTAGTTGCCTAAAATTTGTTCACCTCGCTTCCTCAAATTTGAATCCATAAAATAAGTGGTGTTGACAAACACCTTTGAGGAATTTGTAGGCAAGGATCTTCTCATTTGTCAAACCTTACGGATTTGATTTTAAAAATTTGATAAGGGTTGGAGACAACAAACAACCATGCAAGATGCTTTAATCTATAATGAAGTTCAAATGTTGATATAAGTTGTTCATGCAATGATGTTGTGATGCTTGGATGGAAATGGATTAGATGTCTAAAATAGAATCAAAGTTTGTCCTTTTATACAACGCCCTAACATGAAATTTGAAATTTTTCACACTCAAGTCAATAGGTAACAACTAGTTAGGAAGGAGTTGGCTTTGGCCCAATTTAAAGTTTGAGTTGAAAAGTTTTGGGATCATTTTATGTTACAATTTTGACTTGAATAAGCAAAGGTATAAGTTAAGAATCAAAACCGGTACCTAAGAATGTGTGCAAATGGATTAGATTAGGTTCAAGTAACTTTCCAACTCTCATAAAAACACACTATTTGTACACTAGTCATTGCATAAAGAACGGCCTAATCAAAAAACACAAACGAATAGATAAAACACAAAGTGCACAATTTTCAACATTAGAATATCTTACTATTATATTATTTTTAAAAACAATTAATAATTTATACATAGACAAGAGGTGAATATAGCTAACATTTTGCATATGTTGCCAATCAGTCTCAAGAACATCATGATGCAAATGGAGGATGACTTGGTGAGTGACCAAGCATAAGAATAAATTGGTTCACAGAAAAGTCGATGCAGACTGCACAAAGGGAGCACCACCTAGAGTGTAATATGACGTTTAGAGGGACACCGTGTTGTATTGCCCATTGTACAAGCTCTTCTTTTCGAAGTTACCCAGGTATCTATTTCAGTGGCTTGTTGCTTGAGTTCGACAACATCGAGCTGAGGGTAACCAGATGTGAAGAATGTAGATAGCTATTTGTTGGAATTTGTACTCATAACTTTCGCTTCTACAGATGAAGCTTCGCGTATTCCCAACTCCACCATGGAGGAAGTTTCCTAAGCTGATAGCACCCTGGATTAAGATGTTCCTTGTAGAGGAGAACGTAGAGTGTTTCCATGTAATCATATCCAACGAAGGGCGTATGTGAATAAATGTAAGGAATATATACCAAGGAAAAGCTGTAAAGAATGATGGACCCACTAACGAGAATAGGCACTGACTGTCGTGCAGAAGGAAAAGACTCTAAAACCATGCCATTTGTCAAAAGAACAGAGAGTGGAAAAAGGGTATGGATGGATGGAGCACAGTGTATATGGGAAATGAATAATTGTTTGCATTTTATTGTGGGTTAGTGTAAAATTGTTATTGATTGTATCATCATTAAAGACTGAAATGTTTGAGTAGATTCAAGAGATCTATTGACCGAAATTCAAACAAAATAAGATTGACAATAACTGAATAGTTAAATAAAATGAAGTTTTATTTTAATTGAGAGCTTATACAAAATGAGAAAAATCTACAAAGAAGTGTGTAGCTTCTACTCTTATTACATGCTTTGAAGCTATCCATTATATTGCTTTTCATACAAAAAATTGAACACTTACTAAAAATAATAAAGTAGGGGACTTGGTGAGAACCAAAGAGTCACCTTGCTTGCTAGCAACTTGTGCACTCCTTAAAAATTGAAATGAACAATAAAAAAGGGACAAACTTCTTAAGTCAAAGGGATTGTGCTTAAATGACAATGTCAAGGGTTCTCACAATGGAGATCTAGGTTCATATGCCCCAAGTGGCATCTAAGCTCATCAAAGAGTGTGGTACAAGCAATAGGCCTACAATTGGTCCTTAGTTGATATATGTGGTGGACATGTTGATCCTTAGTGCACATATTGTCTTTGGTGTGAATCTCAGAACCGAACCTTCACTAAATAATCTAAAAAAGATAAAAAAGACAAAACTTATTAGAAAAATATAAAAGTTTGTAGGAGAGTTCATTTTGATATCCCTACTTGTCAAGGTCATAGCTCCTAGCATATTACTTGAAGACCAAAGTTAGTATATGCATTGAAAAGCTTGCATAATGAACTAATAAAACTAGGTTGGACCATAGTGTGAGCATAATCCAACTATTGCATCATTAAAATTCTGCTCTAAAAGCCCTAGAAATGTAAAATGCAAAAAATGAAAAATATTAAAAAAGAATTAAATTAAATTATTAAATCTTCACAAATTTGTTCAAGAATGTCATTCAATAACCAAAGATGTTTTCTATATCATTTTCCCCTCCTTAAGAAACAATTGGCTCCATTTCTCATAGTTTCTACATTAGATAGAGGAATTTGTGGTTAATTTTGTTCTTGGTGAAATATTTGTCCCAATATTGAAATTGTCCTCCCTTTAGTAACTAGTAGAGTAGAATATGTTAATTATTTATCTCCCAAGAATGTATTAATGATCTATTACTATTTAACAATCTTGTATGTTTTTAGCAATGGTGGGAAGTATGGTTGAAGTAATTCTACATTAAACATTGGGTACAACTCCCAATTTGAGAAAGAATGACAAGTTAAGCTCAAATGACTTAATAAAATGTAGATCTAGTTTAATTTTAGATTCCAGTTGTATATCTCAATTTAATTGAGATATAGATTTTTTTTCAAAAATACTACATTCAGTTTTGACAAATTCTATTTACAATATTGCATAATTAATAAATGTCTCATTAATTTATTTTATAGTTTGTTTTAATATCATTAATGTTATCTTAAATTTTCTCAACTTATTTGAGATTTTTTGTAATCAAATTCCTTATAGCATTGATATGGAGCAATTCTTGTGGTCCTTCTAACTAAATCCTTGTTAACCCTATTGCATTTATAATAAACCTTTATTTAAAACAATTAATCTATTTAACATTTAATATTGTTTATTTATTTTTGGGTAGCATAATGGTTTAAGATTGTGGTTTTTCATCAAATACTTCAAGATGCATATGTGGAGCCATTAAGTACATCATTCTAATTTGTGGTCCCTAAAAAATTGGAGCTTCTAGAAACAAAGGTCTTCATTGTGAAAATTAATATCTACCTCAAAATCAATTGTTTACTTCCCACTTATCAAAGAAAATGTACAACAATGGAAAATACAATATCAATTGAATGAGTTGATCCTTGGACTCTGTGAGGCTTATACTTCACTTAATCCAAGCACAAATTCCCTATCACTATTGGAGTCTAGTGCCAATTCCAACTAGCACAACATCAATGTCCACAAACTCAATACCATCACATGTTGATAACACAACATTCCCAAGATAAAATCATGTGTAGGGAACACCAATATGCATAATGTAACCAAATTGTTGTTGGGAAATTTCTAATCTCTATCCAATGAATTAACATTAAAGCTTTGTTCTCAAGTTATGACATCAATTGGTGAGATATCAAGCTTGGACTACTACAATATGAAATTTTGAAATTTGTATGAAAATTTAAAATTAAGTAACCTTAATATGGAATTACCATAATTAGATCCGTTTTCTTTATGATGCTAAAAATCAATTGATATAACATGTTTAACAACACCATCTTATAAGAACTTATAACAACAACAAATAAAAGATAACATCGCCATAAGATAACAGCAAAGAGACACAAATCAACAACATAAAAGTACCAAATGACATACAATTGATATAGAGAAACCTTTGCGGGAAAAACTCCACCAAGAAGATAGGCCAAGTATGCATTATCTTTAAAACAAGATTACAATTTGTCACACTTCCATTTTCCTCTTTGCCTCCAATATGGCAGCACCTACGTACTTGTGAACAACCTTTTTGTGCTCCAACCTATTCCTTCTTAGGTTCTTGTACTTGCAATATAACTCTATTTTCGATTGTCCCACCCTTTTTCCACATTCAAAGAGCTAAATTTATAAAGTTGTAAAAAGCTCTTATGCACCAAACTTGGCACCCAAAGAGGAATCCTCATTCCAAATGTTTCACCCTTTGGTTTGCCTCCTAGGAATGTGTAAGGACATAGGTTTTGGCTCAAAAAAACTTTCCCTCCAACCTAGGCACCCAAAATTGGAAATGAAACATCACATGAAATGCCACAAATGAAGGAATATCAAGAGACACATGTTGCCTCTTTCCAATCGCCTACTTGGAGAAGTCCAACAGTCACCTTTTGTCCTATTCACTTTATTTTATCATCCCATTCTAGACACCCATATTTGAGAAAAAAATAAATTAAATATTTATGTGCACAAGTCATCTTTACCATTGCCACTGGAACCCTTCATCCCCTATGAATGTATTACAAACAATGGTGAGAAGAAATATTGCAAATTATTTTCTCAATACACCATAAGTGGTTAGGGACACTTACCAAGGATGTTGGAACCATACAATATAACTTGAGATTTACAAGGTAGATGGCACCTTAATCCTAACAATTTCAACCTTCACTTTCCAAAATATGAGTTATTATAAAATCAATTGATTATATAACTTGTATTTGATATTAATATTTAGTGTAGTTGTATATATAATTGTACTCAAACTTCTAAAGAGCACAAGTACTCTCCAACTCCTTACTTCATTATAGTTGTTCAAACCTTTAGCTAGAAAAGCCAGCTAAGGTGAGAAATAAAAGAGCATAGACTTGTGTCCCATCCTTTTTTTGGTTCGTTTGTGAGCACTAGACTAGAAAAAGTCCTCCAAGAAAATTGAGTTTAATTTTCTAATTAAACTACTATATACAAATTCAATGTGTTCTACTTCTTCAAACTTTTTTTAATGTGTGTTATTTCTAACTTTTAAAATTATTTTGGTTAATAAGTGGAACATACTAAATTATGTTATTTCTAATTCAAATTATTAAAAGTATTAATTGTAATATTAATGGTCATCTTAGCTTTAGTTAGTCGTCTATTTTATTTTAGTTAACTTAGTTAGCTTTTAGTAACTTATGTTTGCACTTTAGTTGGTTTTAGCATCTTTTTGTTAATTACTTTAGTTTTGATTCTGTTAATGATGGTTTCTTTTTAGAAACATCATCTTGTAAGTTTCTTTATAAGGAGTTTTCATCTCCTTTTGTTAACACACAATAATGATATCAATTATCATTTCATGGTATCAGAGCTTCTAGCTCAAACTTTTTTGACGAATTCGGGTTTCCCTAAGGAATTTTTTAGGAATTTCTTAGATTTTTTTTTTAAAATAAAAATTGAAGAAATTTCAGAAATTTTTTGAAGTCTATTTTGTTGAAAATCGAAAGTTTTTTTTTTAAGCCAGTTTTTTGAAGGATCTTTTGCAGAGATTTTTGAGGGTTTGTACCTGAAGATTCGTGAGGGTTTTCAGAACAGATTTGAGGGTTTATCTACAAAAATCAAAGGTGATTAGGAGGAATCGTGAAAGATTTGTTACCCACAAACCGTGGATTTTCTTTTGTTTGAAAATTGTGGGCTTTTTGTAGAAGAAAATCACAGATTCCTGTAGTTGAAAATCGCGTTATTTTTTGAAGAGGGAATTCGCAAAATTTTAAAGACAAATCACACTCTTTCTCTTCACATTTTTTTTTTGTGGTGGATCTAGGAAAATCACATCGAGGTTTTCTCTTTTCATGGTATCAAAGCTTAGGCTTAAACTTCTTTGCCGAATTTTTAGTAATAAAAATTCGTACCCAGAAAATTAAAATTTTTTGGAAGTTTTTAAAAGTTTTGAGACAATTTTTTCTATCTGAAAAATTTGTGCCCTGATATTTTTGACAATTTTTTCTGAAAAATTGAACCAGTTTTTGACAGAATTTTGCTGAGACAAATAAAAATTTATGCATAGAGTTTCTCAAAAAAAATTCGAAAAAGTTTTTGAAAAATTAAATTTTGCAATTTTTTGAGGATTTTTTCTAGAAAAATCTTACTTTTTCAAAGTTTTCGAAGGTTTTTCTAAAAAATCTTACAGTTTCTGAGCCTCTTTTTTAAACATTTTTTGCAAAATTGTGTGTTGTGCCAGCTGATCACAGAGTTACCTCGTTTGTCGCGCTTTAAAAAATAGGAGGGATGGTGTCTTTATCCAATGTTATGTTGGAAAATACACAAAGGTTCAATAGAAAGAATTGCAACACATGGAAGCAAAGGATGCTTACCATCTTTGAGTACCGATGTCTAGATGCACTTGTTCTAGGTACAAGTTCGTCCCACAATTGTAGGGAAGGATCAGGACAAGTATGATGGAGATAATAGGGAGGCAGTTATGCTTCTAAAATTATCTATCACTGATGAGATGTTACCAAAAATACCATCTGGTAAGTCTGTTGCAAAGATCTGGAAGCATCTGAAAGATCTTCATGAGACCTCACACAAGGGAAGGGCTTTCTTCCATAAGAATATGTTATTTTCCATTATGATGGATGACCAAGTGTCTTTGCAGGAGCACTTGATGAAAATCAAATAAATTCACAATCAACTAGAGGCCATTGGTCGTAAGATGGAAGAAGAGGATATGGTGGTGATCACTTTGAAAAGTTTGCCACATTCCTATGAGCACTTCATCAAAATGCTCAACATTACATCCACCAATGTTGACTTGAAGTTTGATGATCTATGCAACAAGCTTTTGTAGAAAGATAGGTGGAGGAAGCAATTTGGGAGCAGCAGCGAGTCTCCTAATGTTGAACAAGCATTTACTGCCAAGGACATTGGCAAAGGCAAGACCACTCAGCAAAAAGGATGAGGCGATTCAGAGGAGGGCTCCAAGAAGTCTATTACTTTCCATTACTGTGGGAAGATTGGTCATATCCAGAAGTTTTGTAGAAAGCGGTTAGCTAATGAGAAGGCCAACTAGGAAGGGTCTCAGCAAAGTGTTCAAGTAGCGAAGTATACTGAGCAAAAGGAGTGCGTAATTTTGATGACTAGCACACCATCTAAATATGGGTAGAATTAGTTTTTGTTTGTAGGATGACCATTAAGGGAGAGTATTAAAGTATTTATTGTAATATTAACGATCATCTTAGCTTTATTTAGTCGTTTGTTTTCTTTTAGTTAACTTAGTTAGCTTTTAGTAACTTTTGTTTGTGCTTTAGTTGGTTTTAGTATCTTTCTATTAATTACTTTAGTTTGCTTCTGTTAACGATGGTTTCTTTTTGTGTTCAAAATTTACAATCACCAAATGGCAATAGGCGGGAGAAAATGGCTCAATTCACTTTCAAATGGTGTCAGTGAGTAGGGCTTGGACGTGGCATTGGTTTTGCAAGATGTTGGGTGTGATCCGTTGGCGAGTGGGTGCCTTTCTGCTGGGTACCCTCTGTCAGGTGTTCCCTGCACAGATTTCCCTTTGGGAAGCAATGACATATCTCCCCTATTTGATCCTATAGTATGTGAGGTGCGGGCTTGTGTGCGTAGGGGCCCTCCCCCTCCTCCTGTTGCTTCTTTTGCAAGTGTTGTGCGGGTTGTGGATGGGGGCCCTCCCCCTATTGCTGCTGCCTACAAACATAAATCATTTTTTATGCTGCTCGTGCCCTGCTTCCCCTTGCTTCGGCTAGGATTCGTCCTTTGCCTTGTGTCAAGGCCTCTCCTGTTGTGGTCTGTGGGAATGAGGAGTATTATGTGCGGCAGGGTGTGGCCTGCAGGTTTAATGGCTTGTGGCCCTCCCTTCCTGATCTCCATGAATGGTTTTCTGGTTCCTGGAAGCCTATTGTTTCAGGACAGATTGAGCTCTATCCTAGTGCTAGAGGTTTTTTCTTTGTAACTTTTTCTTCCTCGGAGGATCGTGATAGAGTGTTGGACGGGGTGTGGATGTGGGGTGTTCATTCGTTGTTCATTCGGCCTTGGTCTCACTCTTTCAATCCTCTTATGGAGCCTCTGAACATCAAACATGTTTGGGTTCAACTGCCAAATCTCTCACTCTAGTTTTGGCAGGATTCTTACTTTGAAGCTATTAGCAACACCATTGACAACTTTTTGAAGGTGGATTCCATGACTCAAAATCTTGGGCATACTACGGTGGCGTATTTTAATCAATTTGGACATCTCCAAACCTCTCCATGGTGATGTGGTTTTGATGGTGGAGGACAGACCTTGGAAGTAGCTTTTGGACTATGAGGGGCTCCCCTTTCAGTGCAGGCATTGTTTCTCTATTGGTCACCTAGCCTCGAACTACCCTCTTGCTTGTCGCAAGGGTGCTGCTACTTGGTGGAAGAATGCTCTCTCAAACCATATTACGGTTGACTCTCCCTTTTCAGATGATTCCTCTGAGGAGGGTGACCCTCCCTTGTCTTCCCCCTTAGTGTCGGAGCCTATCCAGGCTCCTATACCAGCCAGCCCTTCTGCAAAACCTTTTATTGTCATTGTGTCATTGATTCCTGCCCATCTCTTGTCGAATGACGCTGCTAGTCCTTTGATTGCTCTTGTCTCCTCTTCTTCACTGCTGACTCCCTCAATGTGTGATGGATCCTTGTCCAGGGTGGCTGTTGTGGATCCGCTCCCCTCGCCTCGCTTAGTGGATTTCAATTTTGAGCCTTCTTGGTCAGTTGTACTGAGGAAGAAGAAGGGACTCCCCAAATACGTTGCCTCTGCGTGGCCTCAGGTTCAGGGAGTCAGATTGGTCCCCTCTTCTAGGGTTGTCTAATCTTTGTATTGTCGTTCTATAGCTGTCGATCAGCCGTCTTTGTTTGTTTCTATTCTATTTCAGTTGGTTTGAACTAGCTTCCTTTGGCCCTCTAGACTCTCTGTGTAAAGGGTACAACACCCTATAAATGTTGCTTATCTTATAAAAAATGATGGTTTCTTTTTAGAAACATTGTCTTGTAAGTTTCTTTATAAGGAGTTTTCATCTCCTTTTGTTAACACACAATAATGAATATAAATTATCATTTCACAAATGAGAACCTAGAAAAGGATTGCAAATTGGCATCAAGAGAAAGAACCAAAGCAAGTAGTACCTCAAGGAGGAGATGAGAGAAACCTCCCCACATCTCATAAACCACTAAGCTTTTGTGCGACCGGAAGCAACTGAAAAAATGGAGTTATGATCCATAAGCATCCAGAAACAAAATTACTTAATCAAACAACCAAGAACTCTGTCAGAAATATAACTGAAACAAAGAGCATTATGTACAATATCACCGGATGCAGTAGGTGTTGTGTTATTATTGGGGTTGTTTTTGTTAGAAAAAAAATAAACTAAAAAACAAATTCCAGTACACAACGAATAAACTAGAAATTTAATACTCAACAATGAAACTATGATTAAAATCACGAGAGGCAGAGAACACAAAACTGATATATTTTACTCAAAAATATGCAGCGAATGTCTTCAAACTTTATTGAGTAAAAAGAGATATATATACAACAAACAACTGAAAAGTTTCAACAGCCATGTTGGGAAACTTTCCCAACTCAAAAAAGGTAAAACATGAACTATGGGAAACTGTCCCACTGACAACGGTTAAAAACATATTTTTACTTATTTTAACATCCTCCCTAAAATTTGATTTATGGGATAGCTTCTCATCCCTAAAAGCTTCTTCAGTCTATTGAAATCTTCTTCCTTTAGAGGTTTTGTCAAAATGTTAACAACTTGATCTTTGGACCTGCAATAAGAAAGTTTGATTTCAGTATTTTTAACCAGCTCTTTGATGAAATGAAATTTGATGTCAATGTGCTTGCTTCTTCCATGAAAGCCTAGATTTTTAGAAAGTGCAATGGCTGATTGATTATCACAAAATATAATTGTTTCTTCCATTTGGGGCTGCATTAATGCTTCAAGCATCCTTCGTAACCAAATTGTTTGACAACCTACTGAAGTGGCTGCCACATATTCTGCTTCTACTGAGGACAATGCAACAATGGGTTGTTTCTTTGAATACCATGAAATTACACCTGAACCAAGAGTAAAACATACCCAAAAGTACTTTTCCTATCATCTTGGTTTCCAACCCAATCACTATCTGTATAACTAGTTAACTTCAAAACACCCTTCCTTTGATAAAAAATTATATGATTTGCAGTCCCTTTCACATACCTGAGTACTCTTTTACCTGCTTGTAGATGAGTACCATGTGGATCCTCAGTGAACCTACTTATCAAGCTTAATGGATACATGATATCTGGTCTTGGTGTAGTTAAGTACATTAAACTTCCAACCAAACTTTTATACAAAGTAGAATCTACCTTTTTGCTTTCATCTTTTTTGCTCAACTTCACACCCATGGCAATAGGTGTAATTACTGGTTTGCTATTTTCCATCTTGAACCTTTTCAAAATATCATTTGCATACTTTTCTTGTGAAATGAAAATCCCATCACAATTTTGAGTTAATTCAAGACCACAATAATAGTGCAACAAACCAAGATCAATCATCTTAGATTCACTCTTCATTGCCATTGAAAATTCTCTAAGCATGTTTTCATTACTTTGTATAAAGCAAATCATCAAATCTTCTTGTTTATTTTGTTTTATGAATAAGGTGGGTTCATAAGGGAATTTTTCATAACTTTTTTTTTTTAAATAATGATTCAATCCCTTCATACCAAACTCTAAGTGATTGTTTTAAACCATACAAAGCTTTCTTTAGTTTGAGCACTTTACCTTTATGACCTTTAATCTCAAAACTAGGTGGTTGTTCGATATAAATTTCTTCCTCCAATACACCATTCAAGAATGCTAATTTTACATCCATATGAAAGAGTTTCCAACCCTTTTGTGTTGAAAGAGCTAAAATCATGCGAATAGTATCCATACTAGCAAAAAGTGCAAAAACTTCATTATAATAAATACTTGATTTTTGTTTGTATCCCTTCACTACCAACCTGGCCTTGTATTTATTTACTTTACCTTGCTCATTGTACTTTGTTTTATACACCCACGTTACTCCAATTGGCTTCTTATGCTCGAGGAGGTCTGCAATTTCCCAAGTTTGATTCTTTTCTATGGCTACAATTTCTTCATTCATAGCTTTAGCCCATTTATCATCATTTATAGCTTCTTCAAATGTAATAGGATCACTATCAACAAAAAATGCAAAATGACAAATATCTTCATTTACCTCTGTTGTTTCTTGATATATGTCAGACAAGCTCCTTGTTTTTTGTCACCTTTTTGGAGATTCTGAGGTGGATGATGAAGAACTACTTGATGAAACATGTCTATGACTTGGTAGAGATGAAGAAGAGCTTCTTCTTAGTGCGGATTGTTGAATTTCACAACTATTGGCTCTTGTGTTAACAACTGAATTTTGTTGTTTTGTAGCTTCATCTTCAATGTTAACTTGCTAATATTTCTCTTTCAGTTTCCAACACCACTATTGATCTTCAAGAAACTTTGCATCTCTACTTATCACCAACTTTTTTGTCTCTAGATTGTACAATCTATATGCCTTGGATTCCTTACTATACCCAACAAAGATACATTTTTTTGCCTTATCCAGTTTATTTCTAAGTGCATCTAGAACATGAGAATAAGCAATACAACCAAAAATTCTTAGGTGATCTACCTAGGGTTTGTATCGTCCCTAGGCTTCTTCTGGTGTCATGCCCCAAACTGAGTTCGTAGGACATCTATTCAAAATATAACATGCACAACAAATTGTTTCTACCCAAAAAACTTTGGGTAAATTCTTAACATTAAGCATACTCCTTACCATATCTAAACTTGTTCTATTTTTTCTCTTAGCTACACCATTTTGTTGAGGTGTATACCTTGTTTTTAGTTGCCTTTTTATGCCATTTTGAATACAAAAATTATGAAAATCATGTGAAATATACTCTCCACCCCTATCAGTCCTTAAAATTCTGAGAAAATAGCCACTTTGCTTTTCAACTAATTCTTTAAATTCTCTGAACTTTTTGAAAGTATCTGATTTATTTTTCAAAAGATACACCCAAAGTTTCCTACTGTAATCATCAATAAATGTAAAAAAATATCTCATACCAAATAATGAAGCAACCTCAATTGGTCCACATAGATCTGAGTGTACTAGCTCCAATGGCTCTAAAGCTCTCCAAGAATCCCTTATTGGAAAGGGTTCTCTATGGTGCTTTCCAACAATACAACCTTCACATTCTTCATTCGGTCTTTGGATAAATGGTAAACTTGTTACCATGTTCTTTTTTGCAAAATATTTAGTCCACCAAAATTCAAATGACCAAATCTAAGATGCCATAACCACTGTGTGTCCTTTACAAGAGCACTTAAATTAAACTTAAATGCATATTGTTTCTGCTACTAAGAGAAAACATCTTATTAGCAGTCATGGGTATTTTGGTTATCAACTTGTTTTTACCATCAACAATAATGAATGAACCATTTTCAAATTTGACAGTGTGGTCTTCTTACTCTTTATGGATCTTGAAATGATTGTGCAAGAAGATCCCATGCTTCTTTGGCCTTCGAAGTAGCTGTAACTCTTGGAAGGAGAGTTTCATCAAGACCTTGCACTATGAACAATAATGCTTTCTGATCTTTTTCCCAATTATCCCATAGTAAATCTCTTTCATTTTGTGTGAGGGTGTTAATGTTGCTGCATATGCCAGTTCTGAATACCCATTATGCACAAGATCCCATAGCTCCTGTGATCTAAACAAAATCTTCATTTGAAAACTCCAAAAATCATGATTTTTCCCATTAAATTTAGGAATTTGCAGCTATGTACTATTAGCATTCGTTGTCATTTCGAACCTACTCTAATAGCATATGATAGAAACTGAAAAAAAAAAAGAGGAACTAAAAAGCAAATGCCAATACACAACAAATAAACCGGAAATTTAATACTCAACAATGAAACTGTGATTAAATCACAAGAGGCAGAGAACACAAAACTGTTATATTTTACTCGGAAATATGCAGCGAATGTCTTCAAACTTTATTGAGTAAAAAGAGAGATATATACAGCAAACAACTGAAAAGTTTCAACAGCCACGTTGGGAAACTTTCCCAACTCAAAAAAGCTAAAACATAAACTATGGGAAACTGTCCCACTGACAACGGTTAGAAACAGATTTTTACTTATTTTAACAGTTTTGAATGTGGCCCAGGCAATTTTAAATGTGTCATGGTGGTTTCATCCTAATGCCTACGGCCCCTTCACCCGATCCAGATAAAAAAAAAACATAGTAATAACAAAAAACAAGACTTTTTTGTTTCGTTCATGCTTGGAAGTCCTTTGGTGAACGAAGAGGCACTTCCATTTGTTTCATTTTGGTAACAATCGTAAGCCGTAAGGGCACTACAGTGTGAGTTAGAATTGGACGGTTTAGTTGGTAGGAGTAAACATCGTTGGCGAAGAGAATAGCTGAGTGAATGAAACAATAGAAACATTGTTGTATGTGCTTTATATGAGCTTTGTATAAGTACTTTTGGTCAAAGAAAGATGAGAAAAGTTGAGCAATACCATTTACATTAGCTTTTTCTCACCGTAGGTTTCTGAATCAAAACTTAGCGTCTATTGCATGTATTGATTGTAATTCATTGTTTTCATGGTTGTTTCATCTTTATTTTCATGCAACTACAATATTGTTTTGTCCCAACAGCTTAATAACACTAATTTCAACAGTATTTACATTTTCTTCTCTCTTAATTTAAAGTACAATTCAACTAGGACATCTTAAACAACTATAGATTTCTAACAAGCATATTTTCATGCAACTATACATGGTGGTTTCATCCTAATGCCTACGGCCCCTTCACCCGATCCAGATAAAAAAAAAACATAGTAATAACAAAAAACAAGACTTTTTTGTTTCGTTCATGCTTGGAAGTCCTTTGGTGAACGAAGAGGCACTTCCATTTGTTTCATTTTGGTAACAATCGTAAGCCGTAAGGGCACTACAGTGTGAGTTAGAATTGGACGGTTTAGTTGGTAGGAGTAAACATCGTTGGCGAAGAGAATAGCTGAGTGAATGAAACAATAGAAACATTGTTGTATGTGCTTTATATGAGCTTTGTATAAGTACTTTTGGTCAAAGAAAGATGAGAAAAGTTGAGCAATACCATTTACATTAGCTTTTTCTCACCGTAGGTTTCTGAATCAAAACTTAGCGTCTATTGCATGTATTGATTGTAATTCATTGTTTTCATGGTTGTTTCATCTTTATTTTCATGCAACTACAATATTGTTTTGTCCCAACAGCTTAATAACACTAATTTCAACAGTATTTACATTTTCTTCTCTCTTTATTTAAAGTACAATTCAACTAGGACATCTTAAACAACTACAGATTTCTAACAAGCATATAAACTAAAGAGATTAGAGACAGAATAAGGAAGAACAAATTTCAAATATAACATATCATTTGGAAAATGTAAATCTTTTAATTTAAAGCTTCGGAAAGTGTATCACATGGTTTAATTCAATAAAATGCCTTGTAAGCAAACCAATTGGAATGCTCTTTCCAAGCACCTTAAATGTTGTTCTAGGGAAACATTTATCAACAAGACATGTCGAGGATTCTTTTCTTCTTGACATATCTCTCCAAACACTATAGACAAATCGTTTCACTTGTCTACATTGGTTTTCACAGCATTTGCCCTTTGCCAACATACGAACCCGTGTGAGAAAACAAACTTAACATGTTTTTCCTTGAAGAAAAGTTGTGAATTTTAAGATATATATTCAAAGACACTTAGGTGTCTAGTGCAGTTTCTTGTTAACCTTTTAGTTTACTTGCATGTTAATATGTTAAAAAATGTGGCATTCAAACACTGTAGTTTCTTAACCCAATAGTTGTCATCATTCTAAAGTTAACCCTGTAATTTTACAGAAAAATATTATGAATAAAATATTCCTCAAATAGTTTGTGTAATGATTTCTCAAAACCATAGAACACAAAAAATTATCTTCTTAGACAAACTGCCACTCACCCAAACGACTCTTTAATAATGTTTAAATGTATTATCCTGAGCTTTTGAGCCAATGACACGTATTAGGGAGTAATTATTAGTTTCATTATAAATATCTAATTTCATATCATTCCCTTCTTATAAATATGATTCAAAGTATACAAATATTGATTGATACGAGACAATGTTAAATCCTTATACTTGCTAGATTTTACAAAAACACTCAAGAGGGTTGCACATTTGGAAATAAGTTAAGAGTTTGCAGTGAAAGCAGTTATGAGAGATTGACAATTATGATTGCTCAACTCTGCCACTATGTTGCATATTACAGATCACTGCAACGTTGTTATCTCCATTAAGTTAATAATGAGATTGTCAAGTGCAAAATAATGTGTGACTTCTACATCGTCATCATTTGGAATAAAAACATGTCGTAAACAACCCAGAAATGCACTTTAGTCTCCACACCTCTCCATCTTCTTTGTTACCTCCTCCAAGTCAGCATCCTCAACTTCATCTCCATTGTCATCAAAAAGCAAGCAATCCTCAATTCGCCTCCTTAAAATTCAAAAATATAGAATTAGTATGAAAACTTAATACAAATGGTATATGTTTCCCAACCTAAACCAAACAACTTCAATATGCATGCATGCCACACACCCATATATTCAACTAAATGTGTTAATTCTAATAGACTAATAATGATTTTGTATGAACTAACCTCATCCAACTATCATTTGAAATAATGTTTTCTACTGCTCTCTTCTTCATGATATCTGGTAATAGCGAATAAGTAAACTGGCTCGATGGCTTCTGTTCCTGTAGAATCTGAAATTGACAACTAGGACAACACAAGCAATGGAAGACTGGTGAAGGCAAGTCCAATCTTGTCTCTCTATTTTTTAGGGCTGCTTGTAAAGTTGTCAAGTCTAAATTAGTCCCAAAACCCTTTCTAATCTCCATGAAGTCCTTTTCGTTCAATGGAGCACTGCAAATTGGACAAAGCAATTCTGAAGAGGTATTATCATCGCTCCTGCAATGCTGTGAGGCATCACTCCTCCTATGAGACAAGTGGCGAACAGTCTCAGTTTCTGGAAGCCTGTTGAAGCCAAAGGATTTAAGTTTCTCTGCTGTTCGTGCTATTGTACGCTCCCTTGAAGGATTTTCTTCCTACAAACCAACTCTAGGATTGTAATCAGAAAATTTGAGGAGAAAACATATATTGCTCACATATAATGAGAAGCATGCATACCTGCAATAATGTAACAAATGATTCTACTAAACTGTTCACACTGAAATGAGAACCAGAAAGTGTAGATAAAGCTTTTGTGAAAATTGTCTTCCAACTGCCCTGCCCAACAGCAATTGTAAATGGCTGATCAATCAGCCAGAAACCAAGATGCAAACCTAATCTTCTTATACTTTTATTTGTCCTCATTGATAACTATTCTCAGCATGATAAGGAACTGTTCTAGAATGCTTTGCAACATACAAGTAGATTCCAGCAACCAGAGAACTTGCAAAGAATGATACAAACCTATTTACATGACAAAGCATGGTTAGCTCTTTTGCAACACAATCTCGAAGAGGAAGAAGAACAGGAACCTTCCATCTTGCATCAACGTACTGCACATCTCCAGGTAAAGAGTATCCCTGTCCCTGATAAAAAATAACGACAAGCCAGTTAAACTTACGATCCTTTCCATATACATGCTTTGACACGTAGAGAAGTCATGTCAAACTTCAAGAACAAAATTAAGCAATAAATCACCCAAACTAGCAAACTTATAACTCGGTCATCAGCATGCTTGCAAATATATAGATACAAAGGATATCTCATGCACTGCTTAATGGAGAATCAATGTTAAAAAATAAACTAGGTAATTAAGTATGTGATAAGTACTTCAAATCAGTGAAAATAAAAGAAATTTGACTCTTGTCAGGAGAATGCTTGGCTTAGCAAGGACAAGAATCTCAAGTCATGGAAACAGAGAATAAATTGTTAAAGTAAACACACACACACACATAGGAGGAGAGGGAGAGAGCAAGAAAGGGAGTGGGGCAAAGCGAGGGGACAAAGGGGGAGAGGGAGAGAATGAAAGAGGGAGATACAGAGAGAGCATAAGGGAGAAATCACAAGACGGAAAAAAAGCAGGGAAAGAAATGGGTAGAGAGTGCACTAATTTTTTAACACATTGATGAATTGAAAATTTATAATTGTTATAAAGGATTGTGCTTCTTAAGTCAAATAAAAATATCATTTTGTTGTTCAATAAACACCTTTAGTCAATGCCTCTATACAAACCACATTTATTTTCCAAAAAGTTCAAGAAATTGGACTTCTTCATGGTTAAAAGATGATGCAGTCATATCTTATATCTCATATTTACATTAAAAAAAATTACAACATTGCACATTTACATCCTCGATTGCAACCAAATTCTAAGACCAACACAAACTCACCTAACAAATAATTCCATACTGCCCTGATCCACCCAAAACAACAGTAATCATCCCCTTTGCAAATCCAAAACAAAATTAGACCCTGCTTTTCAGGGATTTTATTCAGGAACCATAATTGGCAGTCTGAAGCTTTAAAAACTTCAGATAGAACTACAGGGTCTTACAATAATTCTAATGTCCATAGAATCAATGTTGTCAATAAAAAATTAACAGGTATTTCAAGTCAATACTGGAAATAAGAGAATGATAAAATGTCAACGACTTAACACTAGGTAAACTATTTACAAAATAATCCTCTCAACAATCAATGTTTTGTTCATCTAGGTCATCAGGATAAACCTATGTTACCGGGTTCGCCCCTGGGAAGCTTGGGTACGATTCGGGTTCGGTCCGGGTTCAGTCCGGGTTCGAAATTGGGGTCCGGTTCGATCAAATACGCCCTGGGTTCGGATTTCTCACTGTGGGTTCGACCAGGGTTCGAAACCTTGACTGTGGGTCCGGCCAGGGTCTGTTTTTTTTTAACCCAGTTCGAACCTGGGTAGAATTTACCATTGTAGAGACAATAAAAGTCATGAGATTTACCATTGTCTTAGATAAAAGGTAAAATTACAGTTTAGTGGCAAAGAGAAGCCTCAGTCATTGACACATATCATTATAAAAAGCTCATGTTGGTGATAACCGGTTTGCAGTACCAAGGATAGTTTTTGTTCCTGTGGACATTATGATTAAGTGCATAGATAATAGACATGAAGTAAAATACTTCTCATACAAAACATGTCAATAATAGTCAAACTACAGATGATACTAATTATATGGATCATTTTTCTATAGGAGGTTTGTTGAAGATCATAAGGCCTTCCTGATTGTTTGTGCTTTGAAGTTGTGAACCATTGATAAAAAAATTCACTTTCAGGTGCCTATTACAGGGTCAACATGGTTTGCATTCACCAAAATGCTTTTGGACAAATCAATTACCGGTTTGAGGTCTAGGATGACAACTAGGATGGCAATTGTGGCAGATTTCTGTGCCAAATTGGAAATAGCAATCACTTCAAAAGAGGTTAGGAACTGGGTTGAACTTCTTCTGCTCCTTCCATAGCAGGCAAAAGTGGAAGAAGATGATGACCCTAATGCAGAAGATGAAGAGAAGGCACCGGTGCATCAACTCCATCTATTACCGTGGCATTTGAGTCAAAAATCTATGGCTTGAAAGAGGGGGTTTCAGCAATTATTGGTGATATTGAGGAGCTTACCTCCTTCTGCCAGGATCTACAACTGGTGATCAAATATCTGTTGGTGTCTCATAGATTGTTGTCTTTACTTAGAGGTATGCTGAATTGGGCCATGAAAAGGTCTAAAATCAATCATGGTGTTAAATTTGAAAGTCTCTATAATCCTAGTGCAACAGGGAGTTGATGCTGAAGCAAGAAGTGGTTGCTGGTGATGGTTGGTGTGGCAAGCTGAAAAGTGAAGACATGGGCTCAGATCCTATTGTTGGTGTTGGTAGATGGGGTGTCTCCTGGCCTTCTTGAAGGATTTTGGACTCTAGGTCTGATGGTTTTTGGTCCATGCTATGACATTTGAGTATAAAGTGGTGGTGTATTTTTGCTATGTTATTTGACTATTAATATGGTGGTGTATTTTGAACTTAATTACTGCTGCAAATATGTATATATTTCTGATTTTTATATGTTTTTGTATTACCAAACCCAGCCCCCAAAAAAAGTTTTCCCGAACCGACGAACCGGGTTCTCGAACCCGAACCCAAACCTAAAACCGAACCGGTAACTTAGGGATAAACCATTTGTCATTGGAAAACCAAAACATTTCATGGTAACAGCAATAAACTCTAGCACCTAGATCTACTCTCAGGCTGAGAGACAAAAAGATTGCTTTTGCTGCTTTGGAGATGCAGATGAATGAGTATCTGAATAATTCGAATGAGAAGAATCAAAAGCCTTTCCTATACAGGATTTGAAATACAATCTGGACCATCAAACTATTCCTTGTTTGTGCATCTTGATGTATACCTTAAATGCAAAAATTTGAAGGCCTGCTCCATCAAAGCAGACTAAAGAGATCCATTTCACAATGTATTTGTGAACAATTATGTTTCAAGGAGCTTCCAGTAGGAGATTGTGGTACAGCAAAAACAATTCCCACATTTTAAAAACAATGGACAAAATATAAATATTTATAAAACCAAGAATCGTCAACACTCCAACGAAATGTATCCAGTTAAATTAAAAATTCAATTTAACAGTATGGAATATGGAACATCTGATTGTTATATTATATAAAATTGTAAAATAACTGTAATAAGAGTCTAAGTCTCAAACTACAAACACAAATCTAACAATCATATCTGAGTCATAAAGCCTTGAGGCTAGGGAATGCATTTGCCAGATCCCGAAACGTCTAGGATGTCCAGAACAGGACCTTGAGGACAGAGGATGCTTCCCCCAGTGCAATGGAAAACAATTGACCAATGAACCTCAGATGGCAAGACCACAGTTTATCAAAGATGAAAACACCATTTTGTCTACTCATCTTTGAACCCAAGTTGGTCAAATTCATCTCTCTAAATACCTTAATTCAATCCCAACTTTTCAGGTAAGTTAGAGGCCACTATATGTCCATCATGAGCCTGCAATCAAGTTCACGACTGGTCCTTCATATGCACTTCCACCCCATAATTTTCTAAGCATCTTTCAATTATCACGTTGAAATATATGCTTCCAAACAGTTTAACTATGAAGTTAACATCAAATTGAGTATTAATATGTCCATATCCAACTTAGAAATTAGTTGTGACAGAGAGGAGTTGTAACATCATGTGTAGAAACATATTTACTCCACAATCTTCAGTTATACTTTACTCTGTTCTGCCTCTATTCATTCTTTGTGAATAATACAACTATCTAATAGAGGTATTCCATAAGAAATATCCTCAGTTCTCCATAGTTTGTTGATGATTGCCTGGAGGTAATTAAGTTTGATTTTGGGGTCATAACACCCATAATATTTGAGTGTTATTGTTATGTGACTTTTTTCCCAAGAGAAGAGAAAATTATGAAATAACCCTTTAGAATTAAAAGGGAGATAGAATTAAAAGGGAGATAGAAAAAAATAAAGGATATTATGACACTTTTGTTAAAAGAAATATTAATAAAGAAATGCATAAAAACTCTTTAAAAAAAGGGTAAGAATAATTATTTATTTAAATAATTGTTAAAAGGCAACCTTTGTGAAAGAGTGTGATGGTTTGGAAACCACCACTTAAAAGGATATATAAATCATTCATGTGAGACTTGGGAAACGCATGGAGAACATTCAAGAAGAGGAGAGAAAAAGGAAAGGAATTAGAGGGAGAAACACAAGCATTCAAAAGGCACAAAAGAGTGAAGGTTAAGGTCATGGGTTGGCATTGAGGCATTTGGAGAAGAGGCACATAATGTGTGTTCAGCTCGGGATACAGCATTCACCCGAGAGTGTTCTGGTCAGGGTTGTGTTTATACCATAAGGCCTGTGAGGCAGGTTGTTTATACCGTAAGGCCTGTGAGGCAGGTTGTTTATACTATAAGTCCCGTGAGGCAAGCTGGGTTTTGTGCAAAAACCGATTTCCTCCAGGGGTGCTTCCTTGGCATGGAGAGCCTGGACCTGTAACTATTCCTCTAAGTGTTGGATAACAACCTCTCTATGATTTATAGATAAGTATTAAAAACTACTGATGCTACTATATATATATTGGGAAAATTGTCTATATGATTTTGATGATAATCTATGAGAATTATATGGATGTGCTATTCAATTTACTATGTTAATTATTTATTTTAGAATCCTTGTCTAAAAATTACATATTGTAGTTTACACATCATTTTCGTGACATGACATCTTGTAAATTTATTTTAACTCTAATATTTAATCTATTAAAATCTGTTGCTAACACTTAAAAAACTTTAGGAGGATAAGTGACATCACAATTATTTTTCTAAAATTAAATAACTTGTCTTTTTAATGTTTTATAAAATCATAGACCTCCTCACAAAATAACTTGTCTTTTAAATTTAAATGTTTTATAAAAGCATTTTATAAAAGCATGTACCTCATCATAAATTAACTCTATAGAAATGTACTTCCGAAAGCAACCTTACATACCTTTATAAAATGATTTATTTCATTTTAAACTTAAGATAAATCCATACAAATAGGCAGGACTCATTTCTAATCTTTTTTAATTTAAAATAAAATGATGCAATGTTTAGTTGAAGAAATTCATTCAAGGGATGCCAGACACACTTTAGTGTCTAAAACCATGCATCCTAGTGTCTCACTTCAATTAGCAGAAAAGTTAAGCAGCCCTAATAATCTTGAACAAAGGTACAAGAATATGGCCAAGTTAAAGACCTGTCTCGGCAATGTACTTGCAAAAGGACCATCCAATATGAAAACCCCCAGGTTTTGGGACCATGGTCAAGACCAATCCTTTTGTCTCAATGGAAAAAATAACTGAGCCAAACAACTCTACACACAACTAGAGTTATCTAGTAGACTCCACTGACCTTGTAGCTGAGTCTGTCACCAAGGCAAACTTCCATATTGAAAATCAACCGAGGTTACACCCAAAACAGGACAACTTAAAGTTCAGTAGAAATTATCTTTACACCTTCTCTTGTATCAAGAGCATCCACAAAGTTGCTAGACCCCAAGGTCAGGTTGGATCTGTAGATTAGATTAACAGTGCACAATCCATAATACACAAGGGTGAACTGAAATTTAATTCCCAAGTTTCAGTTGACAACTAAGTTAGCAGTAAACAAGTACAGAGATACATCATAACTTGGTATGTACAAGTGTATTGTTACCAGGATAAGGATAAAGTTTCCTTTGGAGGTTAATATGGTCTGTTTCTCAAACTAAGTTGTCATTAATGATTTTAGGCATTATGATTATATTGACCATACGAGCATTAATTGAATTCTGTTTTCCGTTTTTTGCTGCAATAACTTGGGTCATAACCTCAGATACATATTTACTTTCAAAAAGTTGTGACATTGGATCCAGTTGGCCTGTAAAACAACATATCAAGATTAATATTTTATTGTTAGTTATACCATTCAACTACTCTGATTAATAATGCAGCAATGGGTGCTTGGAATGTTTGCCATTGTTCAACTACTAGTATAGATATCTTTAATACATCTATCTAAAAAACGTCGAGAGATATCATTCTTGAATTATTTTATTTACTTAAGAGTTACTTTATTTTGCTTTAAAACAATTTAAGGATTATTTTATTTTATTTTACTTTAAAACTATTTAAGAATTATTTTATTTTATTTATATTGTTAATGTTGACTTTAGTTTTTATTTGAAGAGCTACTTTTATTTACACACACTAATTTAATTTTATCTACTCAATTTTTATTTATTTTACTTTACAACTATTTAAGAATTTTTATTTATTTATACATTGTTTACTTTTTTAATTTAATTTAGACTTATTTTTATTTTATTTTACTTTATACTTATTTTATTTGATTACATTGTTTAGGAAGAACTATTTGTATAACCCCTCCTCTCAAAATATAAAATAAAATATATCCTGTTCGGACCGACTCCCATCCTTGCGCCCAAGACAATGTTTATACATTGCTGGCCAACGATATATGATTTAAATTAAATAACATTTTGCTGGCCAACTTAATCACCAAAGTCAAAAATAAGCTAATCGCCTATATTAAAGTGAGTATGTGTATATTAAAAGGCAGTGATTAACTAATGTACAGCAGTGATTAAATATATGTATAGAAGACAGCGATTATATTTAAAAGTACAGCAGCAATAAGAAATAACAAAAGGCAGTATTTATATTTGTTTAAAGGACTTTAATTAACTAGTGTTAAAGAAGCAACAATTAATAAGTAAAAGGCAGCGCTTGAATTTACGAAGGCAATGAACTCTATTTAAAAGGATATATGATAGCATTTGAAGATAAATAAAAGTATTTAAAAGGCAATCAGCATAAAGGAATTGTCAACAAAAGGTGATGTCTTTACAAAGAGTTATCTCTATTCAAAGAGGTGCCTCTTTTCATGGAGACATAAGGATATAAGAAGAAGAACATTTCAAATGAAGGACACCAAGGAATAAAATCGAAAAAGTCTGATATGGAAGAAGATCAGAAAATATAATAAAATCTGCATTCAGAAAAGCAGCAGCTATTGATCACATAAGTGATTGAGTTGCAATGGTTGCATATGCATTTAATATATAATACTTGCTAGTCATATATATATATATATATAATATGACTAATATACAAAAAGGAGAGATATATTATGTCTAAATTGGTAGATAAGGAAATAGTGAATCTATTTATATTATTATTATAATCAACATCCTTTTTTTTAAGGAATCATGTGTAAGGTTGGCAAGGAAACATGTTAGGGAAGGGCAGTATAAGTTCTCTCAATGTAAGTACGCCAACCCTAAGTTGGATGGGATTGTCTTGGTTGGATGTTCCTTCCACTTGGGGCCAAGGGGGGTATGAGCACGCCCTTGGGCTTACTTGAGGTGAATAATGTATAGGTTCTCACAACATAAGTACACCAACCCTAAGATGGATGGACTTGTCTTGGTTGGATGTTCCTACCACTTGGGGCCAAAGGGGATATGAGCATGCCTTTGGGCTTACTTATGATGAATAGTTTCTTGCGCCCTATAATGTGTTTCTCTCCAAACCCTACCATGATTGGTTATTGAAAAGAGTCTATGGATTGGATTCAAGTTTAAGTTGTTATGTTAATAGTTCATTTATTCGTAAGTTCAATATTTATTATATAGTTTATTATGGAATATTATTTGTAAAACAATTTTTATGTTGTGTAATTGTCACCCAAGGCAAATTCAGGCATACTCCAAGTAGGGGACATTACACTATTTTACTTTTGGATGTAAATTTTAATTTTAATTTTAATTTTTAAAAAATAGCATTCATTATTTCAATTAATTTATTTTATTTTTTACTTTGAAAAGTCTAGTAAATATTATACATATGTATGTTACTTTTTAAAAGTATAACTTTAGTTATAATATGTTCAAAAAAATATGTGGTTTTGGTTTTTGTTGATGTAGAACACCTATCAATCTTAATAATGCTTTGGCATGTAAATGATTGTCAAATTTAAGTTTAAAGGTAAGAGTTTTTATTAACATATTCATGCCTTTACACTCAACCCCTTCTGACACTATAGTTACGCCTCTTGGCATAATTACTGATATATCTTTTGGTTTCATTTTGAATTAGTAATTAATGTCAAACAATAAGATTGATAAGTTAATAAGTAGGACTCAATGTGTACACTAATTTAATTTTATGATGATGTAATGGTTCCTCCATGTTAAAATTATTGTTTATTTATATTTGGTCATTAAACTTAACTCCTATATATTTTAAAATCCCACTAAAAAGAACTATTGTTGCTATGCTTCTTAAAATCAGGAAAATTGTGAAGAAATGGCCCTATTGATCATGAATGAGCATCTAAAGGGAGGTTCTATATTTTCCTGTACTATTTTTTATGTATATAATAATTTTAAGAGTACAGAGAAAAGAAAGCAGGATTTCAAACACAAATCAGCCACTTTTGCACCAACAGTTTTGTTGACCACAGCTGACAGCCTCTGCCACAAGATCAAACACTTTTTTTCAGAAGCAGCATAAAGCCGCGTAGTTACCTGGAGACATGGGGGTAGTGGAATGGGAAACCCATTCAAATTAAGGCACATGAGTAAACGGAGAAGGATAGAGTCACATAACTGAAATGAAGAAGCATAGGCTATATTATATATAAATGTAGTCATCAGAAATTGTTGATATGATGGAGATTCTTGGTAACTTTGTGATAAAGGTGATTATGCATCCATAGCTGATGCTATGATAATCAGTTCTTATTACTTAAATGTTTGCTTACCATCTTAATGCTGGTGACATTACAGCCAAGTAATCAATTTTATAGGACAGTTTCAGAGAATAGCTCATTCTGAAAGACTCTCATAAGAACATAAGATTCGTGAAAGTAGAAAGCTATTCCTCAACTCCATGCCTTCCCTGCCTAAATGCAAAAGTGCACATGAATTCCCTGGACAAATATTAATAGCATCCTGGAAAATAATAACTCCATCTGATACAGTTGCTATTGCCCAAAATTGAATAAAAGCACTTGACATTAAACAATCGGCTCAATTTTCAAATAAAAGCTGACATATGGAATCATGGAACGCTATATGCTCCATGCATGATAAAGGTCAGAATGGGCAACCTTGAAACATTGCATAAACACTTCTCCAAGTTTGATCACAAGATTATCTCAATAGGGAGGTCTGAAAATTTTAAGGAAAATCCAAAATCAAACAGTCTAATCAGACCAGAGGCATGCGAACCTAATCCAAGACCGAAGAGTCTGTAATCACATTTCCATTGTAAATGACATAAATTATAGGTTTTAACTTTTATTCAATCATCACTCTCCTACATTGTTATAATCATTAACTGTGGGAAGCGATAAACACTGCATTTGAAAGGATATAGAAGGAAATCTTGTATAAAAACCAATTTCAAAAATCAATATCAGTTGAAATAGTTTTCAAAATCTTTTAATACTAGGTTATCCATACAGAACATCCCTAACAAAGCATAATTAGACTTGCTGCAGCATAGAGTCATTAAGGATGAAAATAGTGCCAATACCTTTACGGTTGAAGCAACTACATGTGCTGCAATCTTTGTTGTACACAGACCTAAAATCAACTTGTTATAGCCATGTTCTACAGCAATCTGCAGGAAATCTCAGAATTAAATCAGATTGAACTTGATGGAACACCTTAATGCAAGTTCTCATCTCCTGAGCATGTAATACTTGCAAAAGAATGAAAACTTATGGGCTTTCTAAGAGCACCTTTTGTAAGACTTGCAATCGAATGTAACCCAGCAAATCTTCCTTTCCAGTTGTGTCTTGCACGCTTTCTAACAAATCTGACAGTTTTTGTTTGCCATCTGAATCATCTGTGGACCAAATGCTTTCGATGGGGACAATATGCAGATCCTCTTGTTGATGTACTTTATCAGAAACAATGGACTTGATCCCTTCGATCACCTGACATACTTCACAAGAAGTGAGTTGCAATGCTGCACTCTCATCCACAAAAGCCGCTCCAAATTGAAATATACGAAGAATATTGTCTTTGCTTGCATCTGAATCTCTTTGTGCTTTAGATTGAATTTCTCGTATGAACTCCAAAGCAACCCTGCAAAAAGCATGTGTTGAAGTTAAGGGTGAGTAAAATTGCAAAGGAAAGAACAATTCAGACGTTTCAGAGTATTCCATCAGGGTGAATGTAAGAAAACCAGTACTGTACAGATCAGACATGGATGATAGATGTGAATAGGACTCATGGAACTGATTGGAAGCTATGGAACCCATGTCACTAAACAAACCAGTACCTGTTTCCTTACAGAGACATCATTTGCAGTTTCAGCTATGGCTATGAAATTATGTTGTTGACTTCACCGATTGTGAAATTATTTTGTATGTAAGTTGGTTCTCTCACTGTATGTGCTCATTTATTTCAATGACTCAGGTGCTTGGACAACAGGGATGATGTCAACTTCTTGAACATGGAGAAATTTCAATGCTTATGTACAATGAAAGAATGGATATGATAAAAGTGGGGAAACTTCATGCTTATCCATGCTTGAGCCAGAGTAGTACTGCGATGGATGACCTCCCAAGAAGTCCCAGTACCCCACCAATGTGTACATCATTTATACACAACAAGTGCCCAATGGACCTTTCATGCTCATGAGAAATGCATTATTATGAATCACTTCTCATGAAATGTAGGATCGTGAAGATTGACTTCAAATTAACACAACTGATCCCAATGAAATGATATTACATAATGATGCACTGTGGAAACAAAAAATGTATAAAAATGAAGAAGTTAGCAAGCTCCACTATGAATGGTTCATAATGCATGATACTTGCCTAAAGTTTTACAGATGGGGTATCCAACTAGGCAGGCCTGCTTGTGCACACTTGAGACTGAGTAGTACTAGGGATGGATGACCTCCTTGGAAGTCCTGGTGATTCACCCTAGTGAGTATCACCTGGATGCAATGAGTGCCAAGTGTGACATTCGTACTCATGAGAGATAGGTCATGAAGATTGACTCAGCATTAATGCAGTTGGCTAAAGTCACCTCCTACATTTTGTCAGGAAGCCCCCATCTCTAAGGGTAAGTTCCACACAATTGTTCCTATATTTTCAACTGTGCTAACTAGAGTATTGTCACAAAATTTGAAAATTTGGTTCTCACAGCAATGCAAGAATTCTGATAATACTGCGACCCAGAGTCTCATTCCCCAAGATCTCTGTGATACTAAACAATAGATCGTAAATCATGTCGGAATGTGTGCACATAATAATTTTTTTTATTTAAATATTATTATCGATTATAATCATATATAATTGAACTCCATTGTCTTTTCAATTTGCTAGAAAGATGTAGCATCGATTTGATGCTATGTTTCTCATACGGAATCCATTCCATTTCTGGACATATGCACAACTGGACCTTCAATACCAATGCTACGGTCTCAAGAATGTGCTTGAGCTTCTTTAAGAATATTTGCAATCTGCTGGATAACTCTTGCATTTTGTATACATTCTTGAGGTCAACATATAGCTGGTCATGCCCCCTCTTTCATACCTTCAATTGCAAATTCTTACAGTCAATCAAATATGCATGTCAAAAGACTTCTATTTCAGAAATTGCAAATTTCTCATGTGGTACCACCATTTGCGAGTGGGGATGCATTCAATTACCAAACAACAAACTGTCTTTAAATAAACATGATGTCACTGACATGCCCAAATTCCTAATTTTGAACCATTTATGAAATCTGCATAAAAACATGCAATCATACTTTAAATTAGTTTATTCCATTATTTTATCTATTTTCATGTTCTCCTTTTGATTCTGAAGATTTTTCTTCATTTTAATGTTTATCCCCCATGAGCATATTATGCTTTGGCAGGGCGCTGATTTTATTCTTTTGCCACTATGGTGCTTTGTTTAGCAATATCTTAGCTCCACCTTTGAACCATACTTACCTCACAAGATCTGAGTGCACGTTTCAATCTTGTTTATTCATAACTTGCAAATCTAATCCCTTTCTTTTTCTTTCACGAGTCCACAAGATCAAGACATCTGTCTTAAGCTCAACACCTTAAGCCCTCACATGTTTCGTTATTGTTTGACATTGAAGATAAGTCCCTGGGATGGCAAGTGCACAAGATAGCAATAAGGGCCAACCTTTCATCCACATGTTTGTTTCTCCTTTCCTTTCTTCACCCGCCCTTCCCTACCCTACAAGTGTAATTAATCAATAAATGAGAGGTGGACATATGTCCTCATTACAAACTTTCCCTTCATGTCTAGTGCTTAAAATTTTTCTTTGCATAGTACTTAATCATTTTCCCTGAACTGCACAAGAAATTGACTAGTGTCATAATTGCACACTCTGGCAGCTGATGCTAAGTGCATATAGGTATTCTCCTTAAGTGCAAGGCCCACAATATGCAGACAAAGTGTCCAAATCTTGTGCCTCTTCTTATCAGAGGATTGTGCACAGGTTACCCCTTTATGTAGACAAAGCTATTTCAAACATTGTAAATCTCTATATAAATGGTACAAACTGAATGTAAACTCAAACAAAATTCATCATCATCTGCATTAAATGTTTTCACATAGAAGGTCTCTACTCCACTTAAGCACGTTGTAATGGCTCTTTTCAATGCAGATCTTGATAATCCCAAAAGACACATTCTATCTTACAGCTTACTTCATTAATGTGGGTTGTTGCAAGTGATAATGGATGCATTGAGGCATCCAAATTGTTTTGTGTTATTATCAGCAGAATTCATCTTCATCTTTTGTTAATAGTGCTCAAAGTAATTGTCTTCCCTCAAAGCTCAACAAGTAAATATAATGCTTTCAAGATTGCATTGTGGCTCTAACTCCATAGGCTTAAAAATAAAAGAGTTAAGAATTGAGACAGGCATAACAAAAGGAGCAGACACAAAGGAAGAGCATCACATAAGTGATGCAGGAAGCCTCTTTAGAGCTCTATACCCTTAATAACATCATGATCACAGCTAACACATGTAAGTGCAAAAATCATTTTGGTCTCCTTTCATTTTAAGAATGTAACCCTTATTGAAACCGATCCAGAGGAATTAGGTCCACCCAAGCAACAGATGTGAAAATAAGTGCATCATATTTTCATAGGACCAAACGTGAAGTATTTATTCCCTTTCCCAAAAAATTCAAAATATTTGCTTGAAAATGGCACCATGCAGGATATGTGAATTTTTTCTCCCTTGAGGGAATTAGCAGTAGATTTCTCACGGGACTATCTTCATGCAATTTACAAGTTTCAAGATCCTGAGATATATGTCATACAGCTTTGGGTAAACCATTGGGTTGTTGACAATGACCTAAAAAATGTCCTCGGAGATTGTGTTGATGTATCAGACATTTTTAAAGTTGTTTAACAACCAAAGAGGTATAGGTCCTTTCAATATGATGTGAAGAATCTTATGGTTTTGATGTGTCAAAATACTGGCGCCAAGGACACGGTGCATATCAACTTAAAATAGGTTCCCTTGTTGCATGAGATCTGGGAAAATTGCAATATATTCAATTGGCTACAAATGATCTCCTTTCATTGAGAAGTAGATTCACAAGAAAAAGAATGGTGTATCTAGGTTTTACATGGTTACATATTCTGGATGCTCTTTCTGGAACCCTAAAATTCAGCAAGGCATCAGGAAGGTCTGGATAAACTGAACTCGGTGACCCTCTCCACTGACATTATTCCCTCTTTTACAAGTATCAATAATACACATTTTACCAGAAAATTTATGACTAACTTTTAGCAAAAATTCGTCAAGTTTCCAATGATGAGAAGTGTCCAAGGATTTCTCTAGAAATGAGAGCAGGATTAGTGAAGTTGGGAGACTAATTCTTGGTCCCAGACTGCATCATTATCAGGTTAGATAGGGCATTAGAACCTCCTCATAAAATGCCTGCATATGTACCAATCAAACTGCTTGTAAAAGAGGGTGCACATCAAGTAGCGGCAGAGGTTACTAGCTCTCTCCTGGCAGTACATTGCACTGCATGACATACTTTTCCATTAATACTAGGAAATCAAGTGATTTAGAATTTTATTCATGCTCAGAAGTCCTGTAAGGAGATAGGAAGATATGAATTTCTCGATATGCCAAGGAGAAAGAAGTGGCTGAGCATTTGGTTTCTCAAATGTTGAAGATTAACATGTTGCATAGACACTCCTTCCTTCTTCAAGAATAACATCCTATGAATGATGAATCTGCGAAGGATGCAAAAAGAAAGCTAGGCCAGAGCAGAAGCTGTTGCAACAAGCAAGCCTACAGATATTGATATAATAGGTTGTACAACTCCTGAGTTTGAATCATGTTCATCACAAACAACACAAATAACTGCCATAGGAGCAAACATCCATGCAACTAATGTAAAATTCTTTTCAAGAAACAAAGCCTAATATTGTCCCTTTCTACACAGTCCTATTTCTCCTAGTTCCTCTGCATTTTCTTACCATGCCTCACATACTACCACTTTACATATCATTTTCCAAAGCCCATCTACATTGCCTCTCAAGTTATCCTTGATAGCAATTTCATTAAGTGTAACCAGGGAACCATGAGTATACCCCTAATATTTAATAATCCTGTGAACTCTACAGTTTCATACTCACTTTTGGGATTGGGAAGTTCAACCATGTCAATAAAATTTTAGCTTTGTGACCCCCTCATCTTCAATAGGAGCCCAATATACTTTGGGAACTAGTTCATTATAGGTTGTTTACTATTGACACCAAACATATACCAATACATGAAATATATGGGGGATTTCACAGATTAAAATATATGTGTATCAGGATGGGTTCGAACATGCACTTTATTATATAAATCGTAAGTTGACATGAATACTAATACATGTGGACTAGAATTTATGTCACTACAAGGCAAAAGAAACGTTATAATATGAGGTGATATGTAATGTCCCTTCTCAAGCGAATAAGGAAAATTTAAGAAGAATACTATTTTATTAATTTTGGATTTGGGTGGAGGCGAAAAATATTTAATTTGGACTTTTGGCGCCCAAAATATTTTAACATATATATTTATTTTGGCGAAATAAGGAGGGAAGTGAATAAAAAATAAAATAAAATAAAACTGGAAGTTGGCGCCCAAGAAAGAGATTTAAAAATAAATTAAAATAATTCTAATTTGCAAGTTTTGGCATCTAGAGCTGGGTCGGACAGATTGGGAGGTATACGGATATTGATATATGCTAGATCATTTGGAGGCATTTGGATCATCATCAAATCATTCTCTGCTATTCTGATATGTTTTTGGCAAATTCTCTAAGGACAAAAAACCCTTAGGAATTGAGGAGAAGTTGGACAAAACCCTAGCTTCTTCAATGGAGAACTTCATGACAGAGGTTCACTTGGGCTTCAATGATGATTCTTGCTAGGATCACATTCAATTTTGCATCAGCATTTAGGCATCTAGTTGAAGGAGCAAATTGTGCAAGTTGGAGATTATTCTTTAGTTGTCTAGGGTTGCAAAAGCCTATCAGCAGTCCAGCAGGCCAGCGCACCCCTTGGTAGGGTTTTTAGAGTTGCTGCTTCATCATATAGTTGCATGTTTGTGGCTGGGGCAATTTTGCCTAGCTAGGGTTAGAATAGGAAGCTATTTACATTGCATCATTGGGGTTTCTTCATGTTGTTGGGCATGTTTGAAGACTGTTTCATTTTGTAATTGCATCCAAGTTGTAGCAGCAAACTGGGAGATTAAATATCAGAAATTCTGGTTCATATTGGTGGATATTTGACAGATTATGTTGATGGTTTCATGCTGTTATGATCTGCTATAAATTTTGCTATTGTTTGGATGAAAATATACTGCTGTTCATGCATAAATTAACTCAGAAAATTGCATCAGCGAATTAGGGTTTTAAGCAAAAATTTTAAAAATCAGAAATTAGGACATCATTTTAAGTCATAAAATTAGAAAAATTGCACACATATTGGTTGGGATATTTCAGTGGTATTAGAGCTTGGATCCTGCCAGCCTGAGGGTCTTTTATGCAATCACCTTTTCAGTTTCACTATCATAGACGAACAAGACAGTAAGAAGAAATGGGTGAAGATAGTTCAAGGCAGAATGATCAACCTTGGGAGACTTCTTGCATGCTTTTGCCCAGCAGCAAACTCAGATGTTGCAAGCTTTTCAAGATCAATTAGTGGATACACTTGGAGATTTGAGGGTTGATCAGCAAACCCCAAGAGCAAACAGCAGTGCTAACAACAACAACATGGGTAGAGCAGCTACCCGCACTAGAAGAGCCACTACTACAGTATCAGATAGGCCATTTCAGCCTACTTTTGTGGAGACTCCACCTTAGGAAGAAGACACTCGTGTTAAGGATGACATAATGTTTGGTTATGATGAGTATATGGAGCTGCCAGAGGCGGTTAGAGCTGTCATCAACCTACACCAATACATGGACCAGCAAAGGAATAAGAAGAGAAGCAAGCAAGGAAGGCATCCTCAAACACAATATAATGAATACAAAGAAGCATTGAATAAAGTTCCTCTCCCACACTTTGATGGCAAGACAAGTGCCAAAGCATGGATTCATAAGCTCGATATGTTTTTGAACCTCAAACCTATGTCAGAGGAGGATATGATTCAATTTGCAACTATGCACCTTGAAGGAGTGGCTTATGATTGGTGGCATCATGGGCTTGTGTGTAATGTCCCCTTCTCGAGCATGATCTTTCCAATGACCGTTGGCCTATTCCGGAGACCCGTAGGCTACTCGGAAGGTAAAATTAGGGTTTCCTATTTTGAAGGATGTTCTTGCTCGGGGTTGGTTGATTCAATGGCGGATTCTTTCTGGGTTTTCAGAGAGCTTCGCAGTGGTATGTTCTTCCTGGCATTCTAAGCATCTTCAGGAATTTACTATTTTTAGTAAATTCTATTTCTGGCAGTAAACTGGTTGGTCTCAGGCACAGTTGACTTTCCTCTTTAGCTGACTCAATTGGCGTATTCAGACTCTAGCCTCGGGATGCAGTTTGAGGTGATAAGTTGAATTATTTTAAAGAAGTCATGTTAATGTTATATTTTAACATTGACCCCTTGGCCTAGCAACTTTACTTTAAGTTGTTTTTAAAAGAGGTTCTTTATGGGTGGGCGCCTCATTAAAGAAAGTAATTATGTTTTTATTAAAAGATTTATTCCAAGCAAAAGTGGACGCCAATTTCAATGAAGAAATTAAGTAATAATTAAAATATTGCTTGGGAAAGTGGGACGCCATCTCTTGGGATTAGGGTTTTGACTCTGAAAAACGAAGGTTAGGGTTTCGAGAAGGTCAACAGCAAATTATAAAAGGAAGCCTTGGGTTCTCTTTTCAGTATCTTTTCGTCTACAAGAATGTTATGCTGCCGGATTGGCTTGGGATTGCTTCGAGGAATGAAGGCCTCCTAGCTTGGGCATTGCTTCTTGCTTGCAATACAGCAACTAGTGATGATTTAGTGATAGTTGAGTGATTTTATAGTGAGTTTGCATTGTAGTTGGATTTGCTTATTTAGTATTGTTTCTTGCATATTAGAATCTTCTGGAGTTGCTGATTATATTTGGCTGTAAGTGATTTTCAAATGCAGATTTGAAAATAAAATTATTCTTCTTCTGGGTATTAATCCAATATGATTCCTTGGTAAGGGCACCCCTATTTGCCAAATCTCAGATTTTTTGATGAAGCTTTGAATTTACTAGAAGGAAATTGCCCTCTTGCTGGGCCGTACCATTTCATTTTCTTGGGATTTGTGTCTTAAAAAGGATTCCAGGTTTGGGGGAAGTTTTGTGGTCCAAGTTTGGTCGCCTCCTTCATAAGGGTGTTATGCATTTGTTTTCAAGTCAATAGAGTTAGTATCGAGAGAGATAAGTGCATTTTAGTGAGTCTAAAGGGTGCTGGTTTGATATATTAAGCTGCAGGTCTGTTATACCAGATTAGAGAAATCTGCATTTTCTTGGGATTGATGTTAGGAAATCATTAAGGCTTTGTGGAAGACATCTTCGTTGTTGCAGCTCTATTTACTTCTCTAGTTGTATTGAAAGCAAGGCATTGTTTAACATATTGTAAGCTGGCAGTAGTACTAACAGCAGTTATAATCTTGCTCTATCAATTTGTAATGATCAACTCTACTTTCAGTGTTTGATAGTATATTTACTTTATCTCCACCCTATGGTAGCTACTTTCCCACTCCGGGTCAGAAAGCACATTCTGGGTGTTGAGTACTTTCAGCATTATAGTTCTTTCTTTCAAGCATTGTAATTTGTAATACTCCGCCATATGGTCGCCTCAACTCCATTCTGGATTGGGTAACACATACTTGGTGTCGAGTTCCTTTTCAGTACTTAGTGTAGGAGATCATCTGACCATATGCTCGCCATCATCGGCGCCATCCTTGGTTAGAGTTATCGCATAAGCATTTTGATTCAGATCCTCTGACCAATGCTCACACCTTGCCCTCATCGGGATCCTGGTGTACATTCTGGTTAGAGTTGCTTTAGCAACGTTTTGGTTTAGCTGCTAACCTTAACGGGTGCATTGGTTTGTAATTTGTAATTTGAAAAAACGAAAAAAATTGGCTCGGAATATTTCAGTGGTATCAGAGCCAAGATCCTGCCATCCTGTGCCCAATAAAGTTCATTTGACAGATGAGTGACAGAGATACCAGACACTACGTACAGAAAAGTCACTACTTGAGTTAATGCATGAACTGTGTACGCTAATGAAGGATCCTGACATAAAATGGGGAGTCGGAAAGATTTATGCTAAGTCTGAAAGTCGGGATAGAAAGGTGCACATGCCACATCAGAATGATCGTGAGCTTGATGAAGATACTGTGGCAAGTGAAGAGTTAAGAGTAGAACCCCATAATACTTCCCTTGACTTGCATGTAATAGTAAGTGATGAAGATCAGCTTGGTGGAAAGAACAGAACGACAGTTTTGAATCCTAATAAGGATTCAACCTATGAAGGTCTTGGAGCTAAGGGCTTCACTGAAGATTTTAGTAGTACTGTTGTATGGGATGAGTTTGCTGATGAAGAGCAAGTAGAAGGAAATACTTATGGTCCCGTTGAATCAGCCTATGAGCATTGCCAAAGTGATGAAGTTGGTAATGATTCCAACATGACTATACCACCTCGTGTTGAAGAATTGGTGGTGGATAGTTGTACTCTTGTTGCTGTCTCAATTCCCCAAGAAGTTCCACATGAGGAAATCAGCGACATACTTTCGCATGATAGTTCCATAAAGGATAATGAAGGTGAAGTTTTCGAAACAAGCAGCATCGAAGAATCTTCCCTTCATTTCGGTGGTGACATTGTTGGATTTGGGTTTGTCCAGCAAACCAAACCATTGGAAGAAAATGTTTTTGAAGATATCAGCTTAAGAGATTCAGGATCTGACTTATTCATTGAGTCACTACTTCCAGTGAAGCATGGAAAACCTCTTCCTGTTGATCATCTCAGTCAACCCCTTGGCATTTGGGATCCAAGTGTGTTGGCACCGAGGTATAACAAAGAACCTTTGTGGGATGAATTTCCCTTTGATCCTGATGAAGACCTTACGACTTTTGAAGAAGAAAGGTTCAATGTGGTTTTGGAACACAAGGCTGATCTACCAAGGCAAGAAGCTGATTACAAGCTTGAGGACGAAGAAACTGTGGAGTATGTCCCTCTCTATGACAATGAACATTCTCCGTTAGTTGAGGATGAAAGACAAGAAGGTTGGAGCAGCTCTGAGGACAGCGATGTCACAAAACAAAGTTCTGATTTTGAAGAGCAGCCAACCAGCAATTCACCCTCTTCGCATTCTGATGAGTGGGAAGGACAATTCAAGGTGTTCGTTGACCGGGAAGTGCAAGTTCTATCCTTGTTTGACCACACACATAGCTTGGTTGAAGAGCTTTACTAGAAGGCTCAGCTTGAAGAGAGACGTAGAGGAGTGACCGATGAAGTTACTCTTCCTAATTCGCAACTTATCAAAGATTCCTTGGAGACCTTGAAGTCCGAGTACGTGCACTCTATTGGAGAACGGGATCATGCCTTTGAAGTTGCAAAGAAGGCCAGTTGTGTTTTTCATGAAAGGGAGAGTACGATTGATGAGCTCACTCTGGAGCTTAAATCAATAAAGGACAAGTTGAAAGAAACTCAGTTGGATCTAACAAAGGTTGAAGACCAGTCTGCAGATTTCAAACTTTTCAAGGAGCAAGAGGATGCACAAAGAGCTGAAGAAATCAATCAAGTGATTGGAGATCTTGACTATCTTCAAGAGGAGTTTGATCTTGAAAGCATTTCAAGAAAATCAGAAGTAGCATGTGCAGATTTGGGACAGCGAGACGAAAGGAATGGCTTCCGAGTTTTTGACAACCCTTTCTTTGAAGTGGGTGCTAAAGCAACTTATGACAATCCTCTTTTTGAACCAAGTGAAGAGGAAGCTTATGAGAAACATTCCTTTGAGGTAGATGATGGGATTTCAAGCCTTGAGGAAATCTCTTCTGACATCATTGTTGAAGAGGGAAGTTCTAGCACTTCCTCTGACAATGGAACGAGGATGCATGAGCTGCATAATGAAGACTTCATTGCTGCTCCTAGTCTCCCCATTCAGGAGGTGGAAAATCAAGAAGCATGGTGGAATGAGGTCACTAATCTTGATGAGCAACAAAGGGATGATTGGCACTCCGATGAAGGGTTCATTCATTTTCGGATATGGATGCTTGTCAGATTCCTATCGGACTTCCTGCTTACACCATCTTCTCTAAGAATAACTAATTTCATAATGGAGTTTGATGAAGGGTTCATTGAATCCTTCCAACAATTCTTCTCTCATGATTTTGAATTTGACTTTCTCAATGAATTCAGATTTGTTGAGTACTTCTTGGAGTTTCAGGGTGCGATAATTCAAATAGAACGTATTTCCCAAAGCGTTCTAGTAAAAGTAATTCTCCATTTGCAAACTGGCTCTTCTTTACTTATGATGTGGGGCCCTAGTATCAGCTCACTTTTGACATGTGTCAAGAAGGTATGTTGGAGTGATGAGCCTCAAATTCACTGTCCTTTGGATGTTGTTACCTTCTTCATCAGTCATTTGAAGTTCACTCCTAATGATCAATGGGAGTTTTGGAGAGAAAAGTTGAACAAGGATTGGTACTTGGCTGTGGTGGGATCTTCAATAGGTCTATCCTCAGCAGTAGATATGAGCAGACCCTTGCTCGACTTGGCTTGGCACTTCGAGACTCCTACTACTGAGATCCTGTTCAATGCCTTGATTCTACTTCCTGAGACTCTTGGGGTTGGAATTGTGAGAAACTTCTTCAGACTTCTTAGTTGTGCCATGATAAATCAGCGGAGGCATAGGGAATTCATGTGGAATCATGAGTTCGAGTTTGTGGAGTTCTTGCAAAGAAAAGCTTTCCTCTTTGCAAGAAGAGTTGAAGATGTCACATTTGCAGTCATGGTTTCGTTTGTTACCATGTGGAGGTATGCTGAGGAGATTGATTTTGAGTTGGATAGCCTATCTTTCTTCTTGCCTAGAATTGTGGTAGACAATGGTATGGTTGATATTGTTGACTTTGGGCATCGTGGACATGAGACGTTACTTGATATTAATCTCAGTCCTTTAAGATCTTTAAGATCTTTTAGTTTGAGTATCATAGATGGTAACACTTTGGAGTTACAAGGGAAGTCAGTGCAGCATTGGCATGATATTTTCATTGATGTGATCAGAGTGGTGCAGCATCGGCATGGTGGGTCTTTCCTGAGACACACTTGGGAACCAGGGATCATACTTGTTTGCGTATGGATTAGTTTTAAAATTTCTGGAGTTGTGGTGGTATTGCTTGAGGACAAGCAATTTTGGGAAGGGCGGATTGTAATGTCCCCTTCTCGAGCATGATCTTTCCAGTGACCGTTGGCCTATTCTGGAGACCCGTAGGCTACTCGGAAGGTAAAATTAGGGTTTCCTATTTTGAAGGATGTTCTTGCTCGAGGTTGGTTAATTCAATGGCGGATTCTTTCTGGGTTTTCAGAGAGCTTCACAGTGGTATGTTCTTCCTGGCATTCTAAGCATCTTCAAGAATTTACTATTTTTAGTAAATTCTATTTCTGGCAGTAAACTGGTTGGTCTCAGGCACAGTTGACTTTCCTCTTTAGCTGACTCAATTGGCGTATTCAGACTCTAGCCTCGGGATGCAGTTTGAGGTGATAAGTTGAATTATTTTAAAGAAGTCATGTTAATGTTATATTTTAACATTGACCCCTTGGCCTAGCAACTTTACTTTAAGTTGTTTTTAAAAGAGGTTCTTTATGGGTGGGCGCCTCATTAAAGGAAGTAATTATGTTTTTATTAAAAGATTTATTCCAAGCAAAAGTGGACGCCAATTTCAATGAAGAAATTAAGTAATAATTAAAATATTGCTTGGGAAAGTGGGACGCCATCTCTTGGGATTAGGGTTTTGATTCTGAAAAACGAAGGTTAGGGTTTCGAGAAGGTCAACAGCAAATTATAAAAGGAAGCCTTGGGTTCTCTTTTCAGTATCTTTTCGTCTACAAGAATGTTATGCTGCCGGATTGGCTTGGGATTGCTTCGAGGAATGAAGGCCTCCTAGCTTGGGCATTGCTTCTTGCTTGCAATACAGCAACTAGTGATGATTTAGTGATAGTTGAGTGATTTTATAGTGAGTTTGCATTGTAGTTGGATTTGCTTATTTAGTATTGTTTCTTGCATATTAGAATCTTCTGGAGTTGCTGATTATATTTGGCTGTAAGTGATTTTCAAATGCAGATTTGAAAATAAAATTATTCTTCTTCTGGGTATTAATCCAATATGATTACTTGGTAAGGGCGCCCCTATTTGCCAAATCTCAGATTTTTTGATGAAGCTTTGAATTTACTAGAAGGAAATCGCCCTCTTGCTGGGCTGTACCATTTCATTTTCTTGGGATTTGTGTCTTAAAAAGGTTTCCAGGTTTGGGGGAAGTTTTGTGGTCCAAGTTTGGTCGCCTCCTTCATAAGGGTGTTATGCATTTGTTTTCAAGTCAATAGAGTTAGTATCGAGAGAGATAAGTGCATTTTAGTGAGTCTAAAGGGTGCTGGTTTGATATATTAAGCTGCAGGTCTGTTATACCAGATTAGAGAAATCTGCACTTTCTTGGGATTGATGTTAGGAAATCATTAAGGCTTTGTGGAAGACATCTTCGTTGTTGCAGCTCTATTTACTTCTCTAGTTGTATTGAAAGCAAGGCATTGTTTAACATATTGTAAGCTGGCAGTAGTACTGACAGCAGTTATAATCTTGCTCTATCAATTTGTAATGATCAACTCTACTTTCAGTGTTTGATAGTATATTTACTTTATCTCCACCCTATGGTAGCTACTTTCCCACTCCGGGTCAAAAAGCACATTCTGGGTGTTGAGTACTTTCAGCATTATAGTTCTTTCTTTCAAGCATTGTAATTTGTAATAGTCCGCCATATGATCGCCTCAACTCCATTCTGGATTGGGTAACACATACTTGGTGTCGAGTTCCTTTTCAGTACTTAGTGTAGGAGATCCTCTGACCATATGCTCGCCATCATTGGCGCCATCCTTGGTTAGAGTTATCGCATAAGCATTTTGATTCAGATCCTCTGACCAATGCTCACACCTTGCCCTCATCGGGATCCTGGTGTACATTCTGGTTAGAGTTGCTTTAGCAACGTTTTGGTTTAGCTGCTAACCTTAACGGGTGCATTGGTTTGTAATTTGTAATTTGAAAAAACGAAAAAAATTGGCTTGGAATATTTCATTGTGACTCAAAACCACAATATGACCCATTCTTACGAGTTCACTAACAAGCTCGTCGCGAGGATAGATAGGAAGGATGTGGAAGTCTACTACAGAGAATTGGCATAGTTGAGACAAGTGGGGCACATGGACTCTACATTAATGAGTACCAACAGATTGTTGTTATGGTACCTGATATGACAGAGAAAAGGGTGACAATGCTATTTGTGGAAGGGTTGCATGATAAGTTGAAGGGTTTGGTGAAGATGCATAGGCCTAATACTCTTGATGATGCTATTCAACTTGCTCTTGATCTTGATGCTACTCCTCCACCACTTCAGCCACCAAAGAAAGATTTTAGAGAGGATACATCAATTTAGAGAAGTGTTAACCAGATTAAGTCCATACCCCCTAGGATGGACAATGAGTCGAGGAATGAAGTGAGGAGGAAAAAGATTTGCTTCTCTTGCAAAGAACCATGGGACCCAGGTCATAGATGCCTTGGAAAAGGCAAACTACATCTCATAGAAGTCACTTCTGATGTGGAGAATGATGCAATTGAAGACACTAGTTCGGATAGCAATGAGGATCATGCGCCACAGTTGGAGCTTGATACTAAGGCACAAGGTACTATTGCTTTTCTTTCAGCTGTCCCTAAGTATCATCCCTCTTACTTGAGAGGGGGCAACGGATCTCATGCTTAGTAGATAGTGGTGCAACACAATTTCATTGATGAAGGTTTTGTGGCTAAGAAAGGGTTGCAAGTCGAAGAATTTTTAGGATTCAATGTCATGTTGGCAGATGGGTTCAAGATGAATTGCACCAAGAAAATACCCCAATTGGGCATTCAATTGGATGACTATTCAATGGTTGATGAATTCTATGTGGTTGGCATTGGTAGAACCAAGATTGTGTTAGGAGTCCAATGGCTACAATCACTTGGTCAATATGTTCAAAACTTCCAAAGGATGGAGTTAGAGTTCACATTAAAGGGAAAGCAAATAGTGCTAAAAGCTATCAAAAGGGATCTACCCAAGGACATAATAGCCAAGAGAATGGAGGTTCCGGACAGCCTTATCATAACTAGAAGGGGACGCATCTTTCAGCTAGATACACCTCTTGGATCATCACTTGGCGATGGACAACTAGCAAAGGATGAAGATTGATTGAGTCCCTTGAAGATGTTGTAGATAGGTATGATGTAAATTCTGATTTTCTGTTTCATGGCAGCAGTCATATTTTTGTGCATAACCATGAGATAGCAGCCATGTTACATGAAGGGAATGGTGTTGAGAGATTCACCAAGGTCAGCACTTAAGATGTGAGTATCAAAAATGAGGAATGTATGGTGGATCTAAGCCACAAAGGCTCTGATTTTGCATATCATACTATAAAGGATGTGGAAAAGACACAAAATATGTGTAATGAGTGGTTGCAAAAAGCTAGGAGAGCAAAGAGGTTAGCTGCCCAAGCAAAACAGCAATTGCAAGAGGTCAAGGAACATTGCAACCAGCTAGATCAAGCAAAGAGGCAAAGGGAGTCACATGTAACATGCCCATTGTTCTACACAGTAACTTTCCTAAGTTTTAACCTCAAGTAAATAGTTTAAGCATCTAACCATTATGAGCAATAAAATTTTTCTTTCAAACTATAAAGATAGCGTGCACATTTGAAATAATATCTTTCCAAACTTTTCCATTGCATTAAATCAAAGTATTACAACTTTCCAAAGTAATGATTTCAAAGTACATGATAACATGATATCATTTCTCTAATTACAATATTTCCATCATAATGGATACAAATTACATAAACAAGGCTCCATTGAGCTTACCGGCAAAAGAAATACGAATAGTCGTGGAAATCCTCCATGCAAATCTTGGTCGCCTACTGATGAGGAGAAGCATCACTCAAGCGTTTTTTTGCCAACCTTGGACTAATTGTGATCCCCCACACAACTATCAAACTGATAGATGGCCCTACCCTTCAACGAAGAGATTTGTTTGGTAACCTCATAATAAATATTGACCTATTTTGAGCTTGGTGTTGTGTCCCACATATTTAGATTTGTCACATAGTGGCTACAACCTACAAATATGACATACCTCATCCTAGTGTGTAAACCTGGATCACAGTGACTGATAGTGTAAACAGTGACAACTTACACTACTTTGGACAAAGTATTCATCACCAAGTACTTCGAGTGGACGTCATATAATTCACTCACCTTAATAGCTAGATTTATAATGACCATTCATAATCTATGCATAGGCTATCCCCTTCATTGGATTATCCTAAACCCAAGAATAACTTATTACCTCTACGTTTAACTAAGTCATCTACTAAGTAATTCATAGTAACTTTAAGACTCAACTAGTTTAAACATTAGCTATGATAGCTAAATCCCCAATAAAGTATTTATTCCCACTAAATCCACCCATTCCTTAATATGGAATATGTATGAACACTTCAAGCAACATATATCTTTTCACTAAGTATAACAAGCAATCTTTCCTTTCTACTTAAGAATATAGCAATCTTTTCCTATATAAGATGATATAAACCTCTAAATAAAACAATCAATAACACACATTCTTTTCAACACATAAAAAAATAAAAGAGAAGAAATCAGCATGCCTGTTTATGGAATGCTCCAAAAGATTGAACTGGATTCCTATCTCAGCCTCCCCTCAAACCAGTATGTAAATTCCCCAAATAATCCTTCTTACTTTCCTCCAAAATCTCCCTCTCAAATATCTCTCACAACTCTCAGCATCACTCAACCCAGAAATGCAAATTACAAGTACTCAGAAAAACACAGCTTGAGTGCAAAAAAATATGCATAACTAATGAGGTTGAGAGCACCTCTATTTATACACTAAGATTAGTAACAAAAGACTAGAAACAAGGCATTATGATTGACACTTCTCAACTTAAGAGATTTGACTCAGCAATGAAAAGAAAAGGTTGCATCTAAGTTCGTTGCATAGTAAACACATATGCAGCAAAGATGAATGAGTGGATGCCAATTTAGATAGCAAGAATGATGATAAAAAATGCAAGGTATATGCCTCCCTATGGTCGACTTACTTGGCGCAGCTGTGTGCTTGACCATTTCTTCATATTCAAAATGCTTCATAAACAGAAAATTCATATTGAAAGGTAGACATCTAATCGATTCATGCGTTTATCGGTTGGCGCCACATGATATCATTCGCGCCATATTTCATGGCTGCTATTGGTATATTAAGCTTGGTCAACACTTCTTCTGCGCATGAATATTTACTATTGTTTGCTTTGACAAAGTCTATGCCGCCAAGATTACACGTAAGGAATAATAGTAACTTAAGCGCTTATTGGTATAGCGTTGTGCATTTAATATTATAGCACTTTAAGCATCATTTGAAAATATACATACGCGCTATTTATAGCGCTAACCCTTTATTGACCATGTTGTGCGCTTTGCATAGCATAGACTATACTTTAAATGCTATGCGCTGGTTAAGTAATTCAATGTTATCATTATTAAACATACATAATGCTTATATATATATATGTATATTTATTTATATATATATTTCTCAATTCACAAGTTTATATAACACAATATTCAATAATCGAATACACATTCACATATTAATGGAAGCGTGTGTATATACGCATATATATATATATACACGTGTATATATATATATATACACGTGTATATATATATATATATATACTAGTACGGACGTATCCATTTCGTCAATATATACTAGTAGGTTAATATATGTATACATGTATATTCTTATAAACTATATATACATATATAACACACCTTATATTTAAACACATATAGTCATATCGACCGACATATATACATGGTATATATATATAAATATGTATGTATATGTCACCTTGTCTGTATGACGTTCCCATGCATATGGGTAACCAGTACATGAACATGCGTAGATATGTCTATAGTAACGGAAAAAGTAGCCTTTTTCCCTTACTTGGTTTGATAATTGACATTAAAACTGAATTAATGGTGTCTTGGAATAGTGTTGTAATGTGTTGTACACATTCACATCATTCTAGGACCTTTATTTGATTAAAAATGCTTTAATTGATCCTTTGCAAAGGTGTTGTAAAGTGTTGTAACACACTTTCACACTTCTCTAGGATTTATTTACTTAATTAAGCTTAATGGGCCCCTTCTTAATAAAGTATATTTAAATTTGTACCTTATTTAGGTGTTGTAAAGTGTTATAAAGCACTTTCACATTTATCTAGGGTGGTCTTAATTAATTGTGGTTAATTGGAGTTAATTAACCCCCTTGAATTCAAATTTAAACCTCATTTTTGACACCTCCCGAAGATCTATCCCGACACCCATAATTTAAATAATAGAACATTTAATTGGGAAAATTTAGGTCCTCGAAAATGGTACTAGGACCCATTTGCCCTAGGTGGCGAATGGGTCCTCCCTGAATAGGGCCCCCCTTTATCAGTTGATTCTAAATGAGTTTTTAATGCTCTTTCCATCCCCCGGGGTTAGGTCCTGGAAAACTAACCAAGACCCATTCGCCCTAGGTGGTAAATGGGTCCTCCCTTAATGAGAACCCCCTTGTTGATGAATGATAGCATCGGTCAGATAGGAATGACGATTGTTGGAAGCATCATCGTCATTCCTACTTGATCAATATTATCACTTGTATTTAATTATCTTTCAGAAATATTATACATCGAATTCTATGAGCCTTCCTATAAATTTGAATCTAGATTTTTGTATATTTTGGAACTAATTAATACGTATCTTATTGCATCCGCCATCTTCAGATTAGTTTGATTGTGTTAAGGATTAACTTTAGATAACATTCGAAGTTATCTTTAGACGCGATTCAAAGATCACATCCCATGGTTGGACGTGCCTTCACTTGTGGAGACACGTCCTACCGTAGGACGTGTCTCTTAAATGTGAGTTTCCTTCTTCATATTTATGGCGGTTCCTTGGTGATTTGCAAACATAGAAATCAATTAATGTTCTGCAATCAGCACATTTGTATTACAATATAAAATTTTGGAAATCGCTTTTCTGTACTTGAAATTCTGTATAGTTCTCCTTCTCTCAGTTATATAAGTTTGCCTTAGGTTCCTAGGTCTGATAGGATTTGATTACATTTACATGGTATCAGAGCCAGGTTGTGCAGATTCAAATCAAATTTAGTTTTCAGACTTCTAATAGGTTTGAAATCTTCACCTTTCATCATGGCTAGTGTAATCAGATTTGAAGATCGTCTTGCAGGAGCAGACAACTTCACATCTTGGAAATTTAGGATTATGATGATCCTTAGAGAGAATAAGCTTGACTCACTTGTGAGAGAAAATAAGGAACCTGAAACTGAATCTGAGAAAACTCAATGGATTGAAAACAATGAGAAGACCATGAAAATTCTAGTAGATGCAGTTAGGGATCATATAATACCTATTCTAGCAAAACATGAAACTGCATACCACATGTTCAAATCTCTTGAGAGTACCTATGAGATCAACAACACCTGTAGGACTCTTGCTTTGAAAAGGCAAATCAACAATGTTCAAATAAACAAAGGAGAGTCCATTAATGCATACTTCATGAGGATTATTGAACTGAGGGATCAATTATCCACCATTGGATATCAGATTGACAGCAAAGAGTTAACTCTGATTGCTCTAGGAGGTCTTCCAAACTCTTGGGAGTCCTTTGTTCAAGGTGTAAGTGCAAGATCTAAACTCCCTAAGTTTGATAGGCTAAGATCTGACTGTCTTCAAGAAGAATCCAGACTCTCCTCTAAAGAGAATAAACAAAAGAACATAGATGAAGACATTCTTGCACTCAACTCAACATCTAATAAACAGAGTAAGAAAAAATCCTTCAAGAAAGGGTCTTCCAAAAGAAAGAGAAATTCCAATGGAAAGGGATCTCATAAGAAGAAAGATATCTCTCAAGTACAATGCTTTAGATGTGATCAATATGGTCACTATGCAATGAAGTGCCCTGATAGGACTAAACAACAAACTTCCTTTGCTAAAGTAGTAAAGTCAAATTCAGATCATGAACCTGAGAACTTTGTGTTCTATTCAGCCCTATCTAGTCAAGTATCCGACCACACTCTCAACTGGGTGATTGACAGTGGTGCCTCTAGACATATCACAGGATTTAGAGAACACTTAGATACTTTGACTGAAAGGATTGATGAAGTAACCATCGAGGATGATTCAGCACACCCAGTAAGAGGGGTTGGAACTTGCTCCATCAAGTTGAAATCTGGGCTTTCTCTTCAACTCACTGAAGTCTTGTTTGTACCTGGAATAAAAAGGAATCTTATATCCATCTCTGCCCTTGAAGACAATGGTTATAGAGTTACCTTTATAGATGGAAAAGTTCTTGCTTGGCCTAAAAACTCATCTATCAAGAAAGCCCTAACCATAGGCGTAAGACAAGGGTACCTTTATAAACTATGCACTGAAGTTAATCAAGCCCTTACCCTTGACACCTTTGATTCAAATGAGATTTGGCATAGAAGATTAGGTCACCTTCATTTCCGTGCCCTACCTTCTGTGGAAAAACTTGTAACAGGCTTACCTAAGTTAAAACCATCTCATGAAGGAACTTGCAAAGGTTGTGCCTTAGGGAAGAATTCAAAGGGATCCTTTCCCTCTAGTTTGAGCAAAACTCTTAATGTGTTAGAACTGGTTCACTTAGACTTATGTGGACCCATGTCTGTACCCTCTAAGGCAGGATTTCTTTACTATGTCATATTTGTAGATGACTTCTCTAGGAAAACCTGGATCTATTTCCTTAAGTGTAAAGAATCAATAGAAATCCTCAAAAAGTTCAAAGAGTTCAAAGCCCTTTCTGAAAATTTCTCCGAAAGAAAATAAAAACCTTAAGGACAGACAATGGGAAAGAATACACCTATGAGATTTTTAAGGAATTTTGCCTAGAAGCTGGAATTAAGAGGGAGTTCACAGTTGCCTACAATCCCCAACAAAATGGGGTTGCTGAAAGGAAAAACAGAACCATTGTAGAAGCTGCTAAAGCAATGCTACTTGACCAAAACATTGATACTTCTTTCTGGGCAGAAGCATCTAGGACTGCTGTCTATATTCAAAATAGATGTCCTCATTCCCATCTTGATAACAAAACTCCTGAAGAAGCCTTTACCGGCGTGAAACCTGACATCAGTCATTTTAGGATCTTTGGCTATCCTGTCTATATTCATGTACCTAAAGAGAAGAGATTCAAACTAGAACCTTCCGGAAAGAAGGGGGTGTTTATGGGTTATAGTGAAAATTCCAAAGCATACAGGATTTACATTCCCGGGCATTATCAAATTGAGTTGAGTCAAGATGTCATCTTTGAAGAAGACATTGCATTCAAAAGGGCAAGAAGCTCCTCTAAGATAGAAACCCTTTCCCTTAGAGTACTTGAGATGGACCCTGATTTTGAGATTCAGAGGGAGCATTCTGAGGAAATGTCACACGAACTTCCATCAAGTGAGAATTCAAATGACAATAATAGAAAGAGACCACTTTGGGCCAGGAAGATGCTCAAAGAAGCTGAGGTTCCTGTGTTCCATGATAGATCTAAGCACATTGAGATCCCCTATCATTATGTTAGAGACGTGGTGGAAAGGAAATTGATCCAGCTGGAGTATGTTAGTACAAATGATCAAACTGCAGACATTCTCACCAAACCTCTCTCCCGCATCAAGGTAGAGCACTTTAGGAAGAAACTCGGTATGGTTGAAATGTAATTTGATTTATGTTGAAATCCAAAATTGTTGTACTAATATATATATAAAGATGTTTTATGTGTAAACTCTTTTTGTCATGTGTGTGACTCCATGACTTTATGGGCCTACCCCCCTGTGTACATCATTGAAAGGTGACGATCTTTCTAATGATAAACACTTGTATGTGACATTGTAAGGTGACGACTTTGCAATGTTTAACTATCATGATAGATATCATGTGACTTGATATCTGTGAACATGTCATGATAGTATCTCTTGGACACTCTGATGGATGTCATGTGACTTGATGTCCTTTGAAGATCATTGTGATTCCTAAGAGATAATCATGGTGGATATTTTATCCATGGAAATGCCATGAATTATTATGGTAGACATCATGTGACTTGATGTCTATGCACACACCATAATAAAGATGTGTTATGAAGAATGTCATGTGACTTGACACTATTGTGAAAACATACCATATCTTTGATATCACGTGTGAAGGTGATATCTCTACTTATTTGATTTGATTTATCTTCCCGTGCTAAGAGGGAGTGTTGATGAATGATAGCATCGGTCAGATAGGAATGACGATTGTTAGAAGCATCATTGTCATTCCTACTTGATCAATATTATCACTTGTATTTAATTATCTTCCAGAAATATTATAAATCGAATTCTATGAGCCTTCATATAAATTCAATGCTAGATTTTTGTATATTCTGGAACTAATTAATACGTATCTTATTGCATACGCCATCTTCAGATTAGTTTGATTGTGTTAAGGATTAACTTTAGATAACATTTGAAGTTATCTTTAAACGCGATTCAAAGATCACGTCCCATGGTTGGACGTGCCTTCACTTGTGGAGACACGTCCTACACTTAAAGATAACATTCGAAGTTATCTTTAAACGCAATTCAAAGATCATGTCCCATGGTTGGACGTGCCTTCACTTGTGGACGTGTCTCTTAAATGTGAGTTTCCTTCTTCATATTTATGGCGGTTCCTTGGTGATTTGCAAACATAGAAATCAATTAATGTTTTGCAATCAGCACATTTGTATTACAATATAAAATTTTGGAAATCACTTTTCTATACTTGAAATTCTGTATAGTTCTCCTTCTCTCAGTTATATAAGTTTGCCTTAGGTTCCTAGGTCTGATAGGATTTGATTACATTTACACCCCTTTTCAAATTTAATTCTAGCGTGAATTTAATAAATTTAATTTCTAGATCTGGTGTCGGCCTTAATTGTTTGAATTTCGAGGTTAATCTCTTAATTTAGTATAAATAAGGGGTTAATTCACATTGTTTCTCCTAGCAATTCATTCTAAGTCTCCAAGCATTCAAGTTTACAAGCATTAGAGCATCACAAGAGCATTTATAAGGCATTTCAAGGCAGATTTCAAGAGTCTATTGCAGCAATTCAAGATCATTTCATCATGACAAGGGTTTAATGCATTCGTGCATGTTGTTGAGCTAAAGAAGCGGATGTAGCATTGAAGATCTAATTGAAAGCATTGTTCATACCATATTCAAAGATCCAAAATCTACATTCTTCATGGCCACTACATGTTAGATTGCAGATTTGTTTCACAAGACATCATCCAAGGTGATATCAATTGCATATTTTATGTTTCATGCTTCAATTTCCTTATCTCATCAATTGGTTTAATTACCTACAAGGGGTTTGACTGAGGCAAACCCCTATTCACTAACAAACAATAAGTTTTTTTGCCTCTTGAGTGTGTGATTGTAGATTTACAAGTTGAAGATCAAGTGGAGCAAGTTTGGAGCAAAGTTGTCAAAGTTGTCAAGTTACAAAAAATTGTCATCTAAAGTGCAAAATCAAATATTTGAGGCTACAAAATTATCGACAGACTTCCAGAAGCTGATAACCAGGGATTTGAGAGTGCAAACATCAAAGAATAGGACCCTAATCTCAATTTTAGAAACCCTAACAAGGGCTCATTCGCCACTAAAAGCAAATGAGTCCGCTGTAGCCTAAAAACAGCAAGTTTTTGAGAAGGTACACAGCTTTTTATGCTCTAAATACTTCCCTCATAGTTGCTATAATAGTTAGGTATCATCTCTTATTGTTATTTGCATCTTATCATACACATAATTGTAGTGTTTAGGGTCATAGAAATATTAGTGGTTCATCACTTTGTTGAGTCATTTTGGTGAGCCCTATTTTTCACCTAAACAATGTCTATCCACATATTCTTATGCACGTATTTACTCATGTGGATGAGTTTTCTGTTGACACGTGCATATACACATATATATACATATTATCCATTTGTATTCCGTCGATCAAAACACACAAAGAAGAACTCACATATTCAAAGAGACTCAATACTTCAACTCCTAAGCAAGAACATTCACAAAAATAGACGCAAGCAAGACTAAGGATAACTTATTATCCCCCAACTATTTTCCCAACTTGACATAACTAGAAGTGTGTGTGTGAAAGCTCAGTTTAAGTCTTTTATCAAAGGTTACTAAACCAAATTCTTCTCCCTGAGTAATACTTCCCCTCTCTTCAAGAGGCTTGATACTTTTCCTGCAACCAACTTTACACTTTGCAACAGTAGTTAGCTGAAAACATAGTTGCCGGGAGACGCAGGGTACGGGTACTGGTACGGGGACGGGGACGCCAATAAAATTAGGGTACGAGAGTTAAATGAATAAGGAGACGGCTATTTTATATGTAAATGATTCACCGAAAATTTTGGGTACGGGGACTGGTACATTGTCTATGTTCCCAAAATGGAGTTTCCCGACAACTATGGCTGAAAACTATACATTCACTTGCATCATATATTTTTATAATCAAAATCATTTCATAACATCAAATTGAATCAACATTTATTCTTCATATTTTCAAAACACATAAAGCATAAATACACTCATTCCAAGCATTTTCACCCAACTAGGTAAAAGTAAATAAGTAGTAACACAATAGGGTGTAACATCACACCTTAGATCTCTATTTCTTCCAAGAGAGGAAGGCATAGCAATAGAGCAAGCAAAAGGAAGGTCTCTTGAAGAAAGCAAACAAGAAGGGTATGCAGATTTGGGTGGGCAAGGGGAAAGGTATGATTCAGAAAATTTTGTTCATGTGCCTCATTTGCATTGTAATTTGCCTTTGTTTGATGGCCCCTTGAAGGCCCAAAGCCCAGAGGATGTTAGAGTAGTTGAGCATACACTTAGTGGATCAGCCACTAGTGTCAAATGTTCACATGCAAAGGGAGTCATAAGTGATTCAGTTTGTAGTGATTCATTGGTCCTCCCTGAAGCCGTAGAGTTGGCCAATAACGAAGTGCAATTCTATCATCATATTGACTCCTTAGTAGCATTGGAGGCTGCCCTAGTTCAGAGAATTGTGATGCATGCCATAGAAGCACTTGCCTTACTTGACTTTGTTGGGCGTACTTGGGAGATGAAGCTGAATTTTGACACAAGGTATAGAGGTATTGCTATGATGTTTGGTTTTGAGTTACTAGTGCTTGTGTTCCAGCTGGATTATGTCTTAGGGATGGAAAGAAAGCAACAGGATTTTTGGCAAACAAGAGGATTGAAAGCTCTATTATAGCTATGGTTGAAAGTATTGATACCAATACTATGGAATGGAAGCGTCTCAATTGTGTTCCTTGTTTCACATTGAAATTTGGTGGCAGCAGGGCACTTCATACATTTTTATGAGTGTTTGTAGTGGCTGTGTACCAAATGCTTAAGATCTTGTGAGAGGTGAGGTCTTGCAACATGTAGAAATGAGTCTTTCAAGAGTTGGAGGATGAGGATTCCTCGAGGGTTTCATTTGTTGGCATTGTGTGGTGGGGCATGTTTTTAGCAGCAGAGAATTGACTTGATTTTCTTTGATCTGGCTTGGGTTTCCTTTTAATGGTGGAATCATGTGCTCAGTCCCCTAGGGAACCACTTAGGAAAGACCAGATCTCAGATTTTAGATTGAAAAAGATTTTCTGTTGTCCAAATACTCAGGCTCTAAATCCTGTTAAAGCGATTATGGGCCCTGACAAGGTGACAGACACAAGCCATTTTCAATCACAGAAAACTATTCTGGCTGATTTCCATGCAAAGCTTGACGAGGTGATAAGCAATGCAAATGGGAGATGTAGTATAGTAGATCTTTATCCTTTGATGCAGCAGAAGACAAGGTAATGGAGTCAGCTCCAGCAGTGCCTTCATCTATTTCTTTTACCCCTGTGGTAGCTAAAGATGTGGTTACAATGGAGGATTTATTACACCAAGCAGGGATAAAGGGATTCTGATGGACTTAGTCCAGGATCTTAGGCAGATTATTAAACATATGTTTGTTTCCCATCATCATGGGCTTCTGGAATTCACGAGTGGGTATTTTCTCCCTGCATATGTTAATGATGCTTTGTCTCAATCAGCAAGAAGGGCTGGGTTAATTAATGGCATTCATTTGTCTGGTCTGGAATCTGCTTCTTCTCCTCAATTCATTGCAGAGGTGGTGCCTGTGTGCAGGGAGGGCGTGGCAAATAGGGCAGGAGATCAATGGAAATCTATCTCAGGTGGTGTGGTTATCCCACAATGTGTTATTTTTAACTTTTGATGTCGCTGCAGTGTGCAGTTATGTCAATGTCGTTTTGTGGTGCTTTGCAGCTTTTGGTGGCTCGTAATGGTATTAGGCTATATCAGTTATACCTTTGGTGTTATTGTTGAATGATTTTGTGCTAAGTTGTCAGTTTTGGTATGGGTCCTGATTCAAATTCTCAACTCATGGATGCAGTTCGTGGGTTTCGTTAAAAAAAATTGGGGTTTGGGTTCATTTTGGGTTCATCCATACAAAAACATGTATATATGGGTTTGGCTAAAAAAAATTGGGGTTTGGGTTTGTTTTGAGTTCGTCCATACAAAAAACATGTAGAAATCAAATATGTGTGTGCGCGCACGCGCGCCTAGAAGCATGAATTAAGATTAGATATCACATAGCATCATATAAACAACAAAACCACCATAAACATGAATGTCAATTAAAACACACATGGTAAATATTCATTGTTCAAACAAAGGATCCACAGAGGAACTGAACCAGTACCCGGATCTGGCCAGGCAGCAGGTGAACCCGGCAACTTAGATTTTTTGTGGTGCTCAGCGCCATAGTTTTTCTAGTTGATAGTTGTCTGCGGTTTAATGGTTCTTCCTTTTTGGGCTTGTCACCCTTTTGAGGGTTTGCACAGGTACATCGTTTATTATATACCTGTGTTTGTAACTCTTATAGTATTTAGGATGAGACCCCATAATAGAAACTTGACATTAAAATTTTTTAAAAATTCCTAATATATTAAAAAACAAACCTATCATAAAAGCAGACTGTACTTTTAGCTGTCATAAATAAAACCCAAAACCCCTTCTTCGTACCGACACTTTAAAATAGAGTTATCTATACAAGGATCTGTGTATCTGTAACGTTTTCATCATTTTCATCATGGTGATGGATCTCAAAGGAGATCTGAAACATCGATTTGTTTAGAACCCCACACACTTGTCTCTACAAGATTCCTCATAAAAATTTAAAGACCAAACAATCCAAAAACCAGTATAAAATTAGCCCACAAACAACACAGCTGGCCATAGTCTACCTGTAAGGGAGAGTGATTGCCCTGATGATGATCCGGCTTCATACCCTATCAGAAGTTTTTTCTGTATTATATCAGTCATGTTAATGGAGAATGCCCTTCAACAGAATCTGCACACAAGCACCAGCTAAATTTGGCAGAGTAGCAACCTCTCAGATGTAGCTTCTAGGCATCATGAACTACGCTTGCTAATGCAAGCGTGGTGCGTCAGCGACTATGGTAAGTGATACAATTTACAAAGAAGGAAAAAAACAACAGAATAACAAATATCTGGAAAACAGAGTTTAGGACACGATAATTAAGTGGTATGGCAAAATATTGTTATAGTAATGACCCAGGTTCAAGCCATGCCGAGCATGATCCAGTATTGATGGAACACCCAAGCCAAAGGGAGCTCTTACCTTGATGGCACGCGCTCCCCTAATCAAATAATCTCCAAGAATTTACACTGGTTGATCGAAAATGACTAAGAAAAGCTGAAAACTTTTTAATAAGAATAGCATAGATGTAGAAACCTTTTCCGTTTTTACTCAAAAGTATTGAGAAAAAATAAATAAATAAATATGCAACGGAGTTTTGTAGTGAACATAAAAACATACCTGGAAGCTGGGCCTCCAGAAAATGCGAGGAGCAGTTTGTCTGTCGGTAAAATCATGCCATGAGAATTGACTGCTCCCTTGAATTTAGCCAGGAGAGTGGCGTGAAGGCAATCCCCGCACAGTCTTTCCGTCTGGTTGGCCTTCACTTGGGCTTCTTTCTCCTTGCACTTTGAGCACAAGCTATTGATTTCATTCCCCGTCTTCCCCTTCCTTCCATTACCACAAGCTAAGGAAGAAGAAGAGCAAGAGAAAGAGGCTTCTGGTGTCCCGCCGCTGCAGACTGAGCCATTACACTGCACCCCGCAATCCATTTTCAAACCCAATGCAACAACTTAATAAGTTCGATTCCTATAATCGATTTGGAGAAGAGACCCAGACATTCGGATTGAAGTGTCGTGGAATGCTTAAAAGGCAAAATTGCTAGCCTCTACTTTACCTATATTCCAATTTTTTTGTCCTTCAATCAAACGTGCCTGTTGTTCTCTAGATTTGAAATAACTATGGAGATTTTGTGAACGAATAGTACATATGCATACAAGCATAGCCTGCGCTTCATCCCTTATTTCATGCTATTTTGGGCGATGTCATAATTATACAGTCTAAGAATTTTTTATTTTTTTCTTTATTTTGTATTTTATTTTATTATATTAAATTTATCAAAATCAATTTGATTGGTAGAATTTTGTTTTTTATTGGATTGTTTATATGATGTTGTTCAAATTAAAACACTAGATCACAGAGTATGGTTTTGTATCCCCACACATGTGTGTATATATATACACACACTATGCTACGAGTGCATGACTAATCTATGTGGGTTTGTATATCAAAAGTCTCAAGTTACATATTTAAGACGTGTATTTGAGTATGTCATCTTATGTCGTGTAGATATATAAGATAAAGTATCTTGCATCCATATTTAAAACATCAATTGATCAATATTTACATTTGTTTGTTGTGTATTAAATCTTGTTACGTTGGTCATGAGACTTGACTACTTTCAAGGAAGTTAATAGTCTTCCCTTTATCTATAACAAGTCTCAAAAGGTATTTTTAACACTAAGCGTTTCTCAAGTACATGCAAACAGTTTCTACATATCAAAAAAGTGAAAGTTAGAAGTGAACATAATCACACGAGAGTGATGTCTTATGACCAAACCATTGGCATAAGCTTGTTCCATACATTAAAAATTTAAAATCACCGTTGTCTCAAATTCCTAGTCATTGATCATGTATTGTCGTAAATTGTCACCCTTGAAAAATTCACTTTATGTTTTGTCCCCCCTAAATTATTGGACCTAATTGAGTATTTAATTTCCTAAATTATGCATTCTATGGCCCATTTTTAACAATTTTCAAAGAATTGCAAGTGGGAAACAATTGCATTTATGTAAGACCTTGCCCCTGACACTTAAAATCCTGAAAAATAGGGCAAGGACACTCACGCCCTAGGCATGAGTGTCCCCCTATTTTGGCTCCAAATTCAAATACGTTGGTTGTGGCAATTTAATATCTGTAGTTCAAGTGTCTAAAGTCGGACATTAGGATTTAATTTTCAAGAAATTGAATAAATGCTTATAAATACCTAATTATTGCATCATTTCATATCTAAGAAGAGCAATCTAGAAAACTATTGGTAAAATTATGATCAAGAGAATTCAAGAGCAAGTCAAGAGTAGCATTTTCAGAGCTTTTTTGCAGCAATTCAAGATCTTAACATCATTTCAAATTCTATGTGAGTTTATGTGTGCTTATGTTGTCATCATTTTGTGAAGGCTAACACTTTTGTAGGTCTCCAAGCAATTCAAGCACTCAAGCAATCAAGCAAAGCAAGATCCAAGACCTTGAGGTGATGTGCATGACTTCAATCTTTCAAGGAAGTCATTGAAGGGTGGTGACTTACAGAACTTTGTGATTTCATCATTCCTTCCTATCCATTACCATTTTATCATTGGCATTGCCATTGTGTAAGTGGAAACACTTATACGGGGTTTAACAGAGGCAAGCCCATAAATGGCCCAACATTTCCTCTCTTTGTGAATGTGCAAATCTTAGGTTTAAAAAGGATTGGAAGGGTATTGAAGTCAATTTATCCATTGTTGCATTCAAAACCCTACACCTTGTCAACCCACAAAAACTCAACTACAAAAATATCCAACAGTGTTTTGAGATATTTGTAGGCAAGAATTTGAAGCTCAAATTTGACACCAGATGACCCCGAAAATAAATCAAAAATTCTACAAGGATACCTACGCCCTAGGCGCCTATGTCCTCCATTTTCTACCCCAAATTTGAATCACAAGTGCACAATGTCCTACTCTACTCATTTTTGTTGTTTGAATTTGTCTATGAATTTATGTGTCTTTTGCATTTTCATCAAAATAGTAAGTTGCAGTATTACCCTAGTTAGACCATTACATTTCATTATTAAAACATTTCCAGATTTGGTTAAGAGTTGGTTGACTCATCTATCAAGATGTAAATCAATCACATACCTTAGTCAAATCCATCAAACCCTCATCCCACCTTTGGATTCCATTTCAAATCAATTCATCCATATACATTCACACATTACACACACATATATGAAACATTTGGGAAAGGTTAAAACCCAAAGATCTCTCATTTCAGTTATTTCATTTTAGTGAACCCGACCTGTTAACATTATATACCTTCTAAAATTTTCCATACTTCACCCTAGATCTAGGTTTTGCATATCATTGTTTTGCATTTCTCATTTAGCGTTTCATTTTTGCATAATAAAAAGTCATAAAAATCCAAAAATATTGCATTCATGTTATATTAAATGTTAAATTGGGATTTGTTTCAATCATCTTAGATCATATTTGCACTCAAATTGCATTCATTAGGCCATTAAAATCTAAAATTGTTCATTACATTCAAATTGCATCTTTCATTTAGGTCAAAAAAAAAAAAAAGAAAGAAAGAGAGAAAGAAAAGAAGAAAGTGAAAAAATTGCATAGTGTTGTTCTAAAATTACATCGAATCATCTAAGATTACTCATGTGAAACCATTGACTCCAAGGAGAAATAGGACTCGCTATGTATAAGAGATGAATGTGTGAGACACATTTGCACATTTAGGAGCAACAAGTTAAAACCAAAATGGGCTCACATGATAACTAATTCCTTGCAAAGCCTTCCCAACACCAAAAATCCATTTTTCATTCAAAAATTTTGGTCATCCCTTGCATGAGAAAATTTTTAGTCGAGTCTGCATCCATCACTTTGAATAGGGCAACATCAAGAATCATTACTTCGCTAACTGAGGTGGAGAACACGTGATTGATACAGATTTAAAATGGAGGCGATATGCGACTAAGAGGTGCATATCTCCCCATTTCCTTTAACCAATGCGAGCATGTTGCTCTTTAACGTGATTCCTATGAGATTCATAAATATCCATTCAATAACCCCACCTTCATTTACTGGCACAACTTCAGAATTGCCAATCTCCCCAATCAATTGAAAGGTAGGCACAACATCTCCCTACAAGGGTTTCTCAGAGGACATTTTCAAATCCTGATTAAGAAGAAGAGGGACCTCATCTACAATAGAGACACTATCCATACACCATCCTGTTGATTTTTGTAGCTCAAAAAGTGGGATATGGATTTGCTTTAAAGCAACTCAAGATTAGATTTGCTTTAAATCAATTCAAGTTGGATTTTTAGCAACAACAAGATTTTTTATTCTTTAATAGAGTGTTTCCAAGTTTGTGAGGATAAGATAAATCCTAGAGTGATTTTATGTGTAAATAAAGCCAAAGAAAGCAAGGAAAGATTCTTTCCTTGCACGCTAAGTAAAGCAGCTAGGCTCTATAAATGCAAGATTGTTGTAGCAAACTTATATTGTATTTTCGAAAGAAAAGTTTACTATTAGGCTGAATAGAAGATCCAACATTTGCAGGTTTTTCCCCGTATTGGGGTTTCCTGGGTATATCTGTGTTATTGTCTTTTTGTGTTTGGCTTCATGTTATGTTTGCTTCCGCTGTTATTAATTGTTAATTAACCCAGTTGTATTAATTGTTATAAATCAGATTTCTTTCTGTGAATTTATTGTGCAATTAATCTGTTGCTGGGTTATAGAAATTAACATGGTATCAGAGCTCTAAACTCTAAATACAAAGCCAAGATTTGTGACGCAAATTTCAAGAAAAAAAAAGTCATCAGATTTTTTCGTCTCCAGTTCTTTTATAGCTATGGCAACCAGTGTTTGATACGAGGACAGGCTCGAGGGTGCGTCTAACTTCTTGCAGTGGAAGGTTCGGATTACATCTGTTCTCAAGGAGAACAGGCTATGGATCTATGCTAGCACAGAAGTGACTCCACCAACAAATGATCCTGTTGCCTTAGATTCACATGAAGTCAAAGAGGCCAAGGCTCAGAGGATTATCCTGGATGGAGTAAGAGATCATTTAATTCCTCATTTATCAGGGAAAGACACCGCCAAGGAGATGTGGGATATGCTCACAAAACTTTATCAAAGTGACTATCAGAGTCGTAAGATGATGCTCAAGGACAAATTGCATAATACCAAGATGTCCAAAGGCGAGAGTGTGACCTCTTACTTTTCCAAGCTAACACAGGTCAGGGATGAGCTTGCTGTTGTTGGAGAGACGATTAAAGAAGATGAGTTGGTGCGTATAGCCTGGAATGGTTTTTCAAAGCACTAGGAAGTGTTTGTCAAGTGTGTTGTCGGCAGAGATCGGCTACCTGATTGGGCAAGACTTTGGGATGATTTTGTTCAGGAGGAGATCCGTGAAGGTGCTCATCAAGGAGATCAGACAAAGAAGGTTCAAGATGAAGAAAATCTTGCTCTTGCAAGCAAGGGTAAGAAGAAGTTCAATAAAGAGCAATCGGAAGGTTCTTCTTCCAAGAGTGGGAAGAAGAAAGATCTGAGCAAGATTAAATGTTTTTGCTGCCATCAGATGGGTCACTATGCCAGTCAATGTCCAAATAAGAAAAATAAGGACAAGCAGAAGAAGCAATTTGCTGCTACAGCAGAGGTGGACGAGTTTGCATCACGATTTGAAAATGAGTTTTCGCTCATTGCCTGTCTCTCAAGTTCAATTGCCAACAGGGTATGGTATATTGATAGTGGGGCTCGCCACATGACGGGAGTCAAAGAATGTTTCACCAAGTTGGAGGAGAAGAAGCTGTATTTCTATATTGAGCTCGGAGACAATGCCAAGTACCATGCAACTGGTATTGGCACCATCAAGTTTTAGAGGGAGTCTGGCAAACCTTTGTTGGTGGAGGATGTGTTGTATGTCCCTGGCATGACAAAGAATTTAATCTCAGTTTCTGCCTTGGAAGACAAGAGTTACATCGTGACCTTTGAGAGGGGAAAAGTCTATATTCGTCCCAAAGATTCCAAGATTGCAAAAGTGATTGGTGTTAGGCATGGTAGCTTGTTTCGGTTACAGTTTGAGCCAGCACATGCGTTGGTTAGTAGCTGTAAAAGGATAGGAGAATTGTGGCACAGGAGGATGGCTCACCTTCACTATGGAGCACTTAATATTCTTAAGGAAATAGTGACAGGGCTGCCTGAGATGAAGACAGAAAAGCATGAGCTGTGCAAGGGTTGTGCTCTTAGGAAATATGCCAAGACTAGTTTTCCAAGCAGCGACACTAGATCCGAAGGGATTTTGGATCTCGTACACTCAAATGTGTGTGGACCTATGTCAACAACATCCTTGAATGGATATGAGTATTATGTTACCTTCATTGATGATTTCTCCAGGAAGACATGGATATATTTCATGAAGAATAAAGATGAGGTCTTCAGTAGGTTCAAAGAGTTTAAGGCTCTTGTGGAGAACCAAACCGGGAAGAAGATCAAGATACTGAGGTCTGATAATGGAGGCGAGTATACCTCGAATGCCTTCAAAGATTTTTGTGCTCAGGAAGGTATCAAGAAAGAGTTGACAGTTCCGTACAACCCTCAACAGAATGGGGTTGCTGAACGGAAGAATAGAGCTATTGTTGGAGCAGCCAAGGCCATGCTTCATGATCAAGATCTACCTTGGTTTTTATGGGCAGAAGCTTGCAACACAGCTGTGTATTTGCAGAATAGGAGCCCTCACAAAGTGTTGGGAAAATTGACTCCAGAAGAGGCATTCACTGGTAAGAAACCAGGTTTGGGGCACATTCGCATCTTTGGATGCCTTATGTATTGTCACATTCCTGTTGAGAAGAGAACCAAGTTGGAGCCTACTGCAGAGAAGGGTATCCTTGTTGGGTACAGTGAAACTTCTAAGGCTTATCGGGTTTATATTCCTACTCTCAGGAAAACAGTGGTTCACAGAGATGTGAAGTTTGAGGAAGAGAGGGCTCTTCAAAAGTCAAGTAACTTGATGAATGAGGAGGAACAAACATCCACAGTTGAGGTAGCACAAATTCCTAAAACTTCAGTCACACAAGCTGGAGAGCAGAACAAGCAAGCTGATCAAATAGAGGAACAAATAATTCCTCAGCCTCAGATTCCTATTAGTGAGAAGAGGAGGAACAGGGCAGCTGAGCAAACATTAAGAGAGGCTCAAGAATATGTAGGTGATCCTCAAGATTTAGTCAGACAAACAAGGGCTCCCAGACGTTATTCAAATTATGTTGCTCTTATGAGTGAATTAATTGAAGTAGAGCCTTCCAGCTTTCAGGAGGCATCCAAGCACCAAGTGTGGAGAGATGCCATGGTGGAAGAGTATTCTTCCATCATGAAGAACAGTGTGTGGGAGGTAGTACCAAGACCAGAAGATAAGTCTGTGGTGGGCTCGAGATGGCTGTATAAGATTAAGCATGCTGCAGATGGTAGTGTGGAAAAGTTCAAAGCCCAGTTTGTGGCTAAGGGGTTTTCACAGAAAGAAGGAGTCGACTATGATGAGACTTTCGCTCCAGTAGCCAAGTACTCATCCATAAGAGCTATCATTTCTATAGTAGCACAGATGGGTTGGAGGATTCATCAGATGGATGTAAAGACAGCCTTCCTCAACGGGGTGATTGAGGAAGAGATTTACATAGAGCAACCAGAAGGGTTTGAAGCACATGAGAGAGATTCTCATGTATGTAGGTTGAAAAGAGCACTGTATGGACTCAAGCAGGCTCCCAGGGCGTGGTATTTGCGTATTGATAGTTACTTGCAGAGTGTGGGCTTCATCAAGAGTGAGGCAGATTCAAACCTATACTATGTTCAGTGAAGGATGAATTTCTTATATTGTTGTTATATGTTGATGACCTATTTCTCACAGGGTCAGAGGAGCTCATAGCACACTGCAAGCGGGATCTTGCAGGAGAGTTTGAGATGAAGGACTTGGGGTTGATGCATTACTTTCTGGGATTGGAGTTGTGGCAAAAGAGGGAGAGATCTTTCTTGGACAAGGGAAGTACTTAATTGATATCTTGAAGCGATTCAGGATGGAAAACTGTAAGCCTATGTCAACGCCACTTGTGACCAATTGGAAGAAGATTGATGCTTCTAGATCATAGGCAGTGGACCCTACTTTATACAGACAGTTGATAGGCTCTCTTATGTATCTGGTCAACACTAGGCCAGGACATTTGTTTTGTGAACTCTCTCGGTCGGTTTATGGTGGAACCTAAATTGTGCACTGAATAGCTGCGAAGCATGTTTTGAGATATCTCTGAGGCACGTGATTATGGGTTGAAGTATGTTCAGCAAGATGGAGTGAAGCTCAAGGGGTTTACTGATGCAGATTAGGGGCAATACAATTGTCGAAGAGCACTTCAGTTTCAATTTAGGATCGGGCGATCTCTTGATACGGCAAAAATAGAAGATTGCATTGAGTTACGCAAGGCGATATATGGCAGCGGTATGGCTACATGTGAGGCTATCATTTCAAAAACTTCTAGCTGGGCTCCTTAATGGGGCTGGATCTTCTGATCATTCTGTGATAATTGCATCAAACTCTCTGAGAATCCAGTGTTTCATGACAAGTCAAAGCACATTGAGATCAAGTACCACTTCATCAGAGATTGTGTGGAGAAGGGGATAGTGAAGCTCAATTACATTCCTACGGATGAACAGATAGCAGATATCCTGACGAAGGCCTTGATGAAGAGCAAGTTTGAATTCTTTAGGGACAAGTTGGGTGTGGTGCAGAACACTTTCCTCGCTAAGAGGGAGTGTTGATTTTTGTAGCTCAAAAAGTGGGATATGGATTCGCTTTAAAGCAACTCAAGATTAGATTTGCTTTAAATCAATTCGAGTTGGATTTTTAGCAACAGCAGGATTTTTTATTCTTTAATAGAGTGTTTCCAAGTTTGTGAGGATAAGATAAATCCTAGAGTGATTTTATGTGTAAATAAAGCCAAAGAAAGCAAGGAAAGATTCTTTCCTTGCACGATAAGTAAAGCAGCTAGGCTCTATAAATGCAAGATTGTTGTAGCAAACTTATATTGTATTTTCGAAAAAAAAGTTTGTTGTTAGGCTGAATAGAAGATCCAACATTTGCAGGTTTTTCCCCGTATTGGGGTTTCCTGGGTATATCTGTGTTATTGTATTTTTGTGTTTGGCTTCATGTTATTTTTGCTTCCGCTGTTATTAATTGTTAATTAACCCAGTTGTATTAATTGTTATAAATCATATTTCTTTCTGTGAATTTATTGTGCAATTAATATGTTGTTGGGTTATAGAAATTAACACATCCCTTCTCTGTTTCTCCTTATTTCCTTGATTCAACATTTATTTTAGGCTTTTTGACACTATTTTCACTGTTATTACCATCCATCACAATATTAAGAGGAACAGGGGCGAGAAATTCCAAATTATCTAATTCAGATTCATGAAACTGGCACACAGGATTATCTATGACTTCGAAATTCTTACCAGAACTATTAGGTACGCACAAAGGATTCATGTTACCTAATAACTTTATGTTGCTTCTATTTCCAAACCTTTCCAATCACTCATAATCTCCAACTATTGTCATGAACTAACTGATCGACTCGTCAATCTCAAAATTGAACTCTTTGAACTCTGGAGGTGTATAGATAACATGATCGTTTAACGCCCTTGTCTATTGGGAGAGAGGACATTTAGGTAGAATATGGTGTAATAGGAGGAGAATAATCTTCCTCCTAATCGGAGCTATCAAAGTATTCTTCTTCCTCCTCGTAATTCCTAAAATGAATTTCATTTCTTTCGTCAGCACTGGACCCAGCCGAGTGATCTTCTTGGCATAAGACTAGATCAAGGCATACATCTGCATAAGGCGAAAACCTCCTTTCACTTGATGTTCTGGGAACGTCCTCCAAAGTGAGTCTAATACTAGATCAAGGCATACATCTGCATAAGGTGAAAACCTCCTTTCTCTTGATGTTCTGGGAACGTCCTCCAAAGTGAGTCTTTTGTTCGACAACATTCCATCTTGAACTTAGCTGAAGTATCCCGACAATAGTAAATCATTTTTATCTTTTTGGCTTCAACTTGAGCAACTTCAAAGTCGCATACCTTTTTCTACTTCAAGTGGAATTGAATTTTTGGGTGTAAGGAAGCTAAGAAAGTGATCAATAAATTAGATTGAGTGGGCATGTTGTCACGAGGAATTCATCTCAAGATTCGAGTGAATCTATCAATGAAGTCTCTCGTATTTTGAAGAGGTGACCTAACAGAGTACCTGTATCGATGACTAGCTTGAACCTTGCAATAAACTTGCTTTCCAATATGTTCCATCTAGTGATGCACCCAACTTCTAAACATTGGAACTAGTCTACTCCTTTGCTAACTAGAGACTTCACAAAAAGTTGCACAAACACATTCTCCTTCATAACTCCTAGAGTTCCACATGCAACAACAAAAGCTCGAATGTGATTTTTTGGATTCTGATCACCTTCTCTAGTGAACTTCGAAAAATTCTCCCTTGATACCAAAGGTAGGGTTCAGTACTAGGATAGAGCTAGATGCTTGAAATGGACTCTCCATGGTTATGGAGTGACTAAAGGCATTTTATGCACTTGAAATTGCTATAAAAGTAGAGAAAATTTTAAATCACAGAGTCACCAACCTCCCTTTGAGAGGAGGTAATCTCTTTACTTCAAAAATCCCTTATGAATCAATTTCTTGGTACGTTTCAATCTGGAGGATTTTGCTTATAATTTGGATTACGTAAGGGATGAGGGTCCCACACAATCTCTATCTTTGGGTACATTTCAACCACTCTCCTAGATGGTTGTTGCGCTACTTCTTCAAGGAAAAAATTTACTCGCATATACTTTGCAACGCTCCTTCGATATCTCCAAGCCAAAGTGTTTAACTAGGAGATAATGTCTTCATGTTATGAGTTAACCCAATCTAGGTCTAGTTGTCATTAACACAATACACAAACATTGTCATGGAGTAAAACCATTGTAATTTACATATCAAGGCAATTCTTTAAGCTTTCTATTTTGATATCCCTAGCAGAGTCGCCAAAAAATTATTGGTTTACATATTTGTCTTTTTAAATATTAACTTAATTTGACTCCATTATGCCCAAAAGATAGACCAACTGATAACCAATAGTTGAAGAGATCACCATTTCATTGATTATCTTCTTCTACATTTTAAGAGGTATAGCTCCCTCATAAGATATGATTTTATTTTATTTTCTTTCTATTTTAAAGAAAATGGGGCATGCTTTTAATTGGAAAGCAGAAAAGATGAACTAACACCAGCCCATAACCATGGAGCAAAAGCAATGAAAATCAAATTAAAAAAAAATGACTGGATTGGAAATAAGATTTGCAAGCTATCAATATCATGACTCAAAGATTAGATTATTAACAACAAGTTGATCTGACACAATGCAACTTTAACATTCATTGAAGATACATGAAATGAAACACTTCTGAATGCAACATCTACAAAGAGAAGGAATATCCTAACACTTATCAAAGCTCGAAGACTCGCTCATAAATGTCAAGCATTTCATTCAATTTTATTGCTCAAAGACAACAAACATCTTCAGAAAACACAATCAAAATTGCAAAACTTGATCTTTCATTCAAATTGATTCTCACTCGTGCATCAAAGTCCTAGGGGGTCAAAATTTGGACCCTTCTAAAGTCCGATCAAATCATATTTAAAATTTTACATCATAATGGTTGAAAACTTCTTGAAAATTGAATCTTGGGAGAGTTGTAACCACCACTTCACCGAATAAGCGTTTTGTGGGAGATTAACAAATCTTTTTTTTATGAAGACACACAAGCATTGATGGCTAATTTGAGGATGGTTATGATTGCATCACATCTTTCGATTGATTAGGACAAGGGAATGAACCGCAAATCTTTGCAAATAAGCCTCATATCCTCCAACTTGTGTGAACATCCTATAATTTCTTAGTTCAGTAATTAATGACATGTCACTTAAGATCATATTCATGTGGGCAGTTATAATTTATAGAATTTCTCTGATACCAAAGTATACTTCACTAAACAACATCACATCACTACCAAATTTATTTAATTTGAGGCAACTTGAGTGTCCTTGTATCATTAATTCCTCTCGAGTGAACTCCACTAGAAATTATCCCTTCATTCTATAAATCAAACTGAAGTGCTCTCATTCTTTACTAGCTTAGGTTTCTAGGATAGTTTTCTCTTTTGAGTCCACTTTTATAAAAGTCCTTATGCCCTTTATTATGAACTTGAATTTGGTTTCCATAACCTTTATGATTATATAGCTTATTTATAATATTCTTCTTCTCTAGTTAGGAGAAGCTACCTTCATCTACCTTACTACATTCCGTATGATATTTTTCCTTGATATCCTTTTTCCCTCAAAGTGCATTTTTTTATTAAGTGACCATATTTATGCTAGATTCAACATCTCTATGGGATTTTTATACTCAAGGGATTTGTCTCATTCTATTTCCCCAAATTTTGGTATAACATTCTTTGGTGGATCTTTTGTAAGATCCAATCCACGTAGATATGGGTATAATTAGAAATTCATTTAACAAGATAGTGACAAGATGTATCAATTGATTCACCGAGGAATTGGCAATCATTTCAAAGATATATTTTGACTATAATTATTGAGTTGGTGTTTACATGTGAATCTACACATTGTGGATTTAATTTCCTCTATTCCCAAAAAGCTCAGATATTAATGTTTCATAAAGAGCTTTGTATTTTTGTAAATGTATGGTTCCCCTCCAAAGATCTTGTCTCCATAAATATCCTGAGCAAAGATATCTAAACAATAGATTATTGTTCATGATATGATTTCATATTCTTCATTTGGATTTTATTTTTTATTTATCCGTGTATGCAAATATTTTATATAAATCTAAGTAACCAAGAATCTATAAATAAAACTCATGACTTGCAAGGATGAAACATTCTTTGTGAACCTAACAATGTCTAGAATGACCACTAGATCATTTTCCATGCTAGGAATACAAAAATTTCTCATAATTTTTTTGTCCACTATCTTCCTCTTTCTAATTTCTATAATGGATGTCACAACCTCATTGTCCAAGACCAATGATTTAGAACATCGTAGAAGAAGAAACCCTTAGGGGGATGCCTGCCTCCACTATTGATCATTTCTATGAAAAGAAAAAAGCTAAAGAAAAAGAGAACCAACTGATTGTTATATCAATTATTTATTTATTTACTAAATCATTCTAGTGTCAATGATTTTTACTACTAGATAGTATAGTGGCTTGGTCGTTACTAAACCAAAGCTTGTACAATTAATGAATTTATATGCCCCATTTAATTAGTTGTGTGTAAATATGTAGTAATTTGGACGAGAATATAAATATATGTAAAATGTTGGATGAGAATATAAATAGATGTAAAATGATGCAACTTTGGAGATATTCATTACATAAAATCATATGCCCCCTGTAATTAGTTGCATGTAAATGATGTAGTAATTTAGATGGGAATAGAAATATATTTAAAATGATGCAACCTTGGAAAGATTCATTATAATGTACGATTATAGAGATAACATCATTTGACATGATATGGTAAAATCACAAAGTCATGTCACACATCAGGGAAGCAAAAAAATATGAGAATTAAATCAAAAGGATTTTCAATTAAACAAGACAAGTGGCACCTCCATGGTATCTTTGTGGCCCTCCTTAGGATAACTTGTAAACAAAATTTATGGGGGCATCCTACAAAAGGGGATTTTAGCTAAATCTTGTTTGGTGGAAAGGGGTTTAGTTAAACCTCACCTCTACAAGACTTCATAAAACCCCCTATTGGGAGCATCATGGCATAGAAGAAAAAACAAAACCCTCAAGATTAAACATGTTTGTTAGTAGTGGAAATGAAAATTTTATGGTGCCATACTTCTATATTTTAATATTGCTAAAAATCAATATTTCAGGCCACTTCTATAAATTATTTTCAAAATTCTTAAAAAATACCCTTTTGAAGATCTTAAAGAGTATGGTTTGAATAATATATTTTGATCATGATTATTATTATTTATACTAGAATTAGATCACTAACACCCAAACACAAGTCTCATTCTATTAACAAAATTATTTAAAATTTTGAATAAAATACAATTCAATAGAAGAGAGAGTTCTTGTTGTGATATAACTTTTTATTTTAGATAAATAGTCATAAATAAGGTGAAAATTGAGAAAATTATCATGTTTTCAACACACCTAACTTCAAAATTTTTTTTATCACAATTATATTTTTTATACATTTACTATAAAGTTGAAGTTCATAACATGGGAAAAAAATCATACAAAAAATGAAATTTGCTATAAAAAAAATGTAACATTTGAGCTACCTCTATTTCTAAATATTTTTTGACAGCTAATAATAATGTCAACTTTATTAAAAAAATCTAAATAAATTTTAAATTAAAAAATGCAACCATAAATTGTATTGAAAATTCTACATTACGTAAGAAATACATCATTTCAAAATTCAAAACATATATATAATTTTCAAGTGCTTAATATTAAATAGGTGTAACAATGTTCATTTCCTTTATAAAAGTGTGACATGGTACTAAAATTTCACCCACAAAAAATATTGAAGGTATGCTCATAAAAGCAATATAGTATAGGGAGCAAGACACCCCCAATGTTGCCCCCAGGTAGAGCAATAAGGTAAGTGAGATAGCTACAATACTAGGTAGTGGATCTTGTAAGCATATACAAGTGTAAGATATCATCCTAATAAGCATTAATAAAAAGATTCAATCATCATAGATATGTTAGCAAAATATATAACTAGGGTTAGCATAAACATGAGCAAGCATATAATCATGAGATGTGAACATGGTAATAATAAAATATCTTATACTTGTCGTAATAAAATATCATGTTCGTAAAAATATAATATTTTTTAAAGTTTAATCATAATCATTAGAACCATGTATGGAGAATCATGGAAGTGAACCATCAATATAGTAGAAAAGTAGCCAATGCCATAAATGATATACCCCCAGCTAAGACACACCATTTAAACAATATAACATATATGTAAATATGTAAACCATGGACTCTCCAAATCTCAACCAATGATAGAATCCTCATCCATTAAGTCATATTCATCTCAATTGTGTGGTTTGTAACCACCTTCAAGTAAGTGAATTTTATCATTATAAGATGTAGCACTTTTAGCAAAAATACTTGAATGAATCATGTGTTACCCTTCTTTTTCATTATTCTATTTTTATAGTATGGTCCATTTATCATTTTAAAATATTTATATTTTATTTTGGAAACAATATAGAGGAAATACCTTTAGAATATGTAACAATGAGTTTGTCAAAATTTACTTGCTTATTTTTCTTTGGAGGATAAAGATTAAAACTTCATTCCATTTATACATGTGGAGGATGAGAAATGTCTTATTATTTCTTTTATTGAGGTGGAGGCAAGAATTTTAACTTGCTTTCTTCTCTCGATTTCAAAGGTGGAGGCAATAAAGAAGGCTTTATTTGCTTCATATTTTATCTTGCAATTTAATATATATGGTCATTCATTATAAACGGATATGATATAACATATTAACCTTAGCTTTGAACTCATAGGGACCTTCTTTAATATTTTCTACAAATATATTCAATGTAAAATGACTTGACTCGAAAATAGGTACATACACATCTCCCTTTACTTTAACAATTTTGTTACCATGATTGTGTTTTAATCATTAATGAATTATGGATGGTAAAACCCTTAGCTACTCAAGCCAAGGCCTTCCAAGTGATATATAAAATCTATGAGAAAACAAAATAACATGAAACAAAATATTAAATTCATTGAATTCCACTTGGAGAGGAAATATTATGACATCCTAAAGTAGCAATATTGATACCATTAGTAATCTTCAATGACATACTTAAATCTACATAACCATCATGTTACAAATGACAATCATATACAAATTATTTTATAAAAATATTAAACCAACTCACTGGATCATTTGGGATACCACGCATGGATGACCATGAATAATACCAAGAAAAAATATGTTCCATAGTAATTATTGTGATAAATCTCTTCATTATAAAATGAAATAGTCAAAGGTGACCAAGGAGAAGAATCTCTAGCATGAGTCATCCCCACAAAATTACTTGTATGATAATGGGAAAATGAACTAGTATACTATGTATCCATCAAATATTTGTCTAGATATAATTTACATGTGCCATATAATTATTAAGATGCTTAAACACCTGTTAAAATCCATATTTGTTAGACTAAGTATGCAAAGAAAAGGATTTATATAAATCTATAAATTTTGATTAGGTGGAGCAAGCAAATGAACACCACCAATATGTGTAACTTTATTATTTATCAAATATTTTACTTTTTGCTTTAGATATATACAAATTTTTGTGTGAGGTTCATTAAGTCTATGAAAATGGAAAATAACATTCTTGTTATAACCCTTGAGGAGTCCTCCAAATAAATCCAATGGATGGATATCTATAGGATAAATCTAATGGATGTATGAATGGATGGATGTCTAGACAAATTTAATGTGAATGTTGATGTAGTAATTGAAACATTCCATTAAGTTGAAAACCTAGAAAAGAGGCTTAGTAGAGACCCATGATGAACACTTTAAAGTGAATCACTAATTTAAACTCATGATCACTACTCATTTTAAATATGTGTGTTATTGACATTTCTCATTCACGGGGGTCTATATGACCTGTTGTCTACTCTCTCCTCCACCAAGGGAATATTTGGCATTCTCCTTTCTCATTTTCAAGAAATAAATCTTGTATGTGTGTTATATTTAGGTGGATACTTGTTAGATGACTTGACTTGTAATATGTAGTTGAGTTGATACATTATATTGTTGTTGAGTACTTGTAAAGGGAAATGTTGTTAAGGACTAATGTTGTTCTCTTTACAAATTTATATTGAATCATTGTGTATTTTGTAGGTTATGATTATGTGTAAGTGTGTAAGTTGCATTTGTTTATGATATTACAAACCACAAGCACTGATGTTTGGAGATCAATGGAGGATTCAACAAAATCCTTTTTTTTCTAAAGATATCAACACCACCAATATTATGTTGGACCCAAAGATGTTTGCACTTGAATACTTCTCTAACTTCCTTTTGATTTTTCTTTGTAACACCTTCTATAAGGTTATCTTCAAATTTATCACCAATATACTCAAGGCCATCCTTCTAATTATTATTTTTGAGGAGCAAAGAAAATTCATGCTTGACCGCAATATCTTGGATGAAATTATCATTTCTCGGAAGGTAATTTATTCTACTATCTATTGCTACAAGATTGTGTGGTTTTTAAGCTAGATATAAACATAGCTTATGTTGAGTTGACTATTGCTTCTTGATCCTCATCCTTAGGAAGCTTGGTTTTTGTAAGGATTGGATAGATTATGATTTTAGTTGCATCTCCACTCCTTGCTTCTCCATTTTGGTTAATGAAATCCTTGATGCTTTTTTTAGCCTACTAGAGGTCTACATTAGGGATATCTTATCTCCTCCCCTTTTTATATCCTCATGGAATAAGCTCTTGGTAGGAAAATCAATGCTTATCTGAGAAATGAATCTTGGTCTAGTGTTCATGTCACGCGTGAAATTTAGGCTAGCACACATCAACAATTTCTTGATGACACAATTTTGTATAGGGAGTATGGTGGTGGCAAGAACCATAAAACATACTCTATACGAATATGTCCTAGCCTTAGACCAACTTATGAACTAGAAAAAAATAAATATTTTCTTCTTTAACATAGGGAAGAGTGCCCAAAGATGAATAACAATGACTCTAGGCTTTTTTTTATCATAACTCTACTTGGAAAATATCTCGGTGTTCCTTTATTCAAAGGGGTAGTGAGATCATCTCTTTGGGAGGAAAACATAAACAACTAAAAATCCAAATATAAATTTTGGAAGGAGATATGAATCAACCAGTTGGGAAAATCCTCATGATAAAATTTGTTCTCTCAACCATTCAGATATACATAATGTAAAACATTTAGTTAACAAACAAGGCTAACAATGACTTAGAAGGATTAATGAAAAATTCCTTTGGGAAGGGTTGAATGAGGTAAAAATAATTCTTCATTTGTTGGGAAACAACCTATGGCGAAAAGAAGGGTGGTGGTCTTGAGATCAATAGGTTGAGGAAGTAAAACATGGCCCTTAGGGAAAAGATCATTTGAAAAATGTTTAAACCTTTGGAGGTAAAATGGAGTTAAATTTTGTAGAATAAATATCTATATTCACCTAACCAAACTAGGATCTTATCCATAAAAAATCCTCTTAATCCCATATCTAGAACTTCATGCTTCAATGTCACTTCCTTGTCATTGATCATTTATATTGGGTCATTAATAATGGTTGTATTGCTCCATTCTAGATAGAATATTCGAATATTTATCCTCCTAAGGAAAATACAACATTATCTAAATGCATGTATATGCTTTCAAATCCCTAAGGTACAAAGGTATTAGACTACTTGGGTTAAAGATGTTGACTATAGATGGAAAAGTTTGAATAACACTCCTCTCAAATTATCAATTTTTTTCTCTTCAAGCTAAATTAATGGGTAGAAAAATAAATTTATTTCCAAATAAATAATTTTTTTTATGGAAAAGTCCTAAATAATGAGTATACTCAATAAAATTAGGATACACACTCCAAAAATTATTAGAGCTCAATAGTGATTGGGCAGTGGATTTTTGTTGGAATACGTATTACCTCCCAAAAGTAAAATCCTTTGTCTATATTGCTCTCCATAAAAGAATTTTAAGTGGGGAATCACCTTATAAAAATAAAATCCATGGTTCTTTGTGGTATGTACTATGTAAGCAATTAAACATAATTATTGATCACCTCTTGCTCAATTTCCCCTTTGTGAACACTTTTGCAAGTATGAGCAAGTTTAGTGGTGTTGTCATTAATGTTGTCATTGATGTCAACACAGTTCAAAATGTTGCAGATTGTGCATGTATAGTTGAGATGTTGTGAGTACATGGAGCTATCCTTATGATGTAGATGTGCTAAAATGATGAGTTTCCAAGTGCTTTTGAGAAAACGAATAAAGAAAGAAGTAAGAGTTATGTGTGTGTTCAAAATGTGCTCCCCAGTATGTGCTTCAGGTTTCTTCTGTGTTGATCCTATGTTTGTGTGGATCTGAAGGGTTGTTGGTGGGGATTTGTTGGTTTCATCTCTTGATTTGTAGCTTCTAGTTTGGAGTGTGAAAGTTGTGTTCACCGATGTGTGAACTGGTTTGAGAAAGTTGTTTGTATGTGGACTGGGAGAAATGTTTCTGCTCCGCAGTCCTCCACTATTTTATTTCAGGTCTTGCAAATTTGGAATATGTCTTGTAATAATGTTCTTTAGGTTATGGTAGAGATGTTTGTGGTTTGGTGTTCCAGAAGATGAGTTTTGGAGTTGTTGTATGTATTTGCACAGTCTGAATGGACTGATGGATGATGTTTTGTGTTCAAAAGTTATTGCACTTGTTGCGTATGTATCTGAAGGTATATGAGATGCGTTCTCATGCATGATAAAGTGTGTTATGTTGTCCATGTGTTGTCTTCTTGATGAGAAGCGTGTACTTCAATGTTCATTTGTGTTTTCACTAGGTTTGGCCAACCTGGTTTTTACACTTCATATGAAGAATTAAAAATTTAATTAAGCATGTGATTGATCCAAGGCATTCTTTTTGGTCTTGGTTAAGTATGTAATTGGTCCACTCTCATTCCTTTCCACCGTGGGAATGTTGAGTTGTTGACCTAATTTTAATTCATGAAATGAAGTGTATGCGCTCGACCTTGGAGAAAGTTTCAAGGTTGAAGATGGTATAAATGCAAGTTGAGTTGCACAAGATTAAATTATACAAAGAAAAAAAGTAAGCCACAAGTGAAGAGTAGAGTTGTGTGAAAGTGAGTTGAGGCAACAGTACTTCATTGTGTTAGATTCTAGAAAAAAGTGAGTTGAAGGTTTCTACAATCTTCTAATCCAAGCTGCGAATGTGTGTAAATTGTTGTGGTGGACCTTTCTGTTTTCTTTTGTATTTGTAGGCAGTGAGCCTGTTGGATAGTGAATCCTTTTTGTAGGTAGTGATCCCTTGGCAATGAGCCTCTTGTATTCGGTTTTGTTATCTCTTTATATTGTGAATTAACCCTCACCATGGTTTTTCCCTTATTGGGTTTTCCACGTAAAATTTGGTGTTCATTGTGTTGACTTTTCTTTATGTTATCTGCATTTCATGTTCATACTTAATAACAAATTAGTGTGGTTATGAAGTTGATAAGTGTTTGAAGTTTTGAATTTGAATTTGGTGACAACTGATTCACCCCCCTCTTAGTTGTCTCGCGCCTTTTAACAAACACATGTTGGAAATGGTTGTATGCTTGCTTGGACTAGAAGAGTGCTCTTCCAAACAATCTACCTAATTACTTTAAGAGCTAGCTAAGATTCAAGATTGTATTAGGATGGTGCATTGGTATTCAAGTCCCTTGACTATTTAACACATTTGGAAAGAATGCAATAGATGTATCTTCAAGGAGGAGGAGTTAAAGGTTGAGGATGTGTTGAAAAGAATATAAGTTAGCATTTGCAAAGTGCTAAATTCAAAGATATGGGATTGCTAACGTAATCCTTCCTTCCTCTCTATTGTTATATGGAGCCCAACCAGACTCAAAGGTTCAAATTTCTCACCTTTTGTTGGCGTGTTTCCCCCCAAAATATGAACAATTTTGTTTGCACGTGGAATTTCAATGGTCCCGAATTGGAATGCAAGCAACAACGTGTGGGAGGAAGTCAAATAATCACATGGATTTCATTTTTGATGCTGCATCATGGGTGTGTGAATGATAATGTGAAGTTGCAAGTCATAGATCATGACATGCTATGAAAACACGGGTTAAGCAACATGTGCATGTAGCACAGTGTGTGTGTGAAAAATAGTGGAAATCATGGTTAATTCAATTGCTGCAAGTCTTTGTAAATTACATTTGATGGAAGTAAATAATAAATTTGGACTTTGTTGGTGGATGTAGCTTGAGTTTGGGTGAAGCATGTTAAAAATCTTGTGTTGTCTTATTGTTTTTATATTTATTTATTCCTCTATTTTTAGTATTTTTTTGTGCATTTAATTGGTATTAGGGTGATCCCACAATAGTGGTTTACAACTCCCTTCACGAAGAAAAATTGCAAAAATGCTCCCAAGCAAAAAAATTCAAGTTGTTAGGGGTTCGCTCGAGGGGGGGAGTGTTCGAGCAAACCCAAAAAGGGGTCACTTGAACCCCCCTTCAAGCAAACCCCTTTGTGATGTAACCCCATTTGGCGGGGTTTTTTTTTATAAATCAATGGAAATGGCAAAAGGGGGTTCGAGCAAACCCCCCTTTGCTCAAAGAGGTCCAAGGGGGTTTGCTTGAACCCCCTTTTTTGCCCTTCTCCCTCTCCTTTAGCAATTTTTTACAAAAAATTGCCTTTTCAAGCTTGGGTTGAAGATGAAATGGAATCTACTTCACAAACCCAACTGGATGATAGTAGTACTCAGAACGAGCTATCCATCAAATACAATTTTAATATATTTTGGTTTTATTATGTATTTTTTTAGTTTAATAAAACATAGGTTTTTCACCGAAAATCAAGCTCTTTGTTATGCACATGTAGAAAAATAGAAAATTATAAAAAAAAATCTAAAAAATATCTATGCACTTGATATTGATGTCCTAGTTCCAAAAAAAAATTGAATTCCAATACATACCAAAAAAGTTATGTGTTAGCAAGTAAACCTATGTCTAAATTATAACTGGTTTGACTTCAAAACTTAATTAAGAAATAATATTCAATAAAACACTATGAAACCAATTGCATGCACTAGATATCATTGTTATGAATTCAAATTCAAAAAAAATAGAATTTTATCCTTCATAGAAAAAAAGTTATGTGTTAGCAAGTACACGTCACTCTTTAAAAATGGTGTTTATTAAAAACTAGTTTTCGAAGGAGATAGAAAAAAAATGTAATTTGATTCCAATTCACTAGTTCGCATCATCTTCAAATTCCTCATGGTTTAGCAACTATAGGTGCCCAAAAGTGAAGATTTTGTTAAAAAATTAGTTCAATGACAAGTTTGGCCAAAAAGTGTAAACCACTATTGTGGGATCACCCATTAATTTTCCTACAATTCCTATCAACTGGTATTAGAGTGGGTTGTGTTTGATTATCCCCTGCAAGAAGGTATCACGATTGAGTGGGAGTAATGGCAGACAAACATAAATTCAATGTGCAAAACTATTAGTTATGGAAGATGTAGATGGAGGACTACCTCTATCAGAAGGATTTATGGTGGTCGTTGGAAGGGAAAGCAAATAAACTAGCGACAATGGCTGATGAGGAATGGAATATTCTAGATAGAAAGGAACTAGGCAATGTTTCATTGTGCCTGGCCCCATTGGTGGCATTCAATATTTCAAAAGTGAAGACAATGAGTGAGTTGATGCAAACATTGGAAAAATTATATGAAAAGCCTTATTCTTCGAATAAGGTATTTCTTATGAAGCGTTTATTCAATATGAAAATGGTAGAAGGTAGATCAGTTACTGATCATTTAAATGAGTTTAACACAGTTACCAGTCAATTGACTTCAGTTAATGTAAATTTTGATGAAAAATTTAGAGCTCTCTTGATATTATGTTCTTTGCCTAAAAGATGGAATAACTTGGTAATGACAGTTAGTACTTTGTTTCTTGTTCAAATATGATAAAATTTGATGATTTTGTTGGTGTTATTTTGAGTGAGGAAATTTGTGGGAAAAGCTTAGGTGGAACTTCTACATCAAGTAGTGTTTTGAATGCAAAAAGCAAGGGAAAAACAAAGGAGAGAGGGAAATTGGGTCATCTAAAGAAAGCTTACTAATCTCAAAAGAATAAAGACAAAGACAAATAAGAAGGCAATAAGGAGGAAAATGTGGTAAGTAATAAATATAAAGATGATGCTTTGATTCTTTCCCTTGATAATGTGGATGATTCATAGGTTTTAGATTCAGGGGCCTCATTTCATGCTACACCTCATAAAAGTTATTTTATTAATTATTCCCAAGGCGATTTTGGGTTGGTTTATTTGGGAGATAATGAACCCTGTTAGATTTTTGTAAAGGGAAGAATCAAGATTTAGCTGTAGAATGGGAGTCATTGGCTGCTATAAGAGGTAAGACACGTTCCAAGGCTGAGTAGGAACTTAATTTCAGCAGGACAACTAGGTGATGAAGGTTGTGTTGCTACTTTTAGTGATAAAGTTTGGAAGGTTACAAAGGATGCCTTAGTGGTAGAAAAAGGTGTGAAAGTAGGCATCTTATATCTTTGTACAAGTCATATTGTTCCTACTACTTTAGTTGTTGTAGAGAAAAATCAAACAGGGAAGTTGTTGGAAAACATAGCCACAATAGTTATTGTGGGATCTATAATAGTTTCAAGAATAGTTTTTGTAGGTTTGCAAGCAAAAAATAAAACTGTTGCTACAAGTTATGAGACAACATTGCGGCACAATAGACTTGGACACATGAGTGAAAAAGGTATGAAATACTTTACTTAAATAAGGTTTTACTAGGTATGAAATGTATTAATACGGATTTATGTGAAAGTTGTGTGCTTGTTAAAGAAAAGAGAGTTAGTTTTCTCAAGTATAGGAAGAAAAAGAAAGATGAGAAGTTGGAGCTTGTGCATACGGATGTATGGGGACTAGCTCAGGTATCTCCTCTTGGCAGCTCTCAGTATTATGTTACTTTTATAGATGATGCAACTAGAAAGGTTTAAATTTATTTACTTAGGTAGAAATCTGATGTGTTTGAAACATTTAAGAAATGGAAGAGCTTGGTCGAGAATGAGACAAGTAAAAGATTAAAATGTATCATATCTGATAATGGTGGTGAGTTTGAAGATTATTATTCATTTTATGGAATTCGGAGGTAGAAAACGGTTCCAAGGACTCCACAAGAAAATGGAGTGGCTAAGCATATGAATAGAACAATAATAAAGTGTGCATGGACTATGGAATTGTATGTTGGGTTACCTTTAAACTTGTGGGTAGAGGATGTAAACATTGTTGTTTATTTAATTAATAGAGGTCCTTCAAATCCTTTGGGTTGTGGTATTCCAAAGGAAGCATGGACAAATAAGAAGGTGAGTTATTATTTTCTCAAAACCTTCAATTGTGAAGCATATGCACATTTAGATTCTAAAAATAGAAGTAAGCTGGAAGAAAAATTGAAAAAGTGTATCTTCATTGGATATGGCGTTGAAGAATTTGGTTATGTGCTTTTGGATTTTGAAAATCTAAAAATTATGAGAAGTAGGGATTTGCATTCAATAAGAAGGTGTTGTATAAAGATCATTTGCAGCAAAATGAGAAGAAATAAAAGGATTATGTGGTACTAGATGAAATTCTGGACAACGATGTTCTAGTGGTTTCTCATGCTCCGCAATAGCAACAACAAATACCACAAACTCTAGTGAATGTTAGATGATCAACAAGGATAAGTAGACCCCGTGAAAGATTTTCTCCCTCTTTGTATTCTATTTTTTAACTGATGCTGGTGAACCAAAAGGGTATGATGAGGCTATGTAGGTGGATACAAAGGTTTAGTGGGAGTGTGGAATGGAAGAAGGAATGGACTCCTTATTGAAAAATTAGACTTGGGAATTATGCAAGTTGCTTGCAGGTAAAAAGGCTTTACCAAATAAATGGGTTTATAGGATGAAATAGGAAGGAGGTAAGAAAAGATTTAAATCCAAGTTATTAGTTAAATGATTTACACAGAAAAAGGCATTGATTTTGATGAAATATTTTCTCTGGTTGTTAAAATGACTTCTATTCGTATTATTTTAAGTATTGTGGGTGCTAAAGATTTGAATTTGGAATAGCTAGATGTGAAAACTGCCTTTCTCCACGGTGATTTGAAGGAGGAGATATATATGGAACAACCACAGGGATTTGAGGTTAGAGGTAAGGAGAAATTGGTGTGCAAATTAAAAAAAAGTTTATATGACTTGAAACAGGCACCTCAACAATGGTATTTGAAATTTGATAGTTTCATGGCTAAGCAAGGCTACAACCATTGTGTTTATTTTAAGAGGTTGGATAATAATATAACTACATTGTTTTATGTTTATACGTTTCAATGATATGCTTATAGTAGGGTCTAACATGGATCACATAAGGGAGTTAAAACAATAGTTAGTAAAATCATTTGCTATGAAGGATTTGGGGGTAGAAAAACAAATCCTTGGATTGAAAATTACAAGAGATAAGAAAAACAAGAAATTAACTCTATCTCAGGCTAATTATGTTGAAAAGGTGTTGCAAAGATTCCATATGGAGAGTGCAAAAGTTGTCAGCACACCTTTGCCTAGTCATTTCAAATTGACTAATGATATGTGTCCCAAGATAGAAGAGGAGGAAGACAAAATGTCTAAGGTACTATATGCTTCAGCTGTGGGAAGTTTAATGTACAACATGGTATGCACGAGGTTGGATATTGCACATGTTGTAGGATTTGTTAGTAGGTATATGAGTAATCTTGGATTGGAGCATTAGAATGCGGTAAAATGGATTCTCAAGTATTTGAGATGTACATCCAATAAACATTTATGTTTTGAGGGCTCTAATACTAATTTAAAAGTCTATGTTGACTCAAATTTGGTAGGGGATATTGATACTAGGTAGAGTACTACAGGTTATGTGTTTACCATAGGTGGTACAACAGTGAGTTGGATCTCAAAGTTGTAAAAGATGGTTGCTTTATCCAACGTGAAGATAGAGTATGTAGCTACAACAAAGGCAAGTAAGGAGATATTATGGCTACAATTTTTCATGAAAGAATTGGGCAAAGAGTAGGTTGAAAGTTATTTGTTTACTAATAGCCAGAGGGCTATTCATCTTGCAGAGGATTCTACCTTGCACTTAAAAACCAAACACATATAGTTGAGATATCATTTCATTCGATTGGTGTCAGAGGATGACAATTAAGGCTGGAAACGATACATACAAATGATAATCCAATGGATATGTTAACGAAGATAGTAACACATGAGAAGTTGAGCTCCTCTTCAGCTTATGTTGGCCTTCAAATTAAAAACAAAATTAGAACAATAGAGCCCAAGGTGCTAATTTACAATGGGAGCTACAGGGACAATGGTGTTATGATCAGTCTCCAAGTGGGAGAGATATGGTGTGGAGTCTGATTAGTCTCCATGTGGGAGATTTTTGTTATATGGAGCCCAGTCAAACTTAGAGGTTGAAATTTACCACCTTTTGTCGACACATTTTTCCCCAAATTAATTAACGAGGGAATGCACAAGGATGGAGCCCCTCTTGCAGGGTTCGAGGGGTATTATCCCCTTGATAGGAAAAGCCCACGGTGGGGGTTTGGGGGAAACACCTCCAATAGGGGTTGCTGGGGGTAGTGCCCTCGAAGCAAAAATATGCCATTATTTTAATAGAGAAATTGTTGTAAGTTTGTATTTGATATACAATTGAAGAATAGTTAAAAAATAGTTAGAAATCTACCCTAAAATATGAATAGTTTTGTTTGCACGTGGAATTTCAATGGTCACGAGTTGGAATGCAAGCAACAACATGCGGAAGGAAGTCAAATAGTTGCATGGATTTTAATTTTGATGCTGTAGGGGCGTATGAATGGTAATGTGAAGTTGCAGGTTGCAGATCGTGATAGGCTATGAAAATACAAGTTAAGTAATGTGCACATGTAGCGTAGTGTGTGTGTGAACAATAGTAGTAGTGATTGATTTGATTTTTGCAAGTCTTTGTATATTACATTTGTTGGAATTAAATAATAAATATGGACTCTATTGGTGGACATAGCCTAAGTTTGGGTGAACCACATTAAAAATATCATGTTGTATCACTATTTTTCTATGTTTATTCATTCATCTATTTTTAGTATTTTGTTGTGTATTTAATTTCTACATTTAATTGGTATTAATCTGCCTGCAATTCCCAGCACTCTCTAGTTAGGATGAGAGATTAACATATTGTTGAAATGAATTCAAAAAGCCCTCATTAACGAGTTTAGTGAGATAAACCCATCTATTGAGACCAAAAGAGATAAAATTAAATGGTGCCCTCCTCCAAGTGGTCACCTGAAATTGAATTTTAATGGAGTATCTAGGGGCAATATGAGAATTTTAGGGGCTAGTTGCATAATTAAAAAAATGTGAAAGGGAAATTAGTATGGGCCATCTCCAAGAATCTTTAATATGGATTTCTTATTAGATCTCTATCTATGCATGTAGAAAGGGCTTCGCAACTTTGACATTGAAGACAACTGATTAATTTGCATAAATGTAGTGTATCGAAGGAAGGTAGCTAACTAGAGATTAAAGTAAATTTTGGAAGGCATTTGGTTGATGATGAATAGGCTAGATAATTACTCAATAAATAACTATTATAGGGAGGTCAATTTGGATGCTAATTTCCTAGCGAATCACACTTTTTTATTAAGAGAAAGATTTGACATTGTTGAAAAACTTAGAAAGCTAACATAATTTTGAACTTCAATTAGCCTAGAGATTTGGAAGGGATGGTTCATGGGAAAATACAAAGGATAATGACTTCTCACATTCTTCATATATGTTTTTTTGATGCCAAAGTTTATGATGAGCAACATCATTATCGTCTGCTTCAACGATTCCTTCACTATGACAAGTTAGTCTCTATATGCTAACAAATGATTTCCTCAACTATGAGAAAGTCTAATTTCTCTCCTTTCTAGATTATTTTAAATGATACTTGGATGTGTCAAACAAAAATGACAAATAAACTTCTCTTCAAGAATGTATTTGTGCCTTTAGTGGGGAAAATACCTTTGCATAGCTAAGATGTTTATTTTATGTAGGCTTTGGAAAGTTAGAGAATGTAATCAAGGATGTTATTGTCTCTTCCTAGTTTAAAGGATGTCACATACATGATGGACAACTTTAGGAGGATTTTTTAATAGTCATTATCAATGGAAGATGTGGGTGAAGTTGGAGGCTAATAACTTCATTTTGAAGCCATTTTGGGAGGTGGTGATGCATACCACTTTAGATTTAAAAAAGAAACCCATGGATGGTGTCATTAGGGGCATGCTCAATGTTACACAATGGGAAAATGAAGCTCTCAAATAGTTCTTATGTTTGTTTAGGGTTGGTTCGATAAAGCACAATTTGTAAGACTTTAATAGTCATCTCATTCAACACCCATCTCTTTTCTCTTAGCAACAAAATAATTATTCTTAGGAACTTGCAACGACCTCCTGTTCTTGTTTTACAACAAGGATAGGGGAGGATATACTTTATATTAATTTTTAACTATCAAAACAAATTATTATTATTGTAAAAGGGAGTTTCCCCCAAGACAATAACTTATGCATAAAAATAAATAAAATAAATAATAGGATGGTGTTCATAATAATCAATGCGATACAAAAAGGGAGGATTGAAACCTTCATCGAATTTGATATAAAGTGGATGCAATTAGAAAGTCATGTCTAGAAATCCCAGTGAAAGAAGGAAAAACATTAAGGCTAAAATCCTAAGTTGTGAAGGAATGTCAGGTTTACCAAAATATAAAGAAATAAAATGACTATGGTAATTATTTAGGCTACTTAAATATATGCATTGCATCAAGCAATCACAAACGTAGATAAATAAAGATGCTAATAAAAACCTAGATAAAATGAGCTAGGATTAATAATGAAAAAAAAAAAAAGAGCTAGGATTAATAATTGAAAATAACTTGACAACTAAATATGGAAATCAAATAGAATTCAATGATGTACTTAGCTTGATAATCAATGATAGAAAAGTTAAGTGTTAGATGTTAGGAACTTATTTACCAATGTCTTGGATTCTTAGGTCTAACTTAGACAAAGATCTCTTACTCCACAAATTGATTATTCTTCACCCTAGTTCACCTCTGGGAGTGTAGATTTGATCTTCATGTGTACAAACTTGATCTTTGATGTGAACCTAAACTGATGCACAACAAAGGGTGGTTTGGTGTAATTCACTCACCTTAATTTCTGATGTCAACTTGTTGTAAGGAAAAATGAAAACATCTACGAGGAATATGCTACATTGTGGTCATACTCTTAATGAACTAACTTTATGACTCTAAGTGAAGCAATCAAAGACAACAAACAAACATATAATGATCCTAAGATGGTGTCACAAGTAGAAAAAATTAAGCTCTTAGATTGTAGAACCTTCTTCTCACATTTCAACAAGTTTTCAAATGAGTGATTGAGTTTCTTTAAATATAATAACCAAGCCCATGAATTCAAAATGTGCAAATAATTAGTAATGTGTACATTTAAATATAAAATTTTAATAGTTTGATGAGCATAATTGTGATTTTAAAAACAAGTCAAATCTACAACCACAAATCTAATCTAAAATGATGAAAAATAGATACAAAAATAAGAAAACAAATATAAAAATTAATGATGAAGAAACGAGAATATGTGATATCATATGTCAATTTCATTCATGAGTAATTATACCACTTTAAAATTAATTATATTTAAGACATTAGTCAACTATGAGCCAAAACATAAGAGAAAAAGCAGGAGGTGTACAATTTTCACCATTACAATGATAATAACATCAAAACCAAAGGAAAAATGGTAATTTTTTATTAAAAATATTAAAGTAACAAAGATGGTAATTTTGCATTTTGAAGGCACACAAGTTACGGTAATGGATAGCAATGAAGGAATCTGAACTTAGTATCAGAATCCTAAAATCGAAAGAGCTTTGGGGAGAAATATGGATGCAATACTTTTTGCTATTATTATAATAATTATCGTAGTGTTTTTCATCATCGTGTTTATAATCACCATGGAGGGCACATGTAAATCAAATGCATCGAGTTGACTCGAAGTCCGTCCTCGTTACAGCTGTGGGCAGATTTGCTGACCGCCAATCTATATTTTTTGGGATCTTTGGCCGATAGACACAAATTGTAGTGTAATCTTCATAGTTTTTTTTGGTTTGCAAGTAAATTTAAATGGATCGAGTGGGAAGAACAGGTAGAGATAAGTTTATTGCGTGGGCATTGCTGGTGGCGCTTTTGGAGTCAAGTAACATAAGAGTTTTGGGTTCTGGATCATGTCCCTTCAGTCAATTGGCCTCTGCAGATGATCACCACCACCACGAAGGTCAGGACCATCGTCATTCTCATTCTCATGGCGGGTTTGCGCATTCTCATCATCAACATCACCACCACGAAGGTAATATTCATGGGGACAAGGTTGAACTTTTAGGTCATGAGGATGAGGAGGGCCAGTTTCATTCTCATTCTTATCACGGGCGTGGGCATTCTCATCACGAACATGACCATGAACACGAAGGACATTCTCATCACAAACATCACCATGGCCATGAACTTGAGGAGGGCCAAATTGAAAAGAAATTCAGACTTCAAGAAGAATTGGAAGAGGAGGAGGATTTAAGATTATATGGATTTGGTTCTCAGTATCACGACCATGATAATGAAGAGCACGCCCACAACCATGTACCCACTGCAGGTGCGACAAGCCGACTGTTTCTCCTCAACGTTTGTTTTTCCACTGCGTTTTGACTTTTTTCATTTGGCTTGGTTAATCTTGGCTAAGATATTATGGGCTTCGTCATTTAAGATTGGATCGCAATCTTAAAATTTGTGAATTGCTACACTACAAACTGGCTACATGTCTGCGGGACTTACGGACCATCTTATTTTGAACCTTGGTTACACACATACAAATGCATTCTCGGCCATACACCACCACCCATTGCACATTGGGTTGGATGTTTGTGAATAGATTATGCCGTCTTAACTTTCTACCACCAGTCGTGTGAACATGCAGTACTTTGGAAGATTTGTTTTTAAAGATGGTTTGAAAACTTGAGAGTTTCTAACTGATTTAGGAACTTGGCTGCAGAAAAGACACAGTAGTTTAGATGGATTTAGGGAACCCACTTCTGTAATGTTTGGATAGTTTTTTTGTGAATCTAAGACTTTGTTTTCAACACCAGGGTCTATATTACATCTACTTAATAGAAAATTAAAGAACATTAGTCTTATTAATCCAGGGTAGGTTATATGTTCTCTTAAGTGACAGAATGTTTTAGGATATAAGCGCAGATATCCATGCAGCTGCTTAGCTTATTCTTGTTAGCAGCCACTGCTCAACTTATTTAGGAATTATTTGTGGAGCTGGTAGTCCCATGAATATTGATTTTTTTTCCTTATATTTAAGCAGTCATCTTAAATTGGTATTTATAGTATTAATAATGATTTGTTCACAAAAAAATGAAAAAAAAATTGAAAGTAAATATTAGAAAAGAGGGAAAGAAACTTGTGGAGCCCCATGGATTTTTGGCAATATGCAGTTGCTGCTTATTCATTGATCTTCGGCACAAATCCTGAAATCTTCAATATGCTTCTGAAACAAACTTTTCACCCAAATACAATTTCTAGATGGAATCACCTCTGTTGGATAAGATGGTTTTCATCCCCAAATTCAATTAGGAAATCGAGAGAGTTTTCATCTTCTAATTTTGTTACCAAGAGGGTTTTTTGTTCTCTAGCCAAAAGATGAACACAAGATGCTCAATTTTCAAGAAAGGGGTTTTTGGCAACAAACAATGGATGATCTTCCTTTAAGCCCAACTCCTTTTATAATCACTTGTTTGCTATTTTTAGTCCCCAAGAAGTCTCCGGAATTTCTTTTTTCTTTTAGATTTAATATTTTGTTTTGCCTCCTTGTCCTAGTGATATTTTTGATAACACTTTATAATATCACTTTGATGTACTTTTTAATTAATAGTAAAATATAAGTTGCCTTTTAATAAAACTAAAGTTATTTTTTGGGCAACTTAAATTAATTCCTTAGTTTAACAAAGGGACATGACAAATTTGTCATCCCCAAGGCCAAATCCCATACAATTAATGATGATTGTGCCACGCCTATTTATGTGTTAGGATAAACTACAGCCGTGCCTATGTGACATAAGGTGTGGATTGGGCTGTGTGATCCAAGCTTGCTTAGTTCTAGGCTACATGCCAGTTTGCATGTTGATTGCTTGCTCTGAGTAAAGCAGAACTGGGGATGGATGGTTGGCTATAATTGATCAGTATCAGTGATAGTTGAACAAGAATGATGGAATATTCCCCAAGGCCAAATTCCATACAATTAATGATTATTCTGCCACATCTATTTATGTGTTAGGATCAACTACGACTCTGCATATGTGACATGAGGTGTGGATCGGACTGTGTGACCCAAGCTTGCCTAGTTTTAGGCTACATGCCAGTTTGCATGTTGATTGCATGCTCTCAGAGTCAAGCAGAACTGGGGATGGATGAAGTTGGATATTATTGATCAGTATCAATGATAGTTGAGCAAGAATGATGGAAGTCTATATATTGGTTGTCTAAATTTGGTTGGTTAGGTGCTATGTGGTCAGTTATGGGTTGACAATTGGTACAAAAGTTGGGGATAAGTAAAGGTGGACAGAAAATGGAATGGGAATCTTTTTTTTTTATAAAAATCTCCCATCCTTATTTAAAATAAAAGCTAACAAAATGAACAACCAAGTTTGGCCGATCTTCTTCGCCGAATCTAGTAGTTGCGAGGGGAATCTAGGAAAAACTAGTATACCTACATCCCATCTTTGATTGTTCTGACTTCTGATTGCATATGTGTGGTCAAATTTTAATTTTTTAACGCAATTTTTCAAATTTTTGACATTTTGAGTTTCAGCAACTAAGTATGAAAATCAGGAAATCATAGAGTCCTTTTTTGATTGGCCTGGAGGCACTAAGACTTAATTGAAGAAGAAATGAAATTCTGTGATAATCACCCAGTAAGTGCCTCTTGCGAGGAGGTCAATCGTTAATGATCTGCACTACAAATCCAAAGTAAGGACATGTACAAATATTCAAAGGATTGCACTGATCATGAAGGTGGTTCTGAATTTGGGAAAATTCCCTTTTTGGGTGTGTTTCACAAAAGTAAGTTAATGTTGGCTCAATTCTGCTCTAAAACAATGTGAAAGTACACGGGTACCAGGAACAGTAATAGAGGCAAACACACAAGGGTAGCACACACAAAAAAATTGTTTTTTGTTCACAAAGACTCTCAAACTCATGACTTACATATGATAGATAACCGTTCCTTACTCAACAAGGACCATCACACCTATTTATAGGGAAATCATCAGGGGTAGCAGGGTAAACTTAAAGAACCAATTATGTGTGCTCATATTCATCACTTATTTGCAGATATAGATCAGGACCATATATTTCATTTGGTACAAAATGGGACCAAATTCATATTACTTTTAAATAACTCTTAAAGATAGTAAACAATTAATGTACACTAAGGAGAATCGTATGCCATTGAAGCTAAACTGTAACAATCTATAGCAAGCACTCTTTTTTCTGTTCAGGAAGGTGAAGTGCATTAGGGGTCATGTTTATAAATACAATGTATGATGTACTTGATGATATTTATGTAAAACATTATTGATACGATTCTTCAGCTTCTCTCCTTGATTCAACCTTGTTATACTCGTTTAAAAATTTCTTCTGGTTGGAACATTAAACTAGATGATAAGTAAGTTAAATAACTAATCTGCTTGTTCTTTTTGTAAAATTGAAGGTCTTTGGCTGCGTGCAATGGGGTGCTCATTGCTAGTGAGCATGGCTTCACTGATCTGCCTAATGATTCTTCCTCTAATTGTTTGTAAGTGAAATTTCATCTTTAATGTTGCTTTCTTATACATTTGATATCTAAATCCCTGTCTCAAGTAGCATAACTTATGCCATTTTCAAAACATCCTCTGTTTGGCAATTGATCCTATTTTCAACATCATGCTACTAGTCATAGTTATCAAGATATGCTATTTTTTTTGTCTGATTCCATGTTCATCTTGCATTTACCATAGTTGATTATTGTTGCAGTGCAAGGGAAGCCTTCCAAGATAGTTGTTGATTTATTGGCGGCATTTGGGGTGAGCCTTCTCCTATATTAAAGTCCAGGGTGTATCATTTTTTCAAACATTCAAGTCAAGTGTGCTTGATGCTTTTTGGATGATAAGATGCTTTTTGGACAATTCGACTTATCTCAGAATGCTAGAACTTTTTTCATATTATATGCACGAATCTATTTATGACCAGCATTACTATAGAAGATAAAATTCCTTTAGATATCAACTAGATATTATAACATGGAAAATAAAAGAGGCTTATAAACACCTCAGTCTAAAACATGCTATGACCATAGTTGGAAAACTCGCCCCAACAAAAAAACTCGCCAAGGGAAAAATTGGAGAGTTTTTTAAAACTCACCAAAAACTCGGAAAAGCTCGGGAACTTAAAAAATTGCTTAATAAACATCAAAAAAGACATTTTCAGCTTTAAGTTCTGCATAGCCGAGTTTTTTGAAAAACTCGGCAAAAACTCGCGAGTTTTTAAAAAAAACTCGGAAAAACTCGTCCGAGAAAACACTTGCGAGTTAAACTCAAAAAAACTCGTGAGTTTTTGAAAACTCGGCAAGTTTTCTGCGAGTCTGCCAACTATGGCTATGACTATCATTCATTAACATGCACAGAAGTTGAATATGGCTAGAAATAATCAACAATAAAACATGATCTAACTGAATTTTTTTGCTGCCCTTTCATTGAGAATGTTGACCTCAGTAAAACAAAATTATGAAAATTTCACCTTTGCTGCTCCAACATTCCATGTTAGAGATCATGATCTGGATATTGAATTAATTATACAATGTTTCATTTTGTGGTTATCTGCATATGTCATTGTATTACTTCGATTACATCAAACAACTCTTATTTTTTTATCGTCAAAACTGAGTAATACAGTCGTACAGGAATGGTCTCAAGAAAGTCTGATAGTACAAGAAAGACAACAGTACCAGTGTGCTCTCAACTCACATCAAGCTAGCTGAATCCTTCTTTATCAACCCACTTTTTGGACCAAATCATTATGAGGCCATGTTACTCAAAATCTCCCTCTGCTCTTTCCATTTCTTATCTTAAGACATGCGAGTGAAACAGGAAGTTCCCAAAATCTTTCAATGAACTCCCGTAACATTGAATATGATGCTTCCAGATCAAGACCCTTTTGCAAAATTTCATGACTGTTTCTTAGCCTTTTCTAGGAATGAAGGTTATCTTCTAGCAAACCTAATAGCTTCGATAGAAAATAGGAAAAGTCAGAATAAGGTTAAACAATCGTAACTTGGATTAAAACACACATATTCAAGCATACACTAGTTGCCAACAATTTCGTGATGACATTCTAAATGCTATTCCCAATTTCTTTTATATAACTTGCAATGCTTTATTGATGTTCTATATACTTGGCTTTTGCCATGCTTCTAATACTTTTTAAGTCCAAAGAATAAATTTTAGTATTTGTACCTGTGCTGCATAGGCAAGTAAGCTTACTGATTCAAATGTAGTTTTTATTCAGACACACGGACATAATAAGCTTTTCAGGGTGTTTATAAGACTGCATTTTGTTGATTGTTGACATAAAGTTTAGACACATTGAGATTGTTTTATAAGCTTTTCATGTCATTTATAAGACTGCAATTTATTAATTGTTGACATCAAGCTCTAAGCTCTCTTCTGCATTCTTTCTATTACTGCTGAAATCCTTTCCTTCATCACCAAAATACTTTCCACCATAATCAAGTGCTGAGTAGCCTATTACGGCTTCCCTTCCATTCGTTGGACTCTGTTGATGTTTATGATAGCAGCTTCGGTTGTCTCTTCCAGCCGATTTATCTTTTATTTGGATAAATTAAATAATAGTAAGCAGTTATTTAATTTATAAGACTCCAAGAGGTGCGATTTAATGAAGAACCTTATTCATGATTAAGTCGACTTGTCATTGGATGCGATTCCTCTCTAAGGCGCGATCTTTCATAAGAAGTTTCATTTATTAATTGTGGCCGACTCTTGGTGGAGGCCGACTTGTTGATATGTGAAGAGGCACGTCCTCTCTCCTTGTATATATATTAGATGTTTCTCTCATTTGATCATCATCCAATTCACTTCATTCAGTTCATTCGCATATCTTACATTCACCTTCTAGAGCAGTGCGAGATATTTTTCAAGTGCAGATTGTTGGAGGCTGAGTTCATAATCTGAGATTCGCATCTGGCTGTATCTGTGTTGCATCATAATTTTGGTGCTTCTATTGTGGCCCTTCATATCGGCCTCTTTGTAAAGGGGTTGTTTTTGTGATTCAATAATATAAGAGATATTATTCGCTGGGTTTTTCTCCCTCAAGAGGAGGGTTTTCCCAGGGTATCTGCTGTGTCTTGTGTTAAGTTTTTGAATTAATTTCTGTGCATGTCAATTTGATCATTAAATTTAAACATGGTATCAGAGTGGGTTTGAGAAGATTGTGATAAGATTTGATACTACAGCGATACTCTATTCTCTTCATCATAAGTCTTTGTCTATCTCTACCTCAATCAAGATGGTGAACGGATTGAAGATCGAGGATAGACTCGAGGGAGCTGCCAACTATACATCATGGAGGTTTAGAATCATGCTCACATTGGAAGAGAATGATTTGGCTGAGTTTGCAGAGACCAAAGTTTCTGAACCTGAAGAGGAAGAAGAGAAGTTGCAATTGAGGAAGAAAGACATCAAGGTGAAGAAGTTGTTGGTTGATTCTGTCAAAGACCATATTGTTCCGATTGTCTCCAAGTTGAAGACTGCAAGGGAGATGTTCAAGACATTAGAGGAGATGTATGAAATCAACAACACCAGCCGGGCTCTTGCATTGAAGCAACAACTACACCATGTGAAGATGGCTAAAGGAGAAACAGTGATTGCCTACTTCATGAGGATCTCGGAGTTGAGAGATCAGCTCTCTACAATTGGTTATGTGGTTGATGATAAAGATCTAACGATGCTTGCTCTCAATGGTCTTCCATTATCATGGAAGTCCTACATTCAAGGAATCAGTGCAAGATCCAAACTTTCGAAGTTCGATCGCTTGAGGGCCGATTGCATTCAAAAAGAGTCAAGTTTGGTGGCTAGAGGCGTTGGTCAAAGTTCATCCAATGAAGATATTCATGTTCTCGCCTCCCAAGCTTCGAAGAAGAAGGGAAAAGATGGAAAGAAGGGATTCTTGAAGAGGAATCGAGATAAAGGAAATGACGGTGCTCCCCCTTCCAAGAAAAAGAGAGATTTGTCCAAGATCCAATGCTTTAGGTGTGATAAGTTTGGCCACTTTGCTAAGCATTGTCCAACAAGACCTAAGCAACAAGCCACCGTTGCAGATGTTGATGATGCTTCTCCACAGAAGGATTCATGTGAATACTTGTTCTACTCGGCTTTGTCAAGCAGTGTACCTACCGACACCAACACTTGGTTGATCGACAGTGGTGCTTCTCGACACATCACAGGTTTTAAGGAGCACTTATCAAGCCTGGTGGAGAAAGAGTCTTCCGAACAAGTCATTATTGGAGATGATGCAAGCTACTCCGTGAAAGGGATTGGGACTTCTACTCTTCATTTGGATTTTGGCATCACACTTTAGTTGAGTGGTGTTCTTTATGTTCCAGAAATCAAGCGCAATCTCATTTCAATTTCAGCTCTAGAATTTAAAGGATATCAAGTTGCCTTCTCCAAAGGCAAAGTACTTGTGTGGATGGAGAATTCAAGCTTCAAGGATGCTCAAGTTATTGGTGTTAGACATGAAAGTCTCTACAGACTTTGTATGCGTTCTCTACAAGCGTTAGTTCATGATTCTTCAAGTTTATGTGATCTTTGGCATCGAGAAGAAGATGGTTAGTTCACCTTCACTTCCGAGCCTTACCCATCATGGAGAAGATGGTTACAGGTCTTCCTAAGTTCAATTAGGAGCATGAAGGAACTTGCAAAGGTTGTGCATTAGGTAAGAATACAAAAGCTCCTTTCCATAGTAGAGAAAATAGATCTAAGTGCATTTTAGACCTTATTCATTCTGATTTATGTGGACCTATGTCTGTTCCGTCTTCGAGTGGATTCTTGTATTATGTTTTGTTTATTGATGACCACTCTAGAAAGACTTGGATTTATTTTTTGAAAACTGAAGAATCTGAGGAAGTGTTAGGAAGGTTTAAGGAGTTCAAAGCCTTGATAAAGAATCTTTCTAGTAAAGAATCAAGGTCCTCAGATCTGATAATGGTGGAGAATACACCTCTGGCAGCTTTAGGGATTTTTGTATTGATGCAGGGATTAAGAGGGAGTTCTATGTCCCCTATAATCCTCAACAGAATGGTATTGCAGAAAGAAAGAACATGAGAATCGTGGAAGTAGCAAAAGCCATGATCCATGACCAAGATCTGCAAACCTTCTTATGGGCAGAAGCTTCTAGTAATATATGTTTAGAACAAAAGTCCTCACAAGGTCTTGGAGAATATGACTCCGGAAGAAGCCTTTACAGGGAAGAAGCCTGAAGTCAGTCATTTGAGGATCTTTGGATGTCCTGTCTATGTTCATGTTCCAAAGGAAAAGAGAACTAAGTTGGAGCCTTCTGGCAAGAAGGGAATATTTGTGGGCTACAGTGAGACATCAAAAGCCTATAGGATATACATTCCAGGACAAAATTTGATTGAGATCAGTAGGGATGTCACATTCGAGGAAGATGTTGCATTCAGGAGATCCATGGGCATTCATATGGAGATCGATAATGAAGAGTCTCCTCAGGATATGGAAGTTGACCATACTCTTGAGATTCAGAGGAAGACTTCGGAACTGAAGGAAGATCTTGATCTAGTTGAACCCTTGGAACCTACTGATGGGCCTACCGACATTGTAATTGGGAGAAAGAGACCTCTATGGGCTAGGCGTACTATGCAAGGGGCTGAAAGCTTTGCAGCTCCTAGAGGCACATTCAGAGAAAGTAAAAGGCCACATAAGTTCTCCAGTTATGTTGCTTTGATGAGTTAGATTATTGATTCCAAGCCTTCCAGTGTTGAGGAAGCATCTAGTCAGCAGGTTTGGAGAGATGCTATGGCTGAGGAGTACCAGTCAATTCTCAAGAATGATGTTTGGGACATTGTTCCTAGACCCGAGTGCAAATCAGCAGTATCTTCGAAATGGCTCTTCAAAATCAAGCATGCTGCAGATGGGAGCATTGAGAAGTACAAGGCAAAATTCATGGCTCATGGGTTTTCACAGAAAGAGGGAGTTGATTATGAAGAAACATTTGCTCCTGTTGCTCGCTATACTTCTGTCAGAACCATCATTGCCATTGCTGCATCTAGAGGATGGAAGATTCATCAAATGGATGTGAAGACAACTTTTCTCAATGGTGTGATCGAGGAAGAAGTTTATATCGAGCAACCTAATGGATTTGAGGTTCAAGGGAAGGAGTCTCGTGTTTGCAAGCTGAAGAAGGCCTTGTATGGTCTTAAGCAGGCTCCTCGAGCATGGTACGAAAGGATTGATCAGTACCTGTCAAGTTTGGACTTCTTGAAGAATGATGTTGACTCAAATCTCTATTTCAAGGTAATCAATGGTGATGCATTAATTTTGGTCTTATATGTTGATGATTTGATTCTTACTGGAGAAGATGACCTGATTCTTGAGTGTAAGAAGGAGTTGACTTCTGAATTTGAGATGGACCTTGGGCTCATGCATTACTTCCTTGGATTAGAAGTCTGGCAGAAACCAGATGAGATGATTCTAAGTCAAGGAAAGTACACCATTGATATACTTAAGAGATTTGGTATAATGGATTGCAAATCCATGTCTACACCTATGGAGACCAACCTACATAAATTGAAGGAGGCTGCAACCAGTTCAGACTTGGTGGATCCTACATTGTATAGACAGTTGATTGGGTCCTTGATGTATCTAGTTAACACTAGACCAGATATCTATTATGCTGTGAGTGCACTCAGTCAGTTCATGTGTGAGTCGAGACAGATACATCTTGTTGCAGCTAATCATATCCTGAGATACTTGCGTGGCACAGTTGGATATGGGTTGAGGTATTCTGCAGATGCAGACTTGGAGTTACATGGTTATACCGATTCTGATTGGGTAGGGTGTGTCACAGATCGGAAGAGCACCTTTGGTTGTTGCTTCAGTTTGGGTTCTGCTATGATATCCTGGTGTAGCAGGAAGCAATCATTTGTAGCATTGAGTACAACAGAGGCAGAGTATATTGCAACTTGTATGGCAGCTCGGGAAGCAGTGTGGCTTCGTAAGCTTCTTGCAGGATTGTTGGACAATCAATGGAGCCTACTATCATTCATTGTGATAATCAGAGTTGCGTGAAGCTATCTGTCAATCCTGTGTTCCATGACAGAACCAAGCATGTTGAGATCAAGTACCACTATATTAGAGATATGATACTGCGGAAAGCTATACAGTTGAGGTATATCAACACTGATGAGCAGATGGCAGACATTCCCACCAAGCCTCTCTCCAGGATAAAGTTTGTGTACTTTCGAGATAAGCTTGGTATGGTGGAGAATCCAGCCTTAACTGAGAAAGAGTCTCAGCATCAGTGAGCCTGTTTAATGAGTTCTCTATGAGAGAAGTTCGAGGTGAAATCCCTTGTTTAATGAGTTCTTCTCTGCAAGAAAAGTTCGAGGTGAAATCCCTTGTTAATGCATTTCTCTTTGAGATTTGAGGTGAAAGCTCTTGTTTCCACCCTCTGAGAGAGTCATGGTGGATGTCATGTGTGTGACTCCATGACACATTTTGTACTTGTGTTTCACCCTCTGGGAGAGCCATGGTGAAAGTCATGTTGAGGTGACAACATCACGTAAGTGATGAACACTTGTACACACCATAGTATGGTTGTAGCCATTATGTTTGATATCATGTTGAGGCGATATCTGATATCACGATGAGGTGATATTCTTCTTTTCACTTATGGTTGTAGCCATAGTGGTAGACATCACGATGAGGTGATTTGTCTTGTGCAGTTGGAAGTATCCTCCCTAGCTGAGAGGGAGTGTTGATGTTTATGCTAGCAGCTTCGGTTGTCTCTTCCAGCCGATTTATCTTTTATTTGGATAAATTAAATAATAGCAAGCAGCTATTTAATTTATAAGACTCCAAGAGGTGCGATTTAATGAAGAACCTTATTCATGATTAAGCCAACTTGTCATTGGATGCAATTCCTCTCTAAGGCGCGATCTTTCATAAGAAGTTTCATTTATTAATTGTGGCCGACTCTTGGTGGAGGCCGACTTGTTGATATGTGAAGAGGCATGTCCTCTCTCCTTGTATATATATTAGATGTTTCTCTCATTTGATCATCATCCAATTCACTTCATTTAGTTCATTCGCATATCTTACATTCACCTTCAAGAGTTGTGCAAGATATTTTTCAAGTGCAGATTGTTGAAGGCTGAGTTCATAATCTGAGATTCGCATCTGGCTGTATCTGTGTTGCATCATAATTTTGGTGCTTATATTGTGGCCCTTCATATCGGAGTTGTTTTTGTGATTCAATAATATAAGAGATATTATTGGCTGGGTTTTTCTCCCTCAAGAGGAGGGTTTTCCCAGGGTATCTGCTGTGCCTTGTGTTAAGTTTTTGAATTAATTTCTGTGCATGTCAATCTGATCATTAAATTTAAACAAACTCTCCCTTCCCATTTCTTTCACATCTACAATTTCTTCAGATACAAACTGGGTAAGGAAGATCTTCATTGATTCATCAAAAACATGCAAAAAAAGAAGTCATACATACACCCTTCCCTACCAAAACAAAGTGAATGGATGTTACCTTAGAATAAAATACCCTCTAAAAGTATTTTTTTCAATGAATGAAATGGAAAAAGATTATGGATGCTAAAATAGAAAGCCATATAGGTGCTTTTCTAGGACCCAAAACTCCATGATTGTGGGTTTGGAAAACTGGAAGTCCATAGGAGAGGTAAAATTCCCACTAATGACAAAAGGATACTTCATGCCTCTTTCTTTCCAAGCATGAAAAAGACTAGAGCTTTTAAGGGGGCCCTTGTTTTATGAAAAATTCAAGACTCTTCACGAAACACTGGTCCCTAGCTTTCAATCCTATAGAAGATCTACCCAACATGGTAGTTACTTGGGAAAGATTGATGAGGATGTACCATTTATTTAGAAAGTTAACTGTAGTCCTCATGCAAATGGGCTGACAGAAATAAAGTAGAAGACAATCATATAGGTGGTGATCCATAAGGATCTAGAAATAGGTGATCTTTGATAGGTTGAAGTTTTCTTAAAGTTGCAGGGAGCCAAACTTACCCCAGAAATTGGTAGAGTGAAATTGCTATTTTCAAAAGTGGGTTGTATCAAAATTGCTAGTTCTTCTTCAGACATGGTTTTGCGTGATGATTATGAAATGCCAGTTTGCTTGAAGGGGCGTTTTGTCCTGATAGCAAAAGCAGAATTTGAAATGAACAAAACGAAACTTTGCTCTTCCAATTTGAGGCAAGGAGACCTTTCAATACATGGTTAGTATTTCCCATCACTTATAAGAAGACATGGATAACTCAGCTGTTTGAAGGATTGAAAACTTGACTGTGAGCATAGGAACAACGAATTGTTGTATCTACTCCATGTGCTTGCTTGTTTGGGATCTAAGAAGATGCAGTAGATGAGCAATTATTGCGACCAATTGGGTTTTCCCCATCTTAGGGTCTTCCAAATAAAATTTTGGTGTTGTGGTGTTGAATCTTTTTTTTCTTTTCTGCATTTTATTTTTGTTTCCACAACATTCTATCCTCACGACTGTCATTGAATTTATTCAACTAGCGCATTACTTAATTGTGGTGATTTGATAGTGTCTACAATTTAATTGGTGAAATTACAAATTATTTTGGTATAAGAGCAAATTTTAAATTTTTAGGATTGTGGAAAAAGTGTAATATACTAGCCACATCTTTGGAGAACAAAGAATTGCTTCCTTGCAATCCAAAAATCTCTACTTGGGAGTGGAATAATGAAGTGAGATGGAAAGTTTTGAAATGATAATTGATATTCGATGTTCATTATTTACAAAGGAGAGGAATACTCCTTGAATAATACAATACAGGACGATGTTTTTAAAAGGAAACAATTGTTAACTAAAGTAATTAATAGAAATATACTAAAAGCTAACAAAAGCAAACTAAGCTAACTGAAAGTAAACTACCGACTAACTTTTTTTTTTAATAGGAGGGTAAAAACTTTATTTCATCAAAATAGCAATACAAAAAGAAAGTTCAGTTAAGACAACACAGGCCCAAGGCCCCCACAAGCCATCAAGTGACTCCAAGATACAGTCTCATATCAACAGAAATAAGCTCCTCGAGCTCCTGAGAGATATTCACAGGCAAAACACCTCAATCATCTACCTTGTAGTCTGCACCATGTTCAAATGCCCACCTAGCCAAGCCATCAACCACCCCGAGGGACATGGCAAAAGGTGATAGAATCCAACACACTACCCAAGGAAATGATCCGCCTAACAACCACAACCAACTGCCAATTCACATCCTCCAATTGTTTTTTGTTTAGCAAGCCAATCACAGTCTGGGAATCAGACTCACAAATAATCCTTCTCCACCCAAGAGAAAAGCCCTTTTCATTGCCACAAGAATAGCCAGAGCTTCCATGAGATTATTCGATCGCTGCCCACAATACTCAAAAAAAGAACTCCACAACCCCATCACTATTCCTCCCAATCCCCCCTACCCCTGCAGGACCCGGGTTACCTTTGGAAGACCCATCAATATTTATTTTCAAAACTCCAAGGGGAGGAGGTATCCAATGCCCCTCATGCATAGTCTTCCCCCTAGCTTTCCTCCTCAAACCAGCACTAGGCCTACCCAAAACATCACCAGAGAGCCCCAAATTTTGAACAACCCTCCTATCCTCTGGGGCCATGGGAACCGAAAGATCACACTTAGCCACAACAGTCTCTTGAACGACTCCCAAAATTCTCATCCACACTTGTCTCACTTGAAGCTTCTTATCCAAAAAGATTCTACGATTCCTTTCTAGCCAAATCTGCCAAATGATAAGCTAGGACCAATTATCTAGGCAATGTGAAGAAAAGAAGACTTAGTATGCAGACTACCCAACCGCAGCCAAAAGTCCTCTATCGAAGAAGTGTGCCAACAAGGAAGACTCCAAGAAGCCCACCAAAAGTGCCAAATCTCTCTAACAAAAGAACACTGAAAGAAAACATGTGACACATACTCCTCGCTGCTAGAACACAACACACACATGGAGGGACCTTGAAACCCACGTTTCTGAAGATTCTCCCAAGTCAGGCATCTGCTCCTCATCACAAGCCAAGAGAAGAAATTACTCTTGGGCCAAGAGAACTTATTCCATATTTGCTTCCACCAATTGATCCCCGTACTCCTATAAATCTGCTTATCCAACACCAAATACCTAGAGGCAATAGAGAACCCTTTGTGATCGTGACCCCAAGCAAGAACATCCTTGCCCTCTAGGGAATTACAAAGCCTCTTATCAAGAATATGAGCAAGTTCTTGATGATCCTTACTCGTTCCACCTGGAGGCCACTCTTGAAAATTCTTCCACTGATAAACATTATGCTGACCAAGAAGCTGAGGAGATTTATATTCCTTCACATACCTCCAACCGACATCCAAAAAGATTCTACTAAGATCCTGCAGATGAGGATGTGTAACCAAAATAGGAGGATGCCCATCCCAAGAGTCAGACCAAAAAAGAGCCTCCGCCCCTCTATTACAAATCCAAAATAGACCTTGCTTAATCAACTCAGCTCCTCTTTTTAGTGTACTCCAAACCATTGAGCCTTTACCTTGGAGACAAAAACGAGGAACCTCACTATCCTCAACACAACCCAGGTATTTGAAAATGAGGATCCTAGCCCAAGTATGTAGCTGTTGGGTACACCATCTCCAGTAGAGCTTTGCCACTAAAGCTTGACCATTTAGATCAGCCCGTCTCAACCCAAGACCCCCTTCTTACTTCGGACGACACACATCCTCCCACTTTACCAGGCTCCATTTCCTCGAGAGGAGATTGCTAGACCAAAGAAATTGCCGGCAAAGATACTCAAAATCTCTAACAAAGCTAGCAGGAGCCGAGAGCACAAAACACCTGTAGAGTGGAAGAGCCTGAACCACAAACTTCAAAAGAGTAACTCTTCCAGCAGTAGAAAGCCATCTACAAGTCCAATGACTGACCTTCTTACAAATTTTTTCAATCACATCCTGCCAATACAATCTTGGAAGCGAGCGACCAGCAATAGGAATATCAAGATAAACAAAGGGGAGGGAGCCAATATGAAATCTGAGAATCCTAGCAATTCTCTGCTGAATTAAATTAGGAGTATTGAAGAAATAAATAGAAGACTTATTCTCATTAATGCTTTGACCCGAAGCCAACAAGTAGCAATCCAAAGCTCTCCTTAAATTAACCGCTTCCTCCACTTTGGCAACCCCCATCAAAGCTGTATCATCCACAAACTATAAATGAGATTGAGCTAGGATCCCATTACCCCAACGCCATCCTTGAATCAAACCAAGCTCCACCTAAGATCTCAAATATCTCCCAAGCCCCTCAGCCATCAGAATAAATAAGTATGGAGAAAGGGGATCACCTTGCCGTAGACCCCTGGAAGCCCCAAAAAGATTTGAAGATTCCCCATTAATCAAAATTGAGAAAGATGAGGAAGTAACACAACTCATAACCCACTCAATCCATTCACTGCTAAACCCGAAAGCCTTCAGAATCTTAGAAAGAAAATCCCATTTGACCCAATCATAAGCTTTTGCCATATCCAACTTAATAAACATATCCTTTTCTTTGGAAACAGCCATAGAGTGCACAGTCTCAGTTGCAATAACCACCCCATCCAGAATTTGCCTTCCAGCCACAAAACCACCTTGTTCCTCAGAAATCAACCTATCCAGCCATGGCTTTAAGCTCTCGGTGATAAGCTTAGTAATAATTTTATACACGACATTACATAAGGCAATCGGTCTAAAAAGATCCAAAGAATTTGCCCCCTCATGCTTAGGAATTAGAGCCAAAAAGGTAGCATTCATAGCCTTGAGCATTTGTTTGTTCCTTTGAGACTCCAAAACAACTTCCAAAAGGTCAAATTTGATATCCTCCCAAAACTCCTGAAAGAATTCAATTGGAAATCGATCAGGCCCTGGGGCTTTGCCTTTCTTCATTTGGAACATAGTATCCTGTAACTCAACCAGAGATATTGGTCTGTTAAGAGCATCATTCATATCCCAAGTCACCAAAGCAGGAATGCAAGCTAAGATGGACGCCTCTGCCTTGCCAGCTGGGGGAGAGTCATTAGAAAACAAAGCAGAGAAATATCTAACAGCCTCTCTCGAAATCTCAGCATTAGTACAAAGAAGAATCCTGTCATGATCCTGGATAGCAGAAATAACATTACCCTATCTTCTATCTTTGACAGAATTATGAAAGAAAGAGTTATTTCTATCCCCTTCCTGCAGCCACTCAACACAAGAATTCTGCATCCAAAATATTTCCTCATGAAGCTCCCATTCCTCCACCTCTTTTACTGCCAGTGCTTCAGCCCTACCCAACTCCTCAGAAAGTCCTTGGTCACGGATCAGTTGCGTCAAAGAATCCAACTGATCTTGAGCTTTCCTTTTAGCTTGGAATACATTGCCAAAGTGATATCTATTCCAACGTTTCAACATATATTTAATAAACTGGAGCCTTTTAGCAAAAGAGTACATAGCAGTGTCGAAGGCCGGCTTTCCTGCACTCCACCATTTCGGAACAAGATCGTGAAGAGAAGCATCACGAAGCCACATAAGCTGGAACCTGAAAGACAACTTCTTTAATGAGGGCCTGGACGGATAAGCCAAGAATTGAATTGGCCAATGGTCCGACCCGCACCAATCCAAAATTTTAGAGCTTGTCACCCAACTAGCACCCACCCAGAAGCAGGAAACCAAAAACCTATCCAATCTTTCTGAGACAGCATCATCCTAGACCTTCTATTGTTCTCGGTGAATAAACCGTTCCCAGGTTTGATGTCCACCAAATGCAAATCAGCCATATTATCTTTGAGAAGCATAGTAGAAGGATCTAGTCTACTAGTACCCCCTCTCTTCTCCACCAAAGAATAAATAGCATTAAAATCTCTTACCAACACCCATGGAAGAAAAGGCTCTAAGGAACGAATATATCTATTATGAGCCCATAAATTAACCTTACCAAGAAAGTCCGTAGGAGCATAAATATTAGAGAAGAGAATTTTCTCACCAGACTCCAGACCAATAGCCGCAAAATAAATAGAATACCTACACGCAATCCACCAAGAAGGAGCAACTCTGTGCGGATCCCACAAACAAGCAAGGCCCCCCAGAGCTACCTTGCACTCCCACACATTGACACATACCACGTCCCCAAATCTTGTTGGCTAAGCTCATTATACTAGCAACAGGCAACTTGGTCTCCTGAAGAAAAACCAAATCCGGGGAATGCATATGAATCAAATCTCGAATAGCCTTTTGTCTAGGGATGCTATTCATACCCCTCACATTCCAGGAAAGCACGATCATCTATGAGTTTGGGAAAAATGGGCATCAATAGTCCTTACCGAGCCCGATTCCACCAAAGTTTCCCCAATTAACTTAACTTTTTCCTGATCCTTCTTCCTTCCAGATTTCAAAGGCTTCTTAGGAGGTCCCTTTTTCATAGGTTTCTGCTGCAAGCCTAAAGGTGTAGAAGAAGCCTTACTCTTTCCAGTCTCCTTAGCACCTTTCTCTAGAACAGGACTTGGACATGGCATACCAAGCCCCATAGGAATATCCTGAACTGTAGAAACCTCCATCACTAGAGAATCTGAGGGAGGAATACTCGAAACCATCTGAGTTGCAGGACTCGACGGTGGATTTTGATTACAGATAGGGTCATAATAATCTTCCAGGAGTTGATCAGTAGAGGAACGATCCACAACCTGCATGTTGATAGGAATTCCTTCCTCCTAAACCAAGTGCTTTAAAGCCTCAAACTTGTTGAATGTTTCATCTTCCTGTCTATCCTTCAAGGTTCTTTTCTGCCCCTTATTCTTGTTGTGGGGTTTAACTAGAGCAAAGCCATCCTTATCCATTCCCATCCCTTGCATGGGAGCCTTCCCTTTATCCATCTTCTGAGATGTCTGTGAAGGAGTAAACCCCATGCTAGAATTATTGACCGCTCTGGGGCACTTCTGCTGGAGGTGACTGTACTCATGACATATACGGCAGCGAAAGGGCAAAGTCTCGTAATCTAGCTGTTGGGTCCTATAGGTTGATCCAGCACACATGTCAATTGAATCTGACAACGGCTTATTCATATCAATTTCCACACAAACACAAGCATAAGAAAAAATCTTCTTAGACAGGGTTTGTTGGGACAGACCAATGGGCTTACCAAGCATAAGAGCAATCATTTGTAATATATCATTTCTCCAACATTCCAAAGGCAAACGAGGGAGGTGAACCCAAACCAAAACCCTTGAGGGGAGCTCCTTAGGAGAATTAAAACCCCCGTGGCAAGGTTTAATAAAAAGACCCACCTGATTGTAGAAATAGGGTCCACCTTCAAAGGCTCGATTTCGATCTGCAATGCAAGAAAAATCCACCATGAAGAAATTATTGGCAGCCAACAAAATCTCAAAGTCACCCTCCGGGTTCCAAGTCTTTCGAATCTATGAATCCAAAATGGTTAGCGACACACACAACCCCATAAATTTGCAAATTAACACATGGTTGTATTAATATTCAACATCCTCCACCACAGACTCCGGTTGATTGACTAGTACTGGACGATTTGCCAATCTCTCCAAGCAACCATTAATCTTGCACAAGTGAAGCCCTCCGCTATGAGATGGTTCACCTCCCGAGCTATCCATGAATTAACCAAAATACCAACCCCTGTTGCAAATAAAAGCACGACAAATACCAAATAATAGCACGACAAATACAGCTAGAGATAGAGCAAAACGACCAGAGATAAGCCCACAATAGAAGAACGACCGCTAGAGATAAGCCCACAACATAAGAGTGGCCAACGAAGAGAAAGCAATCCGAGCACCAAAGACTACGATCCCCACACCAAACACAGCGTAACCGTTCCGCCACAGAGAACAAGAACAAGCAGAATATCAAAGAAGAATGATCTCAGCAGTACTCCACCCCTCAAATGCACAAGCAAAACCCCTCTCCCACATAGCAGAAGCACCAGCACCATGAAGCCAAGGAAAACAGGCGCATGCATAAGCCAAAATCGACATGCAGCCTGGGCCTCAAAGGTCGTGGGAGTCCATGCCCGAGCAAAGCAAACGCACCATCTTCATCCAAACTACTGACTACCTAATGACCATTAAATATTACAATAATACTTTAATATCCTCCCTTAATGGTCATCCTACTAACTACACCAAGCTTATCCAATTTTTTTACAAATTTAGCCAAATTGAGAGACTTGGTGAGAATGTTTGCAGTTTGATCCTCAGTTGGAACATAGTGCAACATCACAGATCGATCTTCAACAAGTTGGCGGATGAAATGACAATGAAGTTCAATATGCTAGTTCGCTCATGAAAGACTGGATTCTTAGCAAGCTTGAGTAACCCTTGATTGTCGCAAAACAAGGGGGAGGGCCCTGCTTGAGACATCTACATGTCAGCAAGCATCCGTAGAAGCCATACTGACTCACATGCTGCCTCAATTGTTCCCCGATACTTTGCTTCGGTCGAGGAAAGAGCTATAGCCTGTTGCTTCTTGTTTGTCCATGTGACTGCACCTGTACCAAGATTGAAAACATACCCGAAGTGGACTTCCTGCCATCAACTGAACCTGCCCAATCTGAATTTGTAAAGCCAACCAGCCTAGGATCTTTGCATTTGCAATACAAAATGCCAAATTCAAGTGTTCCTTTCGTATATCTCAATACTTGCTTTGTTGCAACCCATTGTTTCGCCTCAGGGGCAATCATGAAACGAGAAATATATCTCACAATGAAACAAAGATCAGGTCTACTGGTAGTAAGATAGGTGAAGCTGCCCACTAGTTGCTTGGATGCAGACTCATTCACCATTTGTGAGTCTTATTTGGCTGAAAGTTTCAGCCCCTTCTCCATAGGAATGAATGAGATTTTGCAATCTTCCATCTTGAATTTCTCCAACAAACCCTTGGCATACTTTGACTGAGAAATGAAGATATTGCCACTTGTTTGCTCAACTTCTACACCTAGACAATAGTGTAGGAGACCCAAGTCTGTCATCTCAAATGCTTGACACAAATTCGACTTGATTTGTTCAATCAAATGTAACTTATTACTAGTAATGATGATATCATCCACATAGATGACAAGAAGTATGATATCATTACCAGTGTTCTTGACATACAAATTTGCATTTGAAGGACTCCTTTGAAACCCTTGTGCAACCAAATACTTGTCAAACTTCAGGTACCATGCCCTGGGTGCCTGCATTAGGCCATAAAGAGCCTTTAGCAATCTGCATACCTTTTGCTCTTTTCTTGCAACCTTAAAACTAGGAGGCTGTGTCATGTATACCTCTTCCTCCAAATCTCCATTGAGGAAGGCACTCTTCACGTCCATTTGGTGGACCTTCCAGCCTAATTGTGCTGCCATGGCTAGGAGAAGTCAGATGGTGCTCATCTTTGCTGTAGGAGCAAAGGTTTCCTCATAGTCAATACCTTCTCTCTGTGAGAACCCCTTAGCCACCAACCGAGCCTTGTATTTATTTAGTGTTCCATCAACCTTGTATTTCACCTTGTATACCCATTTGCATCCAATGGGTTTCTTCCCTGGTGGGAAATTTGACAGAATCCACGTGTTGTTCTTCAAAAGACTATGATGCGTATAATCCATAGCCTTTTCCCATTCAAGTTTTCCTTTGGCCTCCGAATACTGCTGGGGCTCATAAATACTATGAATGTTGGCCATAAGAGCAAAGTTTGTTGTGTTCTTTTTGGTCTTGCCTCTAGATGATCTTCCCTCAACAAGCTCATCATCATGAACATCACCAATGAGCTTTGCCCACCACTTAGGGCGAGGAGGAGATGCATTGGGTTGCTTGGAATAATACCATCAGGATGCTGATCCAGGTTATCCTGAGAAAATCTACTGGTACAAAATCATGCCTAGGAGATTCCACAATGTCAGAATCATTAGAGCCCCTCCTTGTTGGTAGAGGATCTTGCCTAGGAGATTCCACAATGTGAGAATCATCAAAATCCCTCCTGTCAGGTGGAGCTACTGAAAGCTTAGCTCCCAAATCCTTGGTCTTCAGAGGCTAATTGTTAGGACTCTTGATGGGAGAAGAGAGCAAAAAGGGCCCACCTTTCTCATCAAACACAACATCCCTACTGAATGTCAAATGATCAGTGGGCACATCAATTAGTCGATAGGCCTTATGATTGTCACTGTATCCTATTAGCATCAACTTTTGGCTCTTGGATTCTAGCTTGGTCCTCTTGGCATCTGGAATCCAAACATACGCAATTGAACCAAACGCTTAGAGATGAGTGATTCTTGGTTTCCTCCCAGACCATGCTTCCTTTGGAGTCATCTGCTTGACAACTTGCGTGGAAGATCGGTTAAGAAGGTATACTACAGTACACATTGCCTTAGCCCAAAACTTCTTGGGAACATTTCTGTTCTCCAACATACAGCGGGCCATTTTTGTGATGGTATGATTTCTCTGCTTGACAACACCATTTTGCTAAGGGGTATAGGGTGTGGTAAGTTGACGCTTAATACCGTGTTTAGCATAGAAGTTGGTGAACAGGTTGGAACAAAACTCACCCCCATTATCTGACCTAAGAGTTATGATTTGACATCTAGGCTCTTTTTCAACTAATGCCTTAAACTTTTGAAATTCATTAAACAATTGTGACTTTGCTTGAGAAAATATACCCACATTTTCCTACTAAAATCATCAACAAATAAGAGGAAATACTTGGCACCAGTGATTGATGCAATATTCATTGGTCCACAAACATCTGCACCAACTGTACAACCTTGGATGCTCTCCAAGACTTTCCATTTGAAAATGGAGTACGATGTTGCTTCCCTGCTTGGCAAGCTCTACAAACACCATGTGTCTGTTGCTGAATCTCAGGTAAGCCTTCTACCAAATTCTCTCGAGCCAGCTGAGAGAGGTAGGCAATGTTGAAATGCCCAAATCGCTGATGCCAAAGAGTGTTGATGGATGAACTCCTTACAACTAGTGCATGCTCTAGAGGATCTCTAGTATCAAGCAGCCGATACAAACCATGATCCTCGAGCACAACTGCCATTGTTTTCTTGGACTCTTTATCAACAATTTGTCTCTTGTGTGAACTGTAAATGACGTCCAACTTCGGACTGTGTCACATAATTTGACTCACCGAGAGTAGATTAAGCTCCATGTCGGGCTCATAGTAGACATTGAGAAATATTAAATTTCTCCCACCAGATATGGTCTGGACAATGCCCTTGCTGACAACTGTATACTCTTCGCCACCACCAAAGATGACAAAATTGGAACAAGCCATATACTTTGTGAACCAATCTCTCCTGTTTGTAAAATGTCGAGAGGCTCCAAAATCAAATGTACCATGCAAATGATTTGACACGATTTGCTGGTCTTTTGGCCATCAGTGCATAAGAGGTAGATGCTTGGTTAGATTGCATAAATGCCATCCCTCTTGTTTTCCAAAAGCACAAAAAACAAGGTAAAGTATGCGATCAGCTGGTACAACTTCCATGATTTTAAAAAAATCGTTTAAACCGAGGCTGAAAAAAGCAAGATTTATTGAGAAAAAATCTTCAAAAACTTAGAAAAGCAAGGTTTTTTTTATAAAAACCTTCAAAAAACTTTGAAAGCAATTTTTTTTTTTTTAGAAAACCTTCAAAAATCTGAAAAAGCAAGCTTTATTTAGAAAAAACCTTCAAAAAACTGTGAAGAAACAAGATTTTTTTAAAAAAAAAAACTTAGATGATCAACAAATTTTTTATAGAAAAATAATCCTCAAAAATCAGGCACAATTTTTCAGAAACCCTAGCCAGCAAAATTTTGGTAGACAAATTTTCAAAACCTCTTGAACTTTAAACTCACGAATCTGCAAAAAAAAAACTTTAGCACAGGATCGCGAAATTTGCAGAAAGCCCTTGAGCAAAAAGAGCAGAAAAATGGCACAAATCTTCAACAAAACACCAGGTCGCATACGCCCAAAGGAGAACAAAAGAAAATTGAAAGTCATGGGTTGCAGAAGAAAACTGCCACGATTTTCAGTTGCTGCTAAAAAAAAATAACAATTTCTAGCAAACCTCAAAAGCGATTTTTTTTTCCACCAAATTTGCTGAAAAAAACCGTGATTGAGGTTGCGATTTTCTGCTTCTTAGAAATCCACGTGTTTCACAGAAAACAAATCCACGTTTTTTTCTGCAAAAAACCAGTGTGATTTCTACCTCAATAAATCTGTGATTTTTTTTTCTTCGGGGCACAATTTTTCAAACAAAATAGACCTGCGAAATTCTTCTTAGAAAAACTGGCATAAAAATTCTTTGATTTTTAAAAACAAAGGGCACAAGTTTTAGGAACATAAACTCTCAAATTTTCTGTTAAAAATCTTCAAAAAATCTGCTTTAAGAAAACTTTTGAATTTCTTCTTTACAAACCCTTGATTTATTTTAAAAAAATTCGACTAAAAATTAAAAAAAACTTCTGAAAATTTCCAAAAAATCTTTAGGTAATCAACCACAAATTTTAATTGCTCAAAAAATTCGTAAAAAAAGAGCGTATGCTCTGATACCGTGAAATGATAATTGATATACGATATTCATTATTTACAATGTAGAGGAATACTCCTTAAATAATACAACACAGGACGATGTTTCTAAAAGGAAACAATCGTTAACTAAATTAATTAACATAAAGATACTAAAAGCTAACAAAAGTGAACTAAGTTAACTGAAAGTAAACTATTGACTAACTAATGACCATTAAATATTACAATACTACTTTAATAAGTTTGAATGCAGGAATGGTCACCTTGTAGAATAGCATGAAGAAGGTGGTGCAAAACCATAATTGGGTCAATCAACAATAAGTGCACATTAATTGCCAACATTCTGAATGAACCAAGAACAGTCCTCCATGAGCACCATGATGGGAAATTTGGAATTGGGGATGATGGAGAAACATTCTTAGAAAAAAAGAGAATGCATGAAGTTGGAGTAATTTTTTTGAAAAAGCTTCATTTAAAGTTGAAACAAAATTTTGAATGCATGAGTGGTTGCCTTGGAGAGTTGCATGGAGAAGGTGGGGCAAAACCAGATTTGAGTCAATCAACAACAAGAGCACATTAATTGCCAACAATTGTGAATGAACAGTCCTCTATGAGCACCATGATGCATGCTCTAGCCAAGAAATTTGGAATTGGGGATGATGGAGAAGATACATATGATGGAGAAACATTCTTGGAAGAAAAGAGAATGGACAAAGTTGAAAGACTCCATTTAAAGTTGAAATAAAATCTTTTGAAGAACAAGTGAATGCTGAATGTTTAGTTTCATGGATTAAACAATAAAGGTTTATTTTAATGTGCATAATAATAAATAGCCTGATATGTCCATTTCAAAGTAGGAAAGTATAAATCAATTTAATTGATTTCTAAATTCCAAAGGTTGAGTTTATAGATCACGACCTTAGACAAGTTTTATTGGAAAACCTTATTGGATAATCTATAGTAAACATTCATGATACTCGCTTTTTAAAGTTGCTCAAATATGGATAGATGGGTTTAAACTTTGTTGTGTGCATTTACATGAGCATTGCTGGAAACATAACTTTCTATGCCTTCTTGTGACGATGGAAGCACTTTTTGACCAACTTTGATCATAACACTTGAATGCCTCTACAATGGGTGAATGCAAACTGCAAGGAGAAGAGAAGGGAACAACATCCCAATCTCCTTGTACTTCCATTGACAATATTGAGGTATACATCTCTAGGAAATGTTATTGACTTAAATCTTTAAATGTGAGTCTTTCTAACCCAACTTGTAATGGTATGCAATTAGTCTATGTCATAGTTCTATAGTTGAAGTTGTATGTAAAGAATTCTAGAGCCATAATGATCCATAGAATTTTTTGGTTATAAAATTTTGCGCCTGATTTCAGAAATGAAAAATACAGCTTGTAGTTTCCTTTGTTTTGTAAGTGTGAAAGCTATATCCAAAAATATATAATATTTTATTGAAAAATTCATGTCAAAGAGTATGGTATTTTATTTCATTGTGTTAGATCTTTTTAACCTTGCAATGCTCTTATGTACTTTTTGAGTCCCAGTGATCTAATTTGGTCATTCATTGCCACTAATAGAATTTCTTTCTTTCTTTCTATTGAGTAATGGGTGCAAAATATTTTATAATTGTAGGTTCCTCTTATGGATTAATGCTAAATGGTTGTTTATGAATCATGTTTCTAGGCTGGAGCCATGGTAGGCGATGCTTTCCTTCACCAGCTACCACATGCTTTAGGTATAGTGCTTATGTATTGAGAAAGACTCAATGTTCTCTTTCCTATAAAAATTGATTCAGTTAAACAAGATTAAACTAAATAAAGAGATGATATAATTGCCCAATGTTGCTAATTTCTTTCTCTATGGTTGGATCGACCATTTCATATAGGGTTGCCCATTGGTTTGTTTTGTGTATGCACAATCATTGTAATTTACTTTCTATAGTAGAAATTAACCACAAAGATGAGGCAATGTTTATGTTAAAAAATGCAAGAGTGATGTGGATAGAAAATAGTTTCCTTATATGATAAAAATGCTTACAACCATTGTGTTATCAATATAAAATTTTCTCCAAGCTGTTTTCTAGCAATTTGGTGCTTGTTTGCTTAGTGGGCCCTCCTTGTTGCATAATTATTACTAACATGAATGGAAAAAAATGTCATAAGTGTAGTGTTTAGTCATTGAGGTCATCATTAGATGATAAAATCACACAAATTAGATCTCACAAAAAATAAAAATCCTATTTGATTGTTATCAAGACCTCTTGTGCATGATAGGACTCACCAATTTTGTGTCAAATCTCAAGTCATTCTATGTAATATTCGATATTATTCTCATTAGAACATTGGATGAAAAATTACTACTTCAAGTTCATACATACAACCATGTTTTATGTTAATGCTCTTTGCCTATGCTCCATGGAGTTTTGGGGATGGGGATGGCAGGGGATGGTGGGACATGTTCCCGGTACAAGGGTACTTTTGGGCCATTTTTTAGGGGATGGTAGGGGACGACTGATAAAAAAAAAGGGGAATTTTTAAAAATATAAAGAAATATCAAATGTTCATAGCATAACAATTAACATCGATAAAGCATTCATCATAGACATTGTAGAAGCTAAATACATAGCTTGAATTGAGATTTGAAGATTTGAATTTCACATGAGAATTGACAACAAATTAAGTTTAACATGAGAATCAACAACAAATTGGGTAGGGGACGTTTCATGGCCATCCCTGAGTCCCCGTACCGTTTCTGGTACGGAAATGGGGGTACAGAGCCAAGGGACGCGTCCCCATGGAGCATAGCTCTTTGCTAATGTGCATGATCACAATTAAGATTGGCTTGTCAATTAACATTCCTATAATTATCAAATAGTTCCCTTATATGATCAAATTGCTTAAAACCATTGTGTTATCAATATAAATTTTCTCCAAGATGTTTTCTAACATTTTGGTGCTTGTTTGCTAAGTTGGCCATTCTTGCCGCATAATAATTACTAACATGACTGGAAAAAAATGTCATTAGTGTAGTGTTTAGTGTAATGGCCCCGATTCAAAAAATAAATCCAGTTTAAATTACTTAGAAATCTTAAAAGGCAGTTAAAAGGGGACCCAATTATGAGCAGCTTCTAGGACAAGGGAGGGTTACTTTTTTTGAACTGTCACCAATTTCAGTAGCCATCAAAGGAATTAGAGCTGCTGAATAAGACAAACCACATCAGAAAATATACCAAATAAAAAGAAACCGCAAAAAGCAAAAAGGCAATGTTTGGATTAATTAATGAAGTTATAATTAAAAGTTTATTTTTCAAGGGGCATAGGAAGAGTGGTGACTATTGGAGCAAGATTCTATTCAAGAGAGTTAAGCAAGGTGAAGAAGGCATTATTGAGAAATATATTTTATATTTGATTTTCATCCCTTGTGGAATGTGAACCGTGGTTCAACAACCTTAGTGTAATGTCCCCTACTTGGTGTATGCCTGAATTTGCCTTAAGGGACAATTACATAACATTAAATTGTTTTACAAGTAATTATTCCATGGTAAATTATATATTAAATATTGAACTTGAGAATAAATGAACTATTAACATTTATGAAATAATGAACAACAACTTAAACTTGAATCTAATCTATAGACTCTTTTCCAATAACCAATCATGGTAGGGATGGGAGAGAAACACATGATAGGGTGCCAGAAAAGTTATTCATCACAAGTAAGTCCAAGGGCGTGCTCATACCCTCTTTGGCCCCAAGTGGCAAGAACATCCAACCAAGACAATTCCATCCAACTTAGGGTGGTGTACTTGTTGACGGGTGTTTTTGCACTTCTCAACACAGACAACACACAAGTGTGATGCCTCTCTTGAAAGATGAAAATCTGCAACTGAGTTTTAGACAATCACCTCAAGGTCTCTCGGGTGTTAGGTCATGACTTGCAAAAACAACTCAGTTGTTTGATGTGATTTGCTGGTAATCACAAGAGGCCTTTATGGTTCACTAAGCTTGGAAGTTTTAGGCCTGCAAATGGAGTTTCAAAGTTTGGGAAATAATGAACAATGACTATAATTTCAGAACAACAATTTGAAACTCACTTTTGTCATCAGATTTGGCTTTACAATGATGTTGGAAACTTGTTTCTAACTTCAGATTTTAAAAGAAATAGCAAAAGAGAAAGGGGATAGAAGTTTTCCTAAATCTGGAACTGTTGTGACCTTTTTCACACTGCCCCATTGCAAATGGGGACCCCCCTAATTTTGGCTTTGCTTTTCGGTCGTTTTGTTGTCGTCTCTCTTTTCTACTGTCTATCTTTCCGGGATTGTGCCCGTCATTGAGCTTGAATTGAAGTTTTGGCCAAGTCTAAAAAATTAGGGTTTCCATCTTTTCGGCCAATTTGAGGTCAAACAAAGTAAATTGAAAACAGAGCTTAACATTGTTGTCAATGTGCTTCCAGCAGGCTCTCAGCAAATTTTCATCAGATTCTGAGGTACTTACTATTTTTAGTAAGTGTGCAATTACAGGCAATCTGTCAACATTTTTGAGATTCCGACAGTCACACCGCATTCAGAATGCATCAAGCTACTCGCATGCAAAATTTGAGCGAAAACAGGCAACTTACTATTTTTAGCAGTTTAGCCTCGATAAATTTTAGGGCTTAAACGAAGAATTTTTCTTTGCATGTTTGGATATTCGTTCTGGGTTTTTTGAGACCTTCGCAACGGTATAACATGCAAAACGAGACGACAACTTCCAGGGTTCAGCCTTCTGAGGCTATTTTTAGGGTTTGCATGTCAGGGTTTCTTTTGCATGTCGGATGATTCCTTGTGGGTTTTTCGAGAGCTTCGCGATGGTGTGACATGCAAAGCAAGATAATCACTCAGTAAGGAACTTACTATTTTTAGCAGGTGCGTCCCGGCAGCCACTTCCTATCACTTTAGAATCATGAGCTGATCGCAATGCTTTAGAAACGAGGACAAACAGAGATCATTTGATACACATGCAGAGCAAATTAGGGTTTCCAACTTCAGGGCCTGAAAAGAAGGGTAAAAAGTCAAAATTTTCGAAAACTGATGTAAACCACCGCGATCAGCATCCTTCAAGCTATCTGCTGGTAAAATTTCAAGTCAAACGGAGCACTTACTATTTGTAGTAAGTCAATTTGGATACAGGCTAAAAATAGCAAATCAGTTGCATGCACCGATGCCAGCAGTAAGGTCACGTGGTTAGGAGCGCCTCATTCAAATTTCAAGTCAATTGGAGTTGTGGAGCTATCAGAATCAAGCAGTTGCTGTTAATAGCAAATCACCTTAAAAAATGGGCTAAAAATAGCAGGCCGACTAAAAATAGCAGTGTCAATAGGGTAACAAGGTCGTGAGGATGCAGTGTTTGAAATTTCAAATCGTTTTGAGCTTCAGAGATGCAAAAATCAGAGGGCTTACTATAAATAGTAAGGCACAGGGAAGCTGGCAAAGACGAGAAAAATAGCTAAGTCTGGAACTTTATCCTTCACCACATGAAAAATGAGCCATCCTTGAGGAGTTGCTAAAAAATTTCTAAGTCTGAAAGATATCCTCCTGCCTTGGCAAAATGCGCCCTGCTTGAAGAAGAGGCAAGGTCTCGTGCTTGAAAATTTCAAAGTGTTGATGTTCATCTTGCTACCTGGCCAAAATGCGCCCAAGGAGAAATAAGATGGTGAAAAATATTCTAAGGCATTGTCAAATCTTCCTGCCACCTCCAAATGCGCCCACTTCTCAAGAAAGTCAAGGAGGTCAACAAGTTTCATCCACCTCCAGGGGTAAAATGCGCCCTCCTCACAAAGCAAGATGTTTGAGAAATTTTCTAAGTATAAAATATCCTCCTCACCCACCAAAATGTGCCCATCCTTCTACATAGGCAAAATGCGCCCAAAAGAGGGCATGTGAGGACAAAAACGTGGGAGATGAAAGGTCACTTGTTGGTGGTGTTTGAAAGTTTTCATTCTCCTCTACATGAGAAATGCGCCCAAGCTAGTCAACAAGTCAACAAATCTTCATCCTTCTTGCATGGCAAAATGCGCCCAAAATGGGGCCATGTGAAGACAAGAGTTGAAGGCGTTGAAAAGTCAAGTCCTTCATGACATCAAAAATGCGTTCAAGTGCATGAAGTGTGAAATGAAATTACTAAAGGTGTTGGAAGGGTAAAATAAAGTGTTGCTAGGCGTTGAAAATGCCAAGTGGGATGAATAAGCTAAGGCGTGGTTAATATTCCCCTTGAAGTGAGATATGCGCCTAAGTGTCCAAGGTGTTGAGTGGAAAATAACATGTTGGGTGTGGGAATTTTAAAATGAAAATGTCCCTCATAGAATATAAAATGCGCCCAAGGAATTTTAAAAGGAAATTTCTCCAAGGCAAAATAAATCTTCCTCACCGTAGGTAAAGTGATCAAAGTTGAATGTAAAAATTTCCAAGGCGAAATTTTTCTAAGGCAAAATTTTCAAGATGATTTAAAATTCTTCTAAGGCAAAGTATTTTCTTCCTTAGAAAATACGCCTAGAGCTCAAGGTGGTGAATTTTTCTTCTTGAAGCACGAGCACGTTCTCCAGTGACAGTCGGAATGATGGCAATGCAGGATTAATTCAAAATTTATCAAGTTAGAGCAACAGGATGATCACAGAGATGAAGAACGGATTTAAATTGGTGAAATAATATTTTCTAAGGTTCAAAATTCAAGAAAATTAAATGAACCCGTTCGTTGGGTACCCATGGATTCGACGCGTTCTAAAGAAAATTCTCTTCTGGGTATTGAAGATCTTCAACAGGGAATGGATTTTAAAGTCTTCCGTGCTTCGCCAAGCCTTCAGGATGGATATTTTTGATGGGCACCGGGTTGATGAGTTTCCTAAGGGAAATTTGAAATTTTTTCTAAGGCAAGGAATAAATGATGTTGTTGAAGATAAAATGCCTTGGCAGATAAATTTGAAGGTGATCGCCTAGATGATTTTTGATCAAATTCCTGATGAATGGATTCTTCTCGAGCCTGAGTTGGATGAAATATCAGAATGAAGTGTGCCAGGCAGAATGCAAGATGAGTTGCAAATTTGGCTAAGGCATGAAGAATTTGAACGTGAAGTTGGCTAGTGAAGACACGAACGCTTGGAAGTTAGAGCGTGAAAATCCTGGTAAGTTGAGTTTATATTATGAAGTGTTCTAATACCCTTCTCCTTGCTTATTTTGCAGGAGGAACGTCGAGGCCAAGCGGTGATGACTTAGAATGATGAAGCAAGTGATTCAAGACGACATCTCAACCTCGAAGGAAGAAAGTTGCAAGAAAATGGCTAAGTGTTGAGACTTAGTATAACTCAAGTGACAAAGAGTGGAAACCCAAGCAATTCAAAGTTGAAGAACGTCAAGAAGATCGAGAACAGTGTGAACGCGTCTACAAACTGGAATCTTCTAGAAGATGGTGGCCATTAATGGCTCATTTATTACCCCACTCCTCTTGATGGCGGTTTTTAGGGCGAATCTTGTTTAGGGCTGAGGTGGCACAATCCTGGCCATCCAGCCGATTGTAATCTGAGCCGTCCGTTGGACTTGGCCAAATATAAAAGGGGGAGTCCCCCTCATTTGTATCTCATTAGACATAGAGGTAGAAGTTAAATAGTAGAGAGTAGAGGGACAACTTAGAAGTAGCTTAGTATAGATTGATAGTGTAGTTGAAGAAGAAGGAAAGTTTTCCTTTGAAAACTTTTGCAAGAGATTGTTGTGTAAAACTTTCATAATAAAAGATCTTTTCATTGATGGTGAAATTCGTCTTTGTTATGGATAGCTAGCGAGGTTTCTTCATCCCTTCTACTTCAAGTAGCGTAGAGTAGCGTAATTTCATTTCATGCATGTAGTGGATAGGAATTGTGGAATGTGGTCTTTAATTCGAGCAAACTTCGTCTATCCATACCACTAGTGTGTTCGCTGATGGTGAATGCGCCTTGTGTGATCAACTGGAATATCATGCACTTAACTTCGATCATGATTTGTATGCTTATATGCGTCGTTGTGATGGTATTTTCATGCTAAGTTGTGATCTGAATACCTTGAGCTACTCCTCTGAAGATTGCACCAGTTCTGTGGAGGCTGTCCAAAGTGAGGCAAAGCAGAGCCTAGTTGAAGCTTGTGAGAATTGATTGCCATATCCCACACCTTAGAATAGATTTAGACTCTCCAAACCTTATGCCATTTCAATTCAATACTTTCTGGTTAGTATAGGAAATACTGTGCTTCATAGACAAACCTTTCGAGCATTTGAATTCCTTTCTCCGCTGTTGAACAATTTCGTAAGTCCCCTTGAAATGCCAGCAAATCACATCGAGCCAACTAATTCTATTCGCACTGAAAGAACCTTGGAGTTGAACGCACGAACTTTCTTGCAATCTTAGCGTGCGGAATTTCTTTGATCAAGAGAGAATAGGGAAGCCATTGGCGACTTTGTTCTGCGTTGGTGCGGTCATGAAAAACACATCAACAGGAACTAAGATGAACAGTAACAATGGAGGATGCTATAGGGGACAAACTTCCAAACTGAGTTTTACTTAACCAGGGACAGCCTACAGTATCATAAAACTAGTGCAATCTTCTAAGGCTTACTTATGATTTTTAGATTACAACATGAACACTTAAAGCATACACATACATAGTTGAAATTAAGTGCTGTAAATGAAAGAGCTCAAACTAACTTTTCACAGCAATTTGTCGTCAACAAATGGCTAAAAGTATGAGCTGAAAGTGCATCAAACACTATAGCATATGTTGATGTTATTTCAGCGTCGAGATTCTCTTCCAGCCCGATCTCCTTTGCATTGAAGAATAAATTAAATAATAGCCATAGGCTATTTAATTTATGATGACAACGATTAATGAGGAGGTGCCTCATTTGGAATATTATTTAATATTTAATTAAATATCTTGGAGCCGACTTGTTTTTCATCCGCCACCTTTTGAATAGATACGATTTGTTTTGAGGCCAACCTCCTTGTCTTGAAAGGACGCGATCCTTCCTTCTCATTTGTATATATATTCGATGCTCTTTCATTGTAACACATATTCCATATTCATTCATTTATATTCACAAGTCAGAGTTTGTATGAGATCGAAGTTCATCAAGTGCAGATCGATATATTGAAGGAGGCTGATCGAAATATTGAAGGAAGCTGAGTTTATCATCAGCAAGAAGATATATTTCATTCTGTGTTTGCATCAAGTTGAGGTGCTATTATTTGGCCTTATTATTGGCCTCTTTGTAAAGGAGACAATTATTTGATATTCAATATATAAGCGATATATTGTTGCTGGGTTTTTCTCCCTCAAGTGGAGGGTTTTCCCAGGGTATATGCTGTGTTTATGTGTCTGATTTTGAATTAAAATCTAAGTTTTATATCTGATCATAAAAACTAACACTCATCCATGTACTTGGAAACACATTATCCACCAAAGACCAACATGAAACACACTCAAGCAACACAATGTCCCCTATGGAACTTGAACTTGGCACCTATTGCAAAACAGCCAAAAGACATACCATCGCACCCTCTACCCATAAAAAATATTTAATATTTATTTATTGTTAATAATAAATTGTAATTTCTTTTATATTTTTTGAAATTAGTTTTTCAAATATTATATATTATTTGCATCGCTGCTCCCTTGTCGTTTCCCCACCATTCCCCAAATTTGGAAAAAAGATTCCCATCCTTGAAACCCATCCCCATATCCCCCCATTTTGAAACTCCTTGGAACACTGAGAAAAACTAATTACAAATTGAAATGATTTAAGCAAAAAGGTCACATTGTTTTGGAGGCAAGCCAATGATTGGTAGATCCCTTCCTTGGAAACATTTACTTTAGCTGGGCGCCCAGAAATAGTATGGTACAATACACACTTCTATTGTGTGTTAGACTTTCGTAAGGCAATGCAGTAGCAGATGCTAAATGTATATCAGCTGCAACTTACACCACAAAAGGACTTCACTGACCGTTATGCTCTTATGTGGATGTATATGAGGCATGTAATGAATGGTGTTGGATTGAGTCAACATATTTGCTTAATAATATGACATCACTTTTGAGGAACACCATGAAACAAAACCCTAAAATTGTTTTAACTTTTACCCATGATTTCTATTCTATTTCACTAATGCTTAGCTTTACAATCAATTAGATATCCATATTTCCTAGAGTATCTAACTATACTCTTTATTTTGTAGCAATGTGTTGTATGCTACTATGCTGTGATTTGTGGTGAGCTTTGAAGGGTGCAACTTTAAATAATAATAAAAAGAGACAAATATGACACATGCATGTGACATCATAAATACAGCTTTTCAAAAGAAGTAGCACATTGAAGACTCAAAAGTTAAAAACATTTGGTAATTGCAAGTCAATTGTCTCCACAGATTGTGACAATGAAGGAGCTGGGGAAAGTTTGAATAGCACAGATCCATCTTAAAAAGGATCTGATATTTGCTGAGAAGTATTCAAAAGACATGATGCGACAATCCCACCACGAGTGTTTGAAGCATAGAGATTGGTGCCTGGAGTCTTGGATATCACTTGGCACATATCAGAGCCATGTTAAGATGGATCTGTGCTACTGGTACAATGAATGAAAAGCATGGTTTTCAACAACACTTTTAAAATTGCTGTAACAACATCAACCCAAATTGCATGGAGAACCATCAATAACTATGGTACATACAAATGATTAGCATTGCTCAGATTCATCAACATAATGCGTAAGGAATTACTCCAACAGTTATATATTCATAGGAATGAAACAAATATTTGCATAATAAGGCAACACTTGCCAATAAAATTGCATATGAACATTCTATCATAGCACTTTAATCATTCTTAGTGTCAGGGCACAATAAAATTCACAAACTGAAATATGAATCATACATCTCATATTCAGTATCATATTGAAATTAGAATTCAAATTTAAATAAGAATCATATACTTATTAACCAATAATAAAATGAAGTTAGATTCTAAATTGAAGTAAAGAATTCAAGACAAACCTCTTCCGTCCTTTCTCCTTAATCTGAAGCGGAAGGGAGTAAAGAGAGAGAGAGAGCATCATCGGGGCAATTTCCGCCTTGCCACGAAGCCATAAGCTTCTCTGTGCTACCCCACGAAGGGAGCCCGACCCATCACAAGAGTCTAGCAATCCGTGGCCAACATGTGTGAAATCTGTGCAGCTATGGATTATCTAACATATGCAACCTATTAATGCCCAAGCAAAAATATCTAGCATACGTCCCTTACCCATGAAGTGACTCAGTTTAATTCAATAATCTTGTCTTATTTGAATTAAAAGTTCTGGCCAAAGCATTGAATCATTATTTGATCCCTCGGGTCTATACTGCTAGTCACTTGGCACCTCTTTACACATGCTAAGTAAGAATTTTTTTATGTACACTCTTGGTTTACTTAGTCCTGAACTACAAACTAAAGATTCTCATATTGCATGATTACTTTAAATTCTTAGAATGTAGTCAATTACTCAGCAATTTACCATGTTACAGTAATATTGGCACTTCCATTAACCAAATGGTAAGTTATACTCAGAGGGTATTATTCCTTATTGTACATTACAGTGAACCAACAACAATTGTTTTGACTGAACTTTATCTGCTATGTTCAAGATTACAAAGTAATCCAAGACTTGCATTAGATTGCTGGTTGTAAATGCAAAGATCTTAAGATAAAAGCTGCTGATGAATGCACAGATTTAGGTCATAGTGCTAGAAATTCACCTCATAACTATATCATCATAATGCTCTTAAAGATCTCCATATTACTGATGTTTAGTTTTTTTTGTTTATAGAGTCAATATGCTGTTATGAGCTTCCCTATGCTTGTTGTAGATTTCTACAGCAGTCACGGAAAAACTCATGATTTCAGTAGTATTCCCATGGCTGATGTAAAAGGATACAGCAGTCATATGCAGGCTCATTACCCACATCTCTCAGATTCTTTTGTGGAAAAAAATGTTGCTTTCCTAAAAATTCCATTAGCAACCATAGTTTAGATGAGATCCTTATTTTATTCACTGGCCACACAATTTCAACAGCTCTAACAATTCCATAACAGACAGTTTGTTGCAGATTGTTCTAATCAGTAAAGTAATGGTATGCAATACTGAACTTTTAATAAAAAAAAAACTGTTGATTGTTTAACAACTATGCATTCAGCATACAGTAGCTTTATGAAAGGAGTTGAGAGAGTTTTCCGCATGGTGGAGTGAAAAAAGAATGCATAAGAGTTTATTATTAATTCCAGTTGCAGCTAAGTTGTCATTTCCATTAGCCACTTTTTGAACATCGTTCATAGAGAACATCTTTTACCCAAGCAAATTTGAAGGACTGAACTGGAATCATATTCACGTACTTGTAACAGAAAATGAGCAGAGGTTTCCTACTTCTTGCTTCCACACAACCCTTCCTCCTCCTTGAAGCTGTTCTCCTTTTCTCCAACCAAAACTGAATGCCTCATAGTTCCCCTTTTCCTTGTTTTATTATCCTCTATTCTTCCCTCCTTGCTACGTTGGAGAAGGGGCTTTTTCCCAAGTGCTAGCTGTTACTTCATTTTTTTTAGACCCTTTATCTTTTGCTGACAGCTGGCTATTCACACTTGTTTTGCTGGCCTCTTATTCTTACTCCTTTATTGCTTTTAAGGGAAAATATGAAACTGGCGTACCTTATTAAGGTAGCCTTGTTTAATAAATTTTTTGTCTTTTCTCAGTTTGGGTCCCACCACTTTTTAATATCAGACCTTTTAAATAAGAAAAATATTGATATGTAAGGAGTTAGTATATTTCACTTTTTAATTTTATTATTTTATTTTCTTGTTCTTCTTTTTTATAAAATATATATATATATATATATATATATATATATCAATAGTTTTCTATTTACTTTTTTTTTTTATTATAATCCACTCAATGTACTTAAATCATTGAGTTAATAATTAAATAATTGAAACATTAAATTCTACCCTTCTGATGCAATATGCAACCTGGAAAAATGCTATGTGCAATATTAAATTTTACCTTTCTAATGCAATATGCAACTTGGAAAAAAATATGTTATATGCTTGTATGTGCTACTCTCACACAAATTGCCCTCGGAAGGCTAGACTCCCCTTCCCGATGATACTCTCTCTCTTCGACGAGAGTGCATGACTGCCCTGTGACACTCCAAAATAGGAAAAATATTAGTTTATTACAATAATGAGATCCAGGCTTAGCAATAAAATTAGCATTTCCATATAAAATTTCAGTCATATAGCCGTACATGAAATCATAGAGAACATATTCAGAAACACTATATATTCAACCACATTCATTGTACCATCAAAACGATTACCTGTAACACTAACTAAAATAACTGTTCTTATATCCAAATGAAACCATATACAAGACAACTGTATAAAAATCTAGGGCTAACTGTTATGGCAGTTAAGATTCACATTTAGATGAATATCCATAACAACATGACAATACAAAATTAAGGCCGAGTTCCAAATTCAGTTAAACATCTACATCAACATGTCAATACAAAATTAGGGCTGGGTCACAAGTAGGGTTGTGACAATTGCAATCATGATTGTTGATTATAAACAATCTTACAGTGATGAACTTGATTTTGTCTTTTCCATTTTCTCACATTCTTTGATTATTATTTAGAGCTTTTGCTATGTTTAACTTTAGGTTGTTGATTATTTGTAGCTGTATGAGTACTTTTAAGTTGTTTGTTAGGTGTGAATGCCATATTTGTCAAATTGTGGTTTTACAAGAACCTTGAAGAATTGTATTTAGGGGATAAGTGTGTTTATTTTCTGTTGTTTCAATTGACTTGAAATCCCCCACAACATGATATTACATGGAGGAAGTAATATGATATCTGTAGTCAATTCTCATTTTGTATATAAATGCTTTGATGAAATTATTCAAGGATTTCACCTCTTGAGTTGATCATATATTTTCTTGGTAAGTTGTACTTTCTAAACTAGGTCTTGCAATAGTTGTTTACCATTTTATGGTGATACACATTATTAATTTATTACTGAAGGATGGAGGGGATCTTTTTGCTTGTTTTTTGAGTACATGAGTGAGTCCCCGTTTCTGTTGTTCAACACAACATTTTTATTCACCTAATGCCTTCTTTGATTCATTGTATTAATGGTAACCCCTCCTGATTTCTAAATATTTGTAGGTTTTTAAAGATCTTCTAAATGAAGAGCGATTGATATATCTATGTGAAAATATTCATTAGATGTATTTAAATCTTCTTCTAACTCTCATTGCATAACATATTTAACAATAATATAGACTACTTGCTGATTTATTTCTTTGTTACTAAATGATGCAACTGTGAGAGGTATTAGTAATTTAATGCTTTGGTTTTCAGGTGGTTCTCACAACCACTCTCATGTACATACTTTGGATAATGACCACGATCACAGCCACACCCATAACCATAACCACGATGGCATAGATTCTCTTGTTGGCCATTCACATTCACACTCTTTGGAGGAACTTTCAGTTGGAATTGCTGCTTTGGGTAAGTTTCAAATGTTTTTCTTAATTCTTTTTCCTGTTTGGATTAAAAATTTAAATGCAATATTAAAATGGCACTCTTTCACAAATAGTAGTATGATAGTTGAGTTATAGAATGTTATCAAAGTCATCAGTTTCTTGTATATTGAGGTTGTTTGTTCCTGCTTTTGGAAGAATCTTAGTGGACTGAAGAGTATCTTCCTCTAATAATTTCTACTGTATTATAAATGATTGAAGTTAATGTTTGATCGGAATAACATTGCTGATAAAATTAGGCAGCTAACTGCATATTTTGTATTCATGACAAAGTTGATAATATTATAGTAACAGTTAAACATACTTTTCCATATTGTAACTTTGCTAGTTCACACTGAAGCCATATAGGTATATTATAGTAAAATACATGATCATACCCTGTAATTTGCATTCTATAACATTGGTCTCTGAGAAGAGGACCAGGAATATTATATTTGATAAAGAAGAAAGATCAGAACAACCCTAATGGAATTTAAATTTTAGGCATTTATATTGCTAGGTTGAAAGAGAGGCCAGCTATATTGCTGGGTGGGAAGAGAGGACAAATGATTCAGGACTATTAGTTACTGAGGCAGCTTGACTTATGTTTATAGCTAATTTTGGTGTATCCACTCTTTTTTATTATGTATTCAAATATCAACGGGCCATTATAAAGAAATAAGTTTATCAATCTATTCACATTTATGATACATGAGAGCACTGGTTTCCCAACTTGGTGGTGGAGTAAATTTTCTCTTTTGTCTTGATTTTTTCAACAAAATGAGTTTTATCTAATAGAAATTTCTATAAAGACTCTATCAACATATTTTGTACTGTTGAACTGAGTCTTATGGCAGAATCGCTATTGGCATTTTGCCATTCATAAATGCATGATTACAACAGGTTTCAAAGCACTCACTGGTATCCTCAGGCACAAGACTCACAATTCTTTTGGGACATTGTCCATCATCATCAAATTCCTGATGTAGTGAACTGCTCTCTTGTGCCATAAATATATCTATACAACCATCTAACAAATACATGGTAGAGTGCTTCAGGCTTTGGACTTTGACGTGTCTCACTGACAGCATGAAACAATATTATCATCTGGCTCTCATTGGCATTGAATACATATGAGTAGCATCAAGAGTTTTCAAATGATATCATCTTTTTCTTATACTTCTGTTGTTCTCCTGTTTCATATCTTTTGATTGGCACACACATTCTTGACAGATACTCACATGCTGGAAGCTCCTCAAAGACAGCAGTTTTCTTTCCCATGGAATTCCTTTGGTGCAATTGTACAAGCTTGCATGCGATTTCTCGATCCACCCCTGACAAATCCTGCTAATATTCATCAATCTGTCTCTGGGGAGTGTTGATTGAATATTGAATTTCAGACTGAATATTGAATTTCAGACCATGGCATGCAGATTTCACTCTCAGGCTTTGGACTATGAAGTTTCTTGCTTACAGCACGAAGCCATATTATCATTTGGCTCTCTGTGGCATTGAATACATATGAGTGGCATCAAGAGTTTTCAAACAATACAATATTTTCCTTTTACTTCTGTTGTTTTCGTGTTTAATATCTTTCCATTTGCACACGCACTCCAATAGATGCTCACAAGCTGGGAGCTCCTCGTAGACAATTGGTACAGCCCAGGGTTACCCCAAGTTTCCGGAATGGGGATGGCAGGGGACAGTGGGACGAGTCCCCAAGTTTCTGATATTTGAGGCCAAATTTAGGGATGGTAGGGGACGGCTATACAAAATATAGGGAAAATTTTTAAAAATATGGGGAAATTTTAAATATTCAATAGATAACATGGATAAGGCATGCATAATATACATTATAGAACATTAACATATAACATTTGTGTTCAACATTATGCCAATACTCAATACGCATTCAAAATTAATATACACGAATCATGAAACAACCTCCAAGTTATAATTTATAAACTTATATCAAAATGCCCAAAGGCTACATTGCTGCCATATAGTTTTAAAGTTTGCTATGAAAATCAAAATACAATATTGTATGTCAGTAATGAATACAGAACAAACAAAGAGCACTGCTGCCCCTAATCATCTCTCATAACTGCATCAAAATCAAAGTCATCCTCTGAGTCACTGCCATTGTGATGCTCCTCCTCAACCAACGGAACCCCAACCAAACCCTCAACTGTCTCCTCCTCATCTACCTGGGCCACGTCCTCGGGATCAATATCCCACCGTAGAGCTGGAGTCTGTCGATACTCTGGAGTCTGCCGATCCTGAAGCCGAAGAGCACTATGAACGACCACTAGCTTCTCCGCTTGTCTAGAGGTAAGTCTATTCCTCTTGAGGGAGTGGATAAAGCTATACGTGGACCAATTCCTCTCTACAACAGAGGAACTGACAACCTATGCAAGAAGGCGAGTAGCAAGTGTCTTCATCTGTGGTGTATCCCTCCCATGATAGGTCGACCATCCAATAGGGTTTGATTGAGCTAATATAGCTCTATCCAACGTCGCCTGTGGTTTGCTCAAGTTTGGGGCATTAAGATTTGCAAAGTCTATGAATTGTGACCGAAGTAGTGAAGCCTACTCTGCTGGATAAATCTTTTCAATGGCCTGTGTGAACCCATCTAAAACCTCAACATCATCACATGGAGGCACCCTACCAGCCCTTGGTGCATACTATTTTGGATTTAGAGCAAAGGCAGCCATATGAAGCGGGGTGTTCATTTGTATTCCACCTCCGCTTCACAATGGGCCTAATGTGTTGCTCATATAAATCCAAAGTGGGGTCCTTTGCCGAAATAACTTGCTTGATCTTCCCAAGCATACTGTCAAATGTCTCATATATCTCTCCATTACTAGGAGAGTCTATATTAGCATATCTGATGACATCTACAATAGGCAAGATGAAGGAGCAAATATATCTGCAAAATGCAAACAAAAAGTACAAAATAATTAGTTGACAAGTTAATTGACATGTTAGAAACTTCAAAAGTTGGAACATTGGACAATAAAATTAAAATATTAAAATCAGAAATTTAATATGAAAATCAGCCATCTAATATGTCTTACCTGAAATTGGCCCACTCATCGTCATCGAGGATCTTTTGTTTGATGGTCTTTCCTTTAGCAGAACTTGCATTAGGCCATCTAGTCCACTCTGCATTGACCATCATCAGTTGTAGAGGCTCATGCACCTCAAGCATCCTCTCTAGCAAGATGAAGTATGTGGCATATCTACATTCATTGATTCAATGATTCATTAAAAAATAAAAATTTAAAACAAAATCAGATTATGAATACAAAATGAAAGTGAAACAAAATGAAGTAAATGGCATACCTTGTCTCAATAGGTTTGAGAAACTCCTTCTTTGAAAATATTCTGAAGAGAGCAAGTGAGGTGTGGTGATTGCAAATGAACATTTTAATATCTCTAGCTTATGCCACCGTTTGCTTCACCCAATCCAACTTCCCTATGTCTTTCAATGCATTGTTCAATGCATGAACACAACATGGGATCCAAAATATGTGCCTTTAAGTACCCTCCACCATCAACCCAACCGATTTGTACACACGTACTGAATCGGTGATCACCTGCACCACATTTGCAGCCCCAACCTCCTCTATGGCATCTGTCAAAATGGAAAAATGGAAGTTTGCATCCTTACATCTCCCCGAACAATCTACGACTCTAAGAAAATAAGAACCAGTAGGGCATGTGACTATGACATTGATGACTGGCCGACGTCTACAATCAGTCCACCCATCCATTACTATAGAGCACCCCGTCCTCATCCACGTTTGCCTCATCTCCTCCATTAACACATTAACTTTGGAGTACTCTTTGTCTAGGAGGGTGGTGCATAGCTTATGATCTCCAGGGGGTATGAATGAAGGACCAATAGTGGATATGTCTTTCACCGTTTGTTTGAAATAAAAGGAACGGGCCACATGAAATGGAATGGCATGGGCAAAAAAGAATTTGGCAATGGAGGATTCAATGGCTTCTCGTGCTTGGTTATTAAACATGGACTCAATTGAGGTTGCCTTTTCACTACCAATCACCTTCCTCTTTCCTCTTAAGAAAACTCCACTACTACCAACCATGGAAGGACTAGGAGTAGGCATAGATGATTGTTAACTTGGGAAAGAAGGAGAGCCACCTTGAACCCCACCATCCAACTCCATCGAATTTTTTGGCACTCTAAAAATTACTCATTTGTCAATGCAGGACACACTCTAACTCCATGGCCCACCTCACCCAAAAAATGAGAACTAACTCTTGTGTAACTGTCCCTAAATTCCTTTTCACAAACATGGCAAAACCAAACCCTACTCCCCCCTGAATTTTTTGTTTTTCACCCACGGCTGTAACATATTGATGTGTTGGCGTAAAATCTAACACCTCTGGAGTGCAGGTTTGTACGGACAGCTATGCACACTGCGTAATGAGTGCTCTTCAAATTAGGAGGGGAAGCTCCCTCGTAGTGCTTGAATGCGTGAAAAGAGAAGTAATCTAAGTCCTATCTTTTTGTTCTCAGCTGGAAGAGGCACAAGGTTAAGAAAACCAAGAACGTTGCAGCTAAGGATTTTCTGGTTTCGCAGATCATTAACTACAACTAAGCTATTTACTTTAAATCTATCTAGTTTCCTCAAGAAAACAGAGCATGAGGAAATGGAGCAAGGATGACTATCAGACGATAAACGAGTTTAGATTCTCTACTTGAAGGCAAGGTGGCGCATCTATCAGCTTAGACAAGTTTATTGGGCACAAAACAGATTTGAGAATTTACCATGACAATCTTATGAAACCCTATGTGGCATAACACTTGATCATAATAGTAAAGACTCATAAAACATATTTATCATCACAATCTCACGAAACCCTATGTGGCATAACACTTGATTGTAATAATAAAAGATTCACAAAACAGATTTATCTAAACTATGGGAAGAATTTACTATGCCAATCTTATGAAACCCTATGTGGCATAACACTTGATCAAGATAGTAAAGACTTCACAAAACAGATTTATCATCCCAATCGCATGAAACCCTATGTGGCATAACAATTGATCATAATGATAAAGATTCACAAAACAGAAAGAATTCACCATTACAATTGCATGAAACCCTATATGGCATAACAATTAATCGTAATAGCGAAGACACATGAACAAATACCAAAAGAGCAATATTGAGGGCAAGGTAGGCGCAGCATATATTTCTCTCTCAAGCAAAAGTTAATTACAAATGAGCAAAAGCTCTTATTTATATACATCAAGGTGTAGGGAACCCTAAAATCACCTTGTGTTAACTTCATCCGCAAATGCATGCAAGATTAATTATTAAACCCTAATGAAGTAAACTATACAGTTAACTGGAAAGCTACCATCAGTTAACCGGTACAAATAACCTAAATGGACCATGTGCAAGCATGCACGTCCTTATTTAAAGCCAAGTTAACTGGACACTACCTTCAGTTAACTGGAAACCCTAACCCTAACTCCTGTGATGATAATCCAGAGGAAGAGATAAGCATGTGTTCAGTCAGCAAGTAAACTCAAGACTGAAAGTTGAGTTAACTGCTGCTCATGACTCAATCCTCGAAATTAACTACAGGTTCCAACTGGCAGATCACTCCATGTCAACTCGGTCTAACACTTCGACCAAGAACTCATCAATTTCTCTGTCTTCTGGCACTTAATTTGCACAGCCTTGAGATCAGTGTAGGTACCATCTTCATGAAGATAATGGCACAGGATCTGAGTGACTTTGGCGGCTTCGTAAATGGAGTAATCTTTGTTCCTTTTGCAATGTAACGCTTCATTGTCAGCTGCTCTGATGAAAACCTAAATTAAGACCGATTTGGTCTTGAATTCAGTCTAGTTGAACCGCCTTTTGAAAAACTCGCACATTGACTGTGAACACGACAATGTTCTGACAACTTTCTCCGGAAAGCTAAAATGGCTCCTGGTGAGGCTAAAAATAGCCTGTCAGAGGATAATTTTCACCAAAAATTCTAAGACATGGGTTTTGTCTGGAAAATGATTCCAAGACAACCCACACCGTCAGAATTGTGAAAAAACGCCGTTTAGCTTGACATACAAAGATTCTTCAATTGAGAACTACAGGGGTTTTAGAGCTTCTTGGGGCAATTTTTCTTGAGAAAATCTGGAACGTGGGTTTTGTGCACAACGGAATTCTGAACAAACCCAAATGATGAGATTTTCAAAAAGATGTGATTTTATCCCACATGCAAAGAAATTCTCGGAAAAAAGCACAGAGCTTCAGAATGAAGGCTACAGGGCGATTTTTCTCGAAAAAATCTAAGACGTGGGTTTTGCTGCAAATGCTGAAATATGCGAACCCAGATGATCAGATACTGAATATGTGTTGAATTTCTTTGACATGCGAAGAAAATACCTAAGGTGAGAAATAGAAGAAATAAGATAGAAGATAGAAAGTTTTGCTTGTCTTGCTTCTGAAGAATTCACCAATCTCTTTTAGGAATTTGATGAAACCTGCATGCAAAGTGAAAATAAAGTCTGGAATCTTCTTCCTCTGCACAATCTGAATTCGTTGCTACGAAGAACACTGGATTCGGACACCTGTAGCACCTTTAACTTGCTGGTCGCTCAAGAAGAATGAATATTTCAGAGCTCAAGATGATGAAATAATGGACGCCAATGCCTGAATAAATAGATTTTCATCTTTGAAATTCGCACAAAGACATTAAACCTTGAAAAATGCGCTTGGCTTATGATTGGACCCCAATTTTAGTTAACTGAAACTAAAATAAGCTAAATAAAGCATCATGCTTTAGGGTTTCCCTTTCAATCTTCAGTTGCAAATTTATTTAAAACCTCATGCGAATTTTGACTTCAGTTGACAATCCTTGTTGAATTCGCCATACTTCAAAATTCATTAAATTTACAAATAAGAATTAAAGCGTCCCTTTTGAAAACTTCAATTGACATTCAAAGTGAAGCGCCAACTTCACATTTATGCTAAAAATAACAACCCTTTTGGAACTTAAGTTATCATTCTTTGTAAAATGCGTCAGCTTCACAAAACTATGCTTCATCATTTATGCCGTCCCTTTTAGAACTTCAGTTGACAAAAGGTGAATTCGCCAACTTCACAAAACTTCACAATTGCAACCAAATTCGCCATGCATGTAAACTCCAGTCGACATTCAAGAATAATCTTCAGTTAAGTGAACATGCAAACAAGTTAACTCAACATGCAAGGTAGTTAACTGAACATGCAAACTAGTTAACTTGACATGCGAACTGAAAGATCACTCAACATGCCAATATATGAACTGAAGATGACAACCCAGAAAACGTTTAGTCTAACTGCAGTCAGAACTCTAGTTAAGGCGTCCATTCAACTCTCTTTCGAAAATCCAACTTTGAACACTTAAGGCGAATTCCAGACTTAGCCAAATTTTATGAAAATTTAAGCTTAAACCTCTGTCGGGACCTCTATTCATCCTCTGACACTGGTTGACTGACTTCTGCGATTGGCTGGCTGGCAGGTGCATCGCAGAGCTAAGTAAGAACTGATCAAAAGATATCCTGAGACTGGAAACCATAAAACTGACATCTGAAGGCTCAAAAATCCAAGCGCCTATTTCAAAAGCTGCGCTTTTTCTCAAACTTAGTCAAATTTTGACCTCTGCATCTCGTACGAAGGGAAAAGTAAATCCTTCATAACTTCTGATTTATCAACTTTCAGGACTGGATCCCAGGTTCACTGTGGAGTTGACCTCATTCTGCATGACAGCTGCAAAGGCACATTTCTCCAGAAAACATCATCTGAGGGGTGAAAAACAAGGGCGCCTTTTTGAAAAGTTGCTCTTTTCATTCCAAACTTAGCCATTTCTGGAATTGACTAGAATAACACAAAAACTCCGACTACAAGCTGCTGAGTCATCTTCTGATCTGACGGAGACAGGCAACAGAAAGCTGAACGTAACACGGACACATTGAATATCTGAATCTATCAAAAAGAAGGCATTAAAGGCTAGAAAAGCTTAGGCGCCTTTCTCAAAAAGTGCTCTTTGCTTTTTCCTCTGATATTTTGACTAAGATTTGACCCTACGTTTGACCTCAGGTTCAGGCACTTCAGCAACTCAGATTCACCCACTGACGGATGCGTCGCGAAGCTCGAACAAATGTGAGATAAACATCCTGGGTAGCATTTAGCCAAAAATCTACATTTGGCACCTCAAAAAGATGAGCGCCTTTCCTAAAAGCTGCGCTTTTCTCCAGTGTTTGCCAATTCTTGCTTTTGCCTCGTTTTGCGCTGTATCTTTCGTAACTTGCTCAAAACAGGTCCGTTTGACAGGCTTGATAGCTCACTGCGAAGCTGGCGTGATGTCGGATAAATGTTTGCTGGAGGTGACAAACCCTAAAAATAGGATCTGAGCCCCTAAAAGGTAGGGCGCCTATTTGAAAAGGTGCTCCCTTCTCCAGAGAGAATTTTGATGATTTTCCTTCAAATTTTCATTTTTCTTGAATCTCTTCAGTAACCGATTGACATGACACTGACACCAACTCCATATTTGAAAACCCCAAAAACGATCTTCTGACATCACTTTAACAAGATTAAGACTCAATTAAGCAAAATGCCTTAGTGAAGCAAAAATTTTGGTTTTGGGTACAACATGATGGAATGGTTTTTTTTTGTCTAATGGGTGTTTTGCATAGTCTTCCATGGTTTTGGTATTGGTTGATGAAGGAGGGCATTGGATTGGGTTTCTTTGCTCTCTAGTTTTACTACCACCCCCACCACTTTCCCTTTTAGTTGGCATTTCAACTTCACTATCACTCTCAACCTCATTGTTGCTCATGTTTTTTATTTTTAGAATGCAAGTTTCAACTGAAAATGCAAAAAATAAAAAAAAATCAGACAATGTATGCTTCACATTTTGCAAAAAAATGAAAAAAGAAAAAGGGAAAGGAAATGCATACCTCTTTGGTGGATTTGCACTCCCAACAACACTATTTCAACCTCCTCTCCTCCTTCAAGTTGCTGCTCATTCTCCTTCAATGGCTGCAACTTCTTTTGCTCTCAAACCCTTGGCTGCTCAAACAAACAAAATGCATAAAATGAGGTTAGAGAGGCCCTTTTTTCTTTATAAATGAGTCAAAATCAATGGGGCCCACACATGCCACATAGGCAGGGGCATTCTTTTTTTGTTTTATGTTTTTTTTTTTTCATTTTAAAAGTTCTCAAGACGCCGGGGATGGCCGGCCGTCCTCGGGACGGTCGAGGGACGGCTCAGCCGTCCCCCATCGGGTCAACGGCGTCCCCCCGTTTAGGGGACATTTCCTAAAAAATTTGCAAAAAAGGGGACGATCCCCTATTGTCCCCCGGTACCTGGGATGGCCTGGGGACAGGGACAGGGACAGGGCATTTTGGGAGGGGGACGTGTCCCTGGGTTTCCCTGATACAACCGTACAAGCATGCATGTGATTTCCCCTAACCAATCCAACTAAAATTCATCAATCTCTCTCTAGGGAGGGTAGATTGAATGTTGAATTTCAGACCATGTCGTACAGATTCTGCACTCAAAAAATTAACCCTAACAACAAGGTAGCTTAAACCAAAAAAGTCCAAATCAAAACAACAGATCTAAGTATGCTAATTGACAAATACATATTGGTGGAAATTTGAAAAGAAAACACTCATAGATCTGAACTCTGTAGTTGGTGTACAATGTCTATTATTATGTTTTGATAAAATTGGTTATAAGACTATATATTAATTGTTTGTATTAATTGGTTATTAGCTTTGGGTAGTGTTGATGTGTGTTTTATGACTCACCAGGCACTCTAGAATAAAGAATCCAAAGACACTCTATCCTCTCTTGAAAAACAGACTATTATGCTAAGATTGCCAAAAAGATCATACAACAATTCCAATGTTTCGTAAGTTGGGTGTGGATAAGCTCTGTGGAAGATGTGATTTTGCCGGTAATACAAAGGGATTTACTCTAGCAAGTCACTTAGAAAGCAAGGACTTAGATGCAGTGATATTTTTTTTTTGGATTTTCGAATTTCAGATAAAAAAGGTGAAAAAGGAGAGTAAGGGTTGAGGAATCCTATACTATTCCTACGAACTCAAGAGACAATAAGGATTGAGTGAAACCAAAGAACAGTACTTTGTTTCGCCACGTTATACGACAACTACACAAAGCAAGTGCAATCTTCTGGGAATTTGTTGTTAAAATTTTCTTACTACGAACAACACCATCAATAGAACAACATCATTCAAAGTAATACAATGAAGCATCCACATTAAAAGCTCAGTCTAACTTTACGCATTGAATAGAAATCATCCATCCAAAGAAAGTATGAGCAAAGTTTCACTAGTCTTTATGATCAATCTATCATTCCCTTAACATACATTCAAAAGAAATTTTAACTTAAATCTATTCAATGAGGAAGAGAAGTATGTAACCATGCAACCATTTGACAATGAAAGAATTCAAAGCATCTCATGCATCATGAACTTTATTATCAAAAATAGTCTTTTGCAACAATTTCATGAACTCTTTCTCTCTTATTATCTATGCTCTATCTCTATTTGTATCTCTTCTTCCTATTCTTCTATTCCTCCTCTTATTGTTATATATTACATGAAAATGAGAGAATGAGAGAGGGTTTATATAGAGTTCTCGGAGTACAATGAACAGCCAAGATTAATCTAGAATCAATGGTAGAGATTGAAAAATAAACAACCCTAATTAGGGTTTCCTAAAACACAATCAGTAATCAATGAGATAACAAGCAGTGAACTGGAGTGAAGAGCTATTGTTGAGGAGGTGCATCCTTATCCTCTTTGGTTGCGGTATACTGGATGAATTTAGAAACTATCATGTCAACCTCCTCGATTGTGACAGGTGGCAGTGCATTGACCTTGAATTCTAGCAGATCTAAATCATCTGAGCATTCAGCAAAAGTGTCTTCCCATTCTGATTCCTGTTGTTGGAAATTGCGAAAGATGAACAAGAAGTTGGCTGCCTTAGTCAAGTTTTGCTTGAGGATAGGCCCAGTAGTGAAGAAGATTTCCTGAATTTCTTGCTTCAGGTTTTCAAACTGCAGGTTGTTTGCTCGTACAATGTCCTCTAGCGCATCTGCAGCCACAGCTAGAATCTTCTCCCAAACTTCTTTTGTCTTTTCCTCAATTCGAATGGTATCTACCTTTATCTTTTCTATGATCTCACTTTGTATGATCAATGTCATGTACCAACTGTCGAAATCATAAGCTGCAACTGGTGCGATTACTTTTCCATTGACCAGCTCTTGCTTCGACACTCCTTTAAGCACTTTGAGACATGGAATGATTTTGTCTCGAACATCTTGAGCATTATCCCATGCTTCTGCCAATGTTGCAATTCTCGAGAGCAAAGAAGTTTTCCCATACGCCAATGCTAGTCTTTCTGCAATACGACCACCTCTTGCTTGTTGCTAATTAGCCATTCTTTAGTCTCCTTGGCTATAGTCTTCTCCTCTTTGAAAATCTCCTGAGAAGTATTCATCAATTGAGGAGCCGCTGAGCTAGTTTGATCGAGAGGCTTAGTTAGATGCTGAATATACTCCTTGAGTCATTCAACCTCTCGTTTATACTCTTTTTTCTTTACTATCTCCTTCTCTAGCCTCACTTTGATAGTGGCAACAAAATTATCCAATTCTTCCATCTCCTGTCCTTTTGTGGTAGGGCCTAAATCGACAATGGTAATTGCATATTCCTCAGGAGTAATCTCTTCCCTAGACTTGTCAACTATCGGTACAGCAACTTGGACTGTACGATGCCCAACTTCATCTCTTTGAATGGTGGAGAAGGTCTTGGTAGGCTTTTTTGCACTGACTGCTTCTAATCTGGCCAGGAAATCGGCCATGTCATCTTCTTCTTCTGGAACTTTCTCAGGTTCCTTCATCTTCAATCTCTCTTTTAGCCAATTAGGAATAGTTGGCTGTTCGGTATCCTGTTCTTCTTGAATGTCCCGCATGACCGGGATTTCTTGGATTCCTCTCAAGGCTGAAATCATTCCTTCTTCAAACTCATTGTCCAAAATGTTGACCTCATTGTCTGAATCCACAATCTCGGTATCTGTGGGTGACGGAGGCTCATCATCTTCGTGATGAACAGGGATAGGAGAGGGAATCCTTATATCTCCAAGAGATTCATCAATGTCTAAGATTTCATTCACATTCACGGAGATGGCAAAACGAAGAGGCTCCAGTCTCTGCTGCTTCCTGGTAGGTCCTTCATTTGCAACTTCTTTTCCCTTCGCTTCCTTCCTTTTCTTAGGATTTGTGCTCTCAATTGGCTCGTCTCCTTTGCTTGCTCCAGCGTAAGAAGAGTAAGATTCTGATTCGCCCATTAGAGTGTATGTCAAAGGCATACCCTTTCGCCGCAGGTCTTTGATCTATTGGTCTGCCCACCATTGTGAATACTTGATGAAAGGCCTCATGAAGGTGTCCAAGTCAGCGATTTCTGGTTTTGACCAGCGCATAGGGGGAAGAGGTTGACTTTCATCAAAACCTGACTATGTGAATTCGCCATCATCCTCAAGTTGGTCTAACACATGGAAGAGTTTTGTCGTTCTAATCAAGCTGATAGGCAGTCTGGACCACAATCTTTTCCTAACATCAAATTCATCCGTGGCATTGGCCCAGTAATCCTCCAGGTCCACTTGGTGTTTATATTTCTTTCCGTTCACGATCCCGATGTGGTGGTGAGGATCAAAATTTGCTCTAGATCGGTATGATATGAACGGATACCATTGCATTTCAATTCTAGCACCTTCAGCTGCCTGTGCAGACGGACAATAGTCTTCAATGTTCCTGATAAAGAATGGGAAAGTGACGGCTGCTTTCTGCTTGGGCCTTTGGATATTTTGAAAAGTCTCCAATTGCCTAAGAACCTCTAGTAGGATCATCCGGTGGGTGGGGTAGACAGGAAGGTTGAACGGATTCCCAGTGAATCCCTGGATTCGGATATAAGTGAATTTAGGAAACTGGATGTACCAGGATCCATATTTACTGATAAGGCTCTTTGCTTCATGCGTCAGCCTCTGATGGGTTCCCCCTTGAAATATCCTTGTAGTGAACATCAAGAATGCGTTATGCGCTCTTCGGAAATGGGACTTGGCAGATAGTTGCAATTGAGGATAACATTCATACACTTTGAATTGATTTTCTCCATTCCCGACAACACCTTTGCATATCAATCTAGGATATTCATAGGCTCTGGCCAATAGATAAATGATGTAGGAACTCATATGAAATGACTTAGTCCTGTCAAGGTTGATTAATTGCTCATGGATGTTATCACTGATCATTCTAGACCAGTTAAACATTCTGACTCCAGAAGTAATTTCCTCGGCAAAGAAGTACATCCATGTTTCAAAATAGGCACCTTGAGGATTGCCCATTATTCTGTTCAGGAGCAAAACAATGTCACCGTAGTCTTCTTTAAAGTCTGTCCGGCATAGTTTCTTAGGCATTTTCTTAACTGAACCTCTTGGATTTTCCAACCATGTTCTATTGATATGAATTGCACACTGTTCTGCCCGATCCTCAAAGATTCTTTTGGCTTCCTCCTTTGTCTTATACGAAGTTCAAACATGGTTAGGTATGCCAAATGCCTCTTGGATAGCTGGCTCTCCAAGGTGCGCCAAAATTCTTCCATCAGGAGCTATAATCTGTCTTTCCTGCGGATTGTAGTGTCTTGCACATTCGACCATTAATTCAACACACTGGATTGCTGGAGGAAATCCGGCAGCTTGGACAATTCCATTGCGCATCATTCGACGGGCAATCGTTGTGGGCACAAGTCCATTTAATCCATACATCCTCTTTTTGAATTCTTCAAAGTCCACATGTCCGAGGTCTATATCTACAATATTCTTCCATTTGGAAGTGATCTTTGACTCTTGTTGGACACCCTTGCTTGCGAACTTCATTGGTGCTTTCTTTGACGATCCTCCAGGAGTGGTCATCAACCTGCGAGAAAGAGAATACAATAAACATTCGGTTATTTAAAAAAAAAAATTCTTGTGAAAGTTCTAACTTTCAACTTAATTCTTGAAAGTTAAATTCGATGAAAAAGTAAGCTGAGTAATAACACTTAGTGAATTTTTTGAAGATAAAATGAAGACAAAGATAAAAATAATTCATCAAACTTCGAGATTACACTCTGTGGTTGGCAATTTAATTGTAAGCTTCGAAAATCTGGTCTTTATTACCAAAAAAAGCAAGCAATCCTCTGAAAATTTCGACCCTCAGCCTAGAATTCTACCTCTTTCTTCGTTCTTTCACCTCGAAAAAATTAATTACTCAACTCTCAAAATTTCTATCCTTCAAAAAAATCTCTCTCTCAATTCCTAACTCTTGAAAAATTTCTAACTCTCGAAAAATTTACTAACTCGTGAAATGGAGAGAGAGCTAAACCACTTCTCAAATCGAAATTGTGAGTTGATAATGACTTGAGAATGCTTTGTAAAGTTGAAAAATTCGATCCATTTAGCAATTCTCTCAAGTTCATCGAATGTAGACTCTTGTTTATCGAGGAAAGTTTCTAAAATTTTAGCTCTTCATCTTTATCTTCATCGAAGTTTATCCATAGAGCTCGATTTTTCTCTAAGTGTTTTAAGATAATTAAAGGTTTATCATGTGATTTTTTATTTTCTCAACCTTTAATTCTTTTATTTTTTAAATTTACCCATACTTTATTTTAATTTGGCAATTTTCTCATGGGTTTTTTCCTTTCTTTCTTCACCATGGCGGATTTTCTTATGTCTTGGCCATTTTACCACTTCCTTCTAGATGTTCCATGCCTTAGACAAATTTCATTCATGTCTCTCTAGCAAATTCAGACTTCGCCATTTTATTTCCACTTTGCCTATCATCCCATGGCGGACTTGAAGTGTCACCTTCCATTTGCTTGATCAAGGTGAACTTTCCATATGTTTCTCCATTCATCTTCTAGGTAGGGCGGACTTGGAAGAATCCTTTCCATCTTCTTTTCAAGGTCTAGGCGGACTTTCATAAGGTTTCTCCACCTTTCATCTTATACTTAGTCAAAATTCTAACCATTTCTTCCTTGGGTGGACTTTCCATCTATCTTTCCACTTGTCCACACTTAGCCAAAATTCCAATCTTTTCTCTCTTACTAGGCTGGGTGGACTTTCAAAAAGTCTTGCCATTTTGTCATCAAGTCAAGGCGGACTTCCTAGAAGTTTTTCCATATGCTAGGCGGACTTTGGAGAATCCTTTCCAAGTGTTGTTATTGGCATGGGCGGACTTTGAAGCCTTCTTTCCAAGTGTTCAAGAGTGAGGGGCGGACTTTGGAGAAGTCTTGCCATACTCAAGGGTGGACTTTCCTTGCCTTCTTCCATTCTATCCAAGGTCTGGGCGAACTTCTTCATGAATCTTCTCAGACTTATACTCTCTCAGTCCAGAATCTTATGATTTTTCATAGCCTTTTGTCTGATTTTTACTTTATTTTCTGAGATTTTTTCACTGTTTTTCCAGATTTTTTGGTCCAAAAGGCCTGATTTTTGGTTCATTTTCTGATTTTTCAAAGGCTTTTTGCATGCTTTTTACTTGATTTTTTAGATTTTTTGGTGATTTTTGCGTGCTTTTTAGTCTAAAGATAGAAACTTAGACTCCCTTAATTGGTGGGACCTTGGCACTTGCCAAAAATAGAAAGTTTCTAAAAATAGAAAAAGCGAAAAAACAACTTTCTAAAAATAGTAAATTCCCAAATGGTCTAAAAGTGCCAAAAATGAAAAAAGCGAAAAGCAAAAAGCAAAATCCCTAAAAAGTAGGAAGTGTTAGAATTGGACGAAAGCACAGGCGATCTTCGTCTGCAGGGTCCTCTGAACACTTCTACAACGTTTACGCGCAGTTTAAGGCTTGAAATCTCAACTTGGCTTGAGTGATGACTCCAGACTCTGACTTGAAATCCATAGAGCAAAAGAGCTTATGAAATTGCAACTCAAAACTAAACCCTAAAAACAAACCGGCGAGGGTCCCCATGTGCAATGGGGCGATGTGTGAAATAGGTCACAACAGGTAGTTATAAGCGTTGGTTGGTTGATGGTTGTATTCTTGGCAATCGTCGGGTCCTTTAAATAGATTGTGTATCATCAAGGAGAGTATTAATATTTAGTTGGATCAACTTGGATCCTGGGCTGACCATCTTTGGTCTTCTTTTGTAGTAGTTTCACATGCGAATAAAGGTATATTTTATTCATGTATCCGGTATGCATTGTCATCTCTATTATTAATTCATGTTTTTATATTATCAGATAAAGTAGTAAACATTTGGCACTGTTGCCTTAAAGAAATTGGGTCAGATTTGAGAGATTCATGCCCTTAGACCCTAATAAAGCTAGGAAGAGAGCACAACATGGTCAAGATTAGGAGATTAGGCGATCTTTAAGGATCATCAAGCAAAGGGAACGAAGGAGAAGATTGTGAGAACATTTGAGAAAAATACAATCGTATGATTCCCAAGTCAGAGCCCTTTCCGAGAACACAATCAAGTTGAAAAGTCAAGACAACATTGTCTAGACGAGGGAAGTTGGCAGACAAAGTCCCATTCCTTCACAAAATTGTATGAGAGTAGCCTTCAGGGCATTGAAAAGTTGTCAATCAAAGGAGAAGTTGAACCAAGGGTGTATAAAAGAAAATTTGAAGGCAAAACAAGTGTGCGAAAGGTTGAAGCCAAGGGAAGAATGGAGGATTCCTATGTGGCCAAAAAGAAAAAGCTGCCTAAGTTTATAGGCAATGGATTGGAGGATCCTGTACGACACTATAAGACTTGTGAAACAGTTTGGACAACAAATGGGAAAGATGATAAGCAATTTGGCTACGTTTTTTTCTAGCTACCTTGTGATGTGTAGCGATTGACTGGTATACAAAAACTGATCAAGCCTCTTGAAATACATGGGAGAGATTAAAGAAGGCCTTTAAAAAAGAGTTTGAATTGCTTCGTGATGAAATAGTAGAAAGAAATTACAATACAAAACAAGGTAAGCATGAAACTGTACGAGCTTATAATCGTAGACTTAAAGAATTGCTTGTAAAGTTAGAAACAAAACCAATTGACAGTCTCAAGAAAAGATGGTTCATCAAAGGTCTACTTCTATCATTAAGAAAAAAATGAAGGTAGTACCACCCTTGTCCTATTCAAAAGCCTACAATCTGGCAATGGACATAGAGAGTGAAGATAAAATGTCCTCGCACAATAAAAGAAAAACAGAGGAAGGTGGAAGTTCAAATGACAATAGCATTGATGATTTGCGAACGGTACAAGTGCTTCAAAGGGACATGCTCCAAATGATGAGAGAATTGAAGGCCAAGAAAGAAACCAACAAAGAAACTAACGAACTATGGCGTACTCAGTGCAAAATTGAGGGACACACAAAAGTAACTCTCCTAGAAATATGTTTTGTGAGATTTGCCAAGTTATGGGTCATTCAATAAAGGAGTGCCCATACAATTTGAAGACTAGGAGTACACAAGTACACTTTACAAGGAGTCCACTCTATCAAAGCCACATAATGCATTCACAGGAAGTTATCAAAATCAAAGAGCAGGATGAAGCCAAATACAATATAACCTTAAAGGACGCCCTATCTGTAATGTCCCCTTCCAGTTGACATCTCTCAGTTCATGAGATTAGCCTATTATGTGACCCTCGTAGGTTGATAGGGTGGATAGAGGGTCTTGTTGGGGTTTGGCTTGGCTTTAATTGTCAGAATCATTCAGTTTGGCTTTCGTTCGGGCTCGTTTGGACATCATTTGCTTGACTTACTATTTTTAGTAAGTAGAGACACTCAGCAGAGCACCCCTGCTATTTTTAGTAGTATGGTCTGGTCGTATGCAGATTCAAACGGTTCGTCATTTGGACCTGTTTTGAGAGAGATATTAATATTTATTTGCCAAAATAAATATTAATTAATTTTAAGTTTATATTATAAAGTTATAATATAATTAAATATTATAACTTAAGTGACTTAATGGAAGGGGTCGACCATCATGAAGAAGGGGCCACTTTTCAATCATTATTTATAATTAAAAGTGCGTTCAAAACTATGGAAAAATTAAAAGAAGAATTCAAAGTTTATTTAAATGATGCTTTTTGGGGAAAATCGACCCAACTGAGGAATTATAAGTTTCTTTGAGAGAAACTCTTTTCATTATGTTATGAAAATCGACTTTGATCAATTCTTCCTTCAGATAACGAAGCCAAGGGTTTCAGTTGTCTTTTTGCATTGGAGAACGAGCCATCTTTAGTGTCTGCAGTTCAGAGGCTGTGAAATATCAACTTATTTATTGCTTGTCAGAGAGATAGCTTCATCTAGAGGTTATCACAGAGCTTCAACTTTTGAGTTATATTTAGGGTTTTGGTTTGAAATTCTTCTAGGAGGGGTTCTTCATTTTAGGCGTCCATTTTCCAAGCTCTGGACACATCTTCAAGGGGCCATACGAATTCATCACTTGCTGGTTGCTGGCCGTACCATTACAGAGAGCTGCAAGAGGGACGTGTTTTCATCTAGGGCCAAGCGCTTCATTTCTTGGCTTATTAATAACATCTACAGGGGCAGCTAGGGTCTCTTGATCATTTTCCATCATTTCACAGTGGGAGAAAACATGGCAAGGGCAGATCGTACCATTTCTCAGCCTCTCCAGGCGGCTACAGGCATGTTCTGGACTTTCTAGAAATTTATTAAAAATAAAGGTTCATTATTGTATGCCTTCTCTTTTCTACTTTAGTATTACTATCTTTGCAAATAAATACAAGAAGCTTCTCATCTGGCATATGAAAATTTTAGTTCTATTGTAATTGCCTACATTTCTTTCAAATTCGCATTCTATTATCATTGCATGCAAAAACCCGAAACATTCAAAAACACCCAAAAAAAAAAAAAAATACATTCAGTCCCAGAACAGTGAGAACAGGGGTTTCTGCACTATCATACAGTGTCAACAATGTAGCAAATGGGGACACTTTGCAAGAGACTGGCAGAACATGCAAGATAAAGTGCAATTATTGTGCAAATGGTGTGGGTCTGGAGACCATGAATAAATTGGATGTCTGAAGCAAAAGGTTAGTGTCAACATGATCGATGTAAGGCATAATAAAGTATTGGCCATTATTGGTGCCCAAGCAAAGAAAGCTATGTACCTAGACCCACATATAGAAAAAGAAAGGCTTTGTGAAGCAAGGGTCAAAGTGGAGAATACTATGGCTAATGAACGATGTCACTCAAATGCAAATGTAAATACGATAACAAATAAAATTTCAATCTGAAAAAAATATTGTACAAGTACTTCAAGCTATTATACCAGTTAAAGTAGTGGAATTATTACAAAATATTCTTGAACTTCAAAATGCTATTGTATCGAGGGAGAATGAGACGGTGCATACTACAACCCAGTTAGAATCTTGTGAGAATGAAGATCCAATAGCTGAACCTCCGCTATTGAGCGACCAAGTGATTGATCCAATGTTATTGACAGTTAACATGACAAAGAAACCAGCCGTGGTGAATATGGAGATCCTTGAAAAGAATCTCACCAATACAATTGTCAATGGCCATTTTGGTGTGAACGTACTTCTGGAAGACACTTGGAGAAGTTTGGGCAAGCTGACCATTTGGCCCCTAACTTTTCAACTAGTGGGTGTAGATCACAAGGAATTCAAGTATTTGGAGTTTTAATGGGACAAAAGGTAATTATTGGAACCCAAGAATTTTTGTTGAGCTTTGAGGTCATTTTGTCAAGGAAGAAAGCGTACGACGCATTGGTAGGTCGGGTTGGCTGGTGGCAACCAAAGCCAATCACAATTGGAAAAACGGATACATTCTCCATTGAAAACAAGGGTCAGAAGTATGTAATTGATTTAAGGAACCAAGTCGTAAGTGAGGAAGCAACTTCCTCCAATTCGTTAGAGTTGGACCTCGAAGAAGAATGGACAAAGAAGCATGATATGGGTTTGATACAGCTGAACAACGAAGGGATCCTAGAATTACAGTCATGCTCGGAGGATGAAACAAATTCTCTCTACGACTTATTTCATTGGTAAATGGAGGACTATGAGCTATTTTTGTCGACTTGTAGTTTTCTTTAAGCTATGACTCTCAATGAAGAGCATCTGATGAAAAGTGATTATGAAAAATTGGGTAGTTTATGTGTTTGGGATATAGGCCATGGTTGGCAAAAGATGATAGTTGTAGCATATGTATCCAAGTTCGCAAAAGAATGCGATCTTACGGACAATGCATCTTAGAGTATGAAGAGTAAAATATTTAACGAGTGTACAAATATTGGTCATGTCAAATCAGCTTCACAAAAAAAATTATAGAAAAAAAAAGAAAATGAGAAATAAGGAAAGATTGGAACAAAAAAGGTGAGAATATAATCATTTCCCATTGTATTAAAGAGATCACTATTATTTCCCATTGTACGACAGAGTATTATTCCTTCAAGTCGTACAACCTCACTTGACGAAGGGAACAAAACTTTATATTGTACGAGCTCCCTCAAGTTACAGCATATGGGCAAGGCATCCAGTCATTTATCACACCATACAACATTGCTTCACCTGACCACACACCATATGACTTCATTGCATCATACAACTTGTTCTTGATCATGGCGTACAACCGAGATGCTCCTTCATCTAGCGTATGGCGAATTCATTCCTCCCTCTTGCAACATACAACATAGGATGGTCAAGTCACCATCACCTTTTCATTGTATGGTCTGGTCAGCCATTCAATGTATAACTGTCCCTCTTCACTGTACGGTTTGAACACTTACTGTATGGCCTGGTCATTTTCTCGCCATGCAACCTAATCATTTTTTCAGCATGCGGTCAAGTCATTTCCATCTCAACGTACAACTTATGTTAGTGTTTGGTAGCTTCAAGAGATATTTTCTCCTTAATTAAGGCTGGTGGCCTACATATTACAAATTATATTTTATATTTAATGTTGATGTATCAGTAGCAGGAGGTATCTTCTAGCAGCAAAGGAATCTTCATTAAATAGCTATTATGACAAGCTGGCTGACCCACATGAAATGTCTTATTTAAAATGGTTGACATGCAATAGAATCTTCAGTCAGACATGCAAGAGAATCTTTGCATGAAATGTATTTGTAACTGCTCCTAAAAATAGGCAATTGTAATGCTCCTAGTGCGTCTCCTTTTGCATGCACATGCAAGTGACGACTCCCTATTTTGGGATTGATTCTTGCTTAAGTTAAGTGGTTATTTCAAGGAGAGTTTGCTATCTACAGCAAAAAAATTATCTTTTGAAGAGCAGATTGAAATTAGAAAGAGGAAAACAGAGTTCTTTTGTATGCATGTATCTATGAGAGATACTATTCTTCTGTGGGTCAAGTTGTAAGCTGTTTGTTGCTACTTCATTCAATATATAAGAGACATATTTGTGGCCGGGTTTTTCTCTTTCGAGAAGGAGGGTTTTCCCAAGATAAATACTGTGTTCATTTGTTCTTTATGTTCAATTTTCTGCTTTCTGTTAAATCTGATCCTAACATTAACATGGTATCAGAGCAAGGTTTTTGAAAAGACCTGATCAGATTTGGGTTGACTAAGCCTATTGCTGATTGTGTAAATCAAGACATCAAGTCTATTGTATCTTGTATCTTGGCCACTAGCTATTGTGTTTGATGTGAGTTAAGTAGGTTATAGTCACTTCAGGAAGGATAGACGTCTGAGCCTGTGCAGTTGCATATTCACTATGAGTTGGTATGGTTGCTGATTATAGAGCATCATCATAAATATATCTAGCATAGGACTTCTCCCCAGGAGATACGTGAGAAGGAACTGTTGTTTTAAGCAGAGTCAGCATTTAGGAGCAGAATTAATGCTCATATGAGCAGACCTAAAGGAAAGATAAGTATTTCCTGTTTGAATAATATTCATGAATTTTTATGTAGTTATTAATTCATGCTATAACATTAGGATAGTGAATCTTGTATGCTTCTAGCATTGATATTTCTTTGGGGTAGTTTAAACTATTAGTAATCTCTCTCTAAATGCTTCCAGGATGGATCGAGGAGCAAGAGGGTGATGAGAGATTGCCTAAAGAAGAAGAACTTGAGGCATCTTGTAAGGAACTCATGCCAACTGGAGAAATGATCAAGCATGGAGTCATAGCTTGCAGCCATGGGACTGAGTTGGTGGTTGAAGACATCTCTGGAAGAGGAAGAACCTATTCAGGTTATCTTTGAGATCAGTTTCTTCGAAGAGGAGGGATTTACATTTAGAGGGAGTTTGACAATTCATCAGAAGCAACCTTGGATGAGGAGGTCAGAAGGTTGATGCAAGTACTTGGAGCTTTAGAGGGAGTTTCATCATCATGGAGATCTGTTGTTAATGTATTTTTCTTTGAAACGGAGGAATTTAAGGTGAAAGCCCTTGTTAATGCATTTTCCTCTGAGACGGAGGAATTTGAGGTATCAGCCCTTGTTAATGCATTTCTCTCTGCGAGAGAGATTTGAGGTATCAACCCTTGTTAATGCATTTCTCTCTGCGAGAGAGATTTGAGGTATCGACCCTTGTTAATGCATTTCTCTCTGCGAGAGAGATTTGAGGTGCCAGCCCTTGTTAATGCATTTCTCTTTGCAAGAGAGATTTGAGGTGCCAACCCTTGTTAATGCATTTCTCTCTGTGAGAGAGATTTGAGGTGTCAGCCCTTGTTAATGCATTTCTCTCTGCGAGAGAGATTTGAGGTATCAGCCCTTGTTAATGCATTTCTCTCTGCGAGAGAGATTTGAGGTATTAGCCCTTGTTAATGCATTTCTCTCTGCGAGAGAGATTTGAGGTGTCAGCCCTTGTTAATGCATTTCTCTCTCTGATAGAGATTTGAGGTATCAACCCTTGTTAATGCATTTCTCTCTGCGAGAGAGATTTGAGGTAGCAGCCCTTGTTAATGCATTTTCCTCTGAGACGGAGGAATTCGAGGTATCAGCCCTTGTTAATGCATTTCTCTCTGCGAGAGAGATTTGAGGTATCAGCCCTTGTTAATGCATTTCTCTCTACGAGAGAGATTTGAGGTATCGGCCCTTGTTAATGCATTTCTCTCTGCGAGAGAGATTTGAGGTATCGGCCCTTGTTAATGCATTTCTCTCTATGAGAGAGATTTGAGGTGCCAGCCCTTGTTAATGCATTTCTCTCTGCGAGAGAGATTTGAGGTGTCAGCCCTTGTTAATGCATTTCTCTCTGCGAGAGAGATTTGAGGTGTCAGCCCTTGTTAATGCATTTCTCTCTGTGATAGAGATTTGAGGTATCAACCCTTGTTAATGCATTTCTCTCTGCGAGAGAGACTTGAAGTGAAAGCCCTTGTTTCATTCTCTTGGAGTAGCCATGGTGGATGTCGTGATGAGATGACAACATCACACTGGTGCATGAATATCTGGAAAATATCTCCTTAGCTAAGAGGGAGTGTTAGTGTTTGGTAGCTTCAGGAGATATTTTCTCCTTAATTAAGGCTCGTGGCCTACATATTACAAATTATATTTTATACTTAATGTTGATGTATCAGCAGCAGGAGGTATCTTCTAGTAGTAGAGGCATCTTCTTTAAATAGCTATTATGACAAGCTGGCTGACCCACATGAAATGTCTTATTTAAGATGGTTGACTTGCAATAGAATCTTCAGTCAGACATGCAAGAGAATCTTTGCATGAAATGTATTTGTAACTGCTCCTAAAAATAGGCAATTGTAATGCTCCTAGTGCATCTCCTTTTGCATGCACATGTAAGTGACGACTCCCTATTTTGGGATTGATTCTTGCTTAAGTTAAGTGGTTATTTCAAGGAGAGTTTGCCATCTACAGCAAAAAAAATTATCTTTTGAAGAGCAAATTGAAATTAGAAAGAGGAAAACAGAGTTCTTTTGTATGCATGTATCTATGAGAGATACTATTCTTCTGTGGGTCAAGTTGTAAGCTGTTTGTTGCTACTTCATTCAATATATAAGAGACATATTTGTGGCTGGGTTTTTCTCCCTCGAGAAGGAGGGTTTTCCCAGGATAAATACTGTGTTCATTTGTTCTTTATGTTCAATTTTCTGCTTTCTGTTAAATCTGATCCTAAGATTAACAACTTAGACCATCTTGCATCATATGGCTTGGACACTCCTACATCATATGACTTGGGTATTCCTTCATTGTATGGTCTGGGCATTCCTTCATCATACAGTTTGGGCATTCCTTCATTGCATGGCCTGAACATTCTTTCATAGTACGACATAGATATTCAATTCTCTAGTGTATGGTGAGACCAAAGAATGGGGTGCGACAAGTTCATTCCATTGTATGGCCTTCTAGTACAACTCAGCCATTTGCAAACTCCGTTAGTGTACAATCAAATGAGATGCCTTGGTTGGTTGGTCCAAAACATTATTCACATATTGGCATACGTTGGTTAAACACTCCAAAATCTCTATTTTTGGGCTTTGTCAGCATTTTTTTGCCTCTTAAAAAATCATGAAAATGATGTATGCCATGAAGTTTTGTGTGGTTTTGAAGGTCTTAAATTAGGATTGGTCTTGGGGGCTCCGCCTTGTATTGTGACCCTAATGTTACTTGATGTTTACTTGTTGTTTGGAAGATGACTTTTTCTTTATTTTTTTTTTGGGGGGGGAGCAGGTGATATGTAGTCTGTGTACAATGTCTATTATTATGTTTCGATAAAATTGGTTATCTGACTATGTCTTAGTTGTTTGTATTAATTGGTTGTCGGCTTCGGGTAGTTATAAGCATTGGTTGGTTGATGGTTGTGTTCTTCTTCGCAATTGTCTAGTCCTTTAAATAGATTGTGTATCATCAAGGAAAGTAGTATAATTTAGTCGGATCAACTCTGATCCTTGGTTGCCCATCTCTAGTCTTCTTTTGTAATATTTTCATGTGTGATAAAGACATATTTTACTCATGTATTTGGTATGCACTGTTATCTCTTTAATTAATTCATGTATTTATTTTTTCAGATAGAGAAGTAAACAAATTCTCAATACTTCATCCATCTTTTACTAAAACCGAGAAAAGTTACACTGCACTGGCTCAAAACTCAAATATGCTCTTTCTTTTCTCAGTGATGTGCCCTAGGTCTCTTTTATAGAACAAGAAAACTTTGAGGTTAACAATGATGAATCCCCTTCTCAATGCAGCACCTAGGCGAGGAGAAGAGAAACCCTAACTTGATTCTAAGAAAAACCAAAGCTGAAAAGCGCCGCGTTCTAAATAAGGACAGCAGCTAACTGACAAAATTAAAACTTAATTAAAAAATAAGAAAAGCAAACAAGGTGCTTAATAGCATAAGAGAACTATGGCCAGCTAAAATGAAGAAAAGCTAGAAACAGGAAAAGCTAATTTGCTGAGTGCTGTTCTGAATTTGGTGTGTACACCCTGCCGAAGGAGGACAACTGCCAACACTGGTGTGTCACACTAAGGCTGCTTTGACTGTCATTGACCTGCCTGCACACAGACAAAGACTGCTGCTGTGTATGCTTCTCTGCTGAGGGGAAACTACAAGGTACTTCTGTGTTGCTGAAGGAAGAACACCTTTAGACCAACACAAGTAAAACTTGTAACACTCACTCTTTGCAAGGAAAGTGTTTTCCACCATGCTAAGATACTATCACATCCCGAACCTCCCCTCTGCTATGAGTACCCTCATCATGTTGACCATTTGTGAATCTGAAGAAATATAACCCTGGATTTCTGCTGCTTTCTGTCTACATATATCCCATTAGAATCTTAAAGGCATAACTCCCTTGTATGACGAACATTTCAACAGCAGCCTGCCAACGTCCCTTGTCTTGCATGTCAATGTCACATGTCAAATATTTCTCACACCTCTTAATGAATTGTTGAAGATTTTCTGTAATAAGACACTCATATACATGGCCAAGATGAGTGGATCAGATCTATCAAATAAAGAATTAAAATCTGCACTGAACTTGGAAAAGCCTAACTAGAGTAAAAACTCGTTCATCTTGCAACACCAAAGTCGTGGTGCATGCATCAACCCATACAGGGCCTACATCAATTTAAATTTGTGGGTATCTCATCCATGTACCTCAAAACCTTTGGCAACTGATGCAAAAGCCTCATCAAGGTCAATTCCCTCTTTCTGAGAGAATCCTTTGGCAATTAACTTGTCCTAGTAATCTTCAATGCTCCTGTCAATTGCACTCAGGGAATCAATCATTGGCTCCATGGTATGTTGAGAAATTGTCTCCACAAAGTTAGGACACTCCTCTAGCATGGCATGCTGCCATGCTTGCTCTACTGGATCAACAAGTAGCCTGTAAAGGTCGACATCTTGAACTCCTTTGGCAAAAACTTGACTAGGTTTAGGGCTGCATTTGCTAATGATCACTTGCTGACCATCAAACTCAGCAATACATTGTAAATTTTTCATGCAAGAAACCGAAAGAATACTCTTGTTAATCTAGGAACATACAAGACACCGTCAAGCTCAAGAATATCACCTGAAGGCATTTGGAAAGATATGGAACTTACTTTAGTAACTAGACATGTGCCATCATTGCCCAACTCCTCTTGTATAATTGCTACCTTCTCCTAAAGTCTACTGAATGTCTTCTTATTGAAGGTCATGTGTTTGGATGCTCCACTGTCCATATTTAAATTTGGTTCCAATAAGATAACTTCCAATTTTAAATAATATAAATTGTACATATTTTTGTACTTTTAACTTGCCACTGTGTTATTTGGCTTAATCTTCTAATTCTTGCCTTTGGTGCTCTACATCCAAAAAGGAGGGCATCAATGTCTCACTGAGTTTTTCATTTGCATATAATGTCATGAATTTCTCCAAAAGCAAAAAATAAAACCTTACTCGCTCTGCTAACACTGGTGAAGACTTCCACTGCTCAACTGGTTGCTGCTATGTACTGAGTAAGTCGCTTCAGATCTGAGTGTAATCACGCAGGCTAGGTCAATGCGAATATCTCCTACAAGGCGCTGCCAAAACCTGTAGCATAAAAATGGAATGGATTCATTGAATTTGCTCAATCTGCAAACCCTGTGTGGATTTGCCAAGAACAGAGGTAGGGTTTTCGTCCTAACCTTGGGTCACCCTACAGAGGTTTTCGTCCCCACAGACCAATTTGGATTTCTTGCTTTTATTCCATATCGGCTTTTTGCCCAACAATTTCATATTAATATAGAACATTAGGGCCAATAAATGAAGTCAGCCTCGGGTGGATATTATTTTTAGCACCTACCTTAAGGAAGGTCGGCCAGAGATAAATTTAAATGTTATTAATTTTTTTAATAATTTAAATTATTATTTATTTAATATTATTTTAATTACTATATTGATATTTATTTTAAATTAGCATTTAAGAATGCTTTTTCCCGCCCAAATTCAAATTTGGGTCCCAATTAATTTGGGGACATGACACCTCCACTGCTCTCAAACAGACTGGACTAGAATGTACAAACATTTACAGAGCCAAATACTTTTCCTGGCCAATGCAAATGCTGGAAAATCCAACAAAATAATAAATAGATGCTAAATATTCATTCAAACACAGAGATAACTGCAAGATTGATAGGACTGCACGGTTTATCCCTTCTTTATAGAGAGCTTCTACAATATTTGGTGCTATAATAACCACTCAAAGGTGGGGGCGACATGGTCAACCATTAAATTCCCACACATGTTTCCTTTATGATGAAAGCATAAATAATCCTATTTGTAGCTACATTCGGTTCCAACTTGACACTACGACTTTCAACTTATCATCTCTCTAACTCCACTTTGTCATCTTAACACTCATATTGCTGCTCATTACACTCTCCATGTGTTTCTCCCGAATACAATATAATTTTTTAGATAACATATCAATATCGCTCATGCATCTTGTGCATCCCTCACATATTAAATCCTACAATGCACATCAAAATTAATATTAATTAAATGAAAATCGTATGTTAACATTTGCCTTCCAATTTACAGGCTCCTACAATTTGTCTGCTATTACTGTGCGATTCTGTTTATTTTTCATGGTTTCTTCCCCTTGCAGGATTGTCTTACATTCTTGGTCTATCTTATTATCCTCTCTTAATTTTTCATAACTTTCATCTTGCATTTCATGCATTTCCTTTTTATGGGAAATAAACATATTAAATACCATTGTGAAAGCAATCATAATCTAACTAAATACTGAAATGCCATAGTAAGAAGGAAACAAGTCAAAGCAGAATGAAATGAAACTTTGATTCAACAACTCTCTAGATTTTCAGGTCTATTGTGGAGAACTTCACAAAGCTTCCACAGTGGTAAGTCTCATAGTCATGGCAATTGTAGACAAACTGGGAGCATAGACCACTATTAGAAAATGTTTTGTTATGCTATGAACCGAGAGTCATAATTATTGTTGACTATTGGAATTATAATTGTTAACTATTGGAATTATAATTGTTAATTAAATATTAAAGCCCTAAAATTAGAGGATGTATATGCAAAAGTTTGGTTTACATAAAGCAATATAATGGTCTATACTTAGGAAAAGCATGTGCACATGTTTGCTTGCCCATGAAGCAATGCGCTTTTCAGATAATTATAGGAAAGTTTTATTGTAAACACGAGAGGGTCTTGCATCTATATAAGCATGTCTCCTATGCGTATGAGGCACACAGTGAGTTGAGATATATTAATACATATTTTGTAACAAGAAGCCAAAGGAGGTAGTGAGTGAGTTTACAACAGCTCCCTTGGGTAAGGTGGCCTATAAGTAACAGTGTTGTGATGTGAATATAGAGAAGCTTGGGGTATTGTGTTAGATTTGTCTATGTGGTTGCACATGTATTCTTTGCAAATTGACAGGTTGCACTTTGCATCTCCATAGCAGGAATCAACATTGGGTGTTTTGGATCCATCTGTAGTCATGGAAATTATATACAAACTGGGAGCATAAACCTCTATTAGAAATTGTTTTGTCATGGTATGGATCAAGAACCTTGATTATTGTTGATCCTAGATATAGACTAATTGAAAGAAACATCTATCATTAGGACTTTGGAACTACAATTATATAATTAAATATGGAAGTTGTAATTTATGAAAAGCATGTATGTGCAGAAGGTTGCTTGCACACAAAGCAATGTAATGGTCTATGTTTAGGAAAAGCATGTGTATAGGTTTGTTTATCTCCTATGCGTGTGAACACTCACAATGAGTTAGATAGATTAATCCATATTTTGTAACAATAAGTCAAAGGAGATAGCGAGTGAGTTTACAAATTTGTATATATAGAGAAGCTTCAAGTATTGTGTAAAATTTATGTATTTGATTATATGTTTGTGGTTGCACATGTATTCTTTAATTTCTAGATTGACAAGTTGCAGTTTGCATATCCATAATAGGAATCAACAATGGATCTTTTGGACCTGCTGTGCACTTTAGGTGAGACTGCCCTTCCAATGTTGGTGTTCCTCACAGATTGCCAAGCTGGTGTTCAGGTTGATTATTGCTGGTCAGAAATCTATAAGTGCAAAATAGGGTGAAAATCTAATCAACAATTGCTTCTGTTGTTGGGACCCATTCTTTCTGCTATGGGAGTCATTTTGAAGTTCTGGGTTTTGCTAGTTTTGCATTTAGAGAGGAAAATAAATATGCGTAGATTGTGTGTGGCAAGGGTTTTATCAGCCAAATCATTATTCAGGTTCACTGCAGTTTTTGTTGCAGATTTTGAAGAATTCTTGGTGTGCTCTATTTTCTGTTGTTGGTGCATGGGTATGGTACTAATTTTGTACGAAGCATAGGTGTTAAAGTCACATACAACACAATTATTCAAATTACAGAAGTTTGTAGGTGGTATTTAAAGGAAGACAACTACTTATTTTTGGCACAAATTGATTAACAAAAATATTTAGTGGTGATGCATGCTTCATCCTTAATTCTGGTATGACAAATATGTCATATCCATTACCAAATATTACTGCTATTTGAGAGTCAGATCTTCTAGCAAGTTGCATAGAATGAAGATGGCATAGCTACACTAGAGGCACAGGTTATTTTGGCCACATTAAAGACTAGCTCAATGAAGCACATCAACTACAGACGATCAAGTGTAAGACAGTGCGAGCAAGTTGTGCCAGTCCATAGGAAAATGGCTCACAACACATACATGATGCACTTGTCACATACAAGTGTGTGCACTTAGAAGCACACAAGGAAATAATTTTACAGATCTGGCACCAGATATACAAGACAAGATGTAGATAATTTATGTGAGACACTGGGAATTTTTGGACCAACATTTTAAGCAGAAACCTCTTCTGTTAAATCAGCATGCAACAAGGAATAATGACTAATGCGTGCATGTGTAAGAATTAAGGACATTTTAATTCATAGAGAACTCTGTGGTGCAGGACTGCGACAGAGTGCAAGCACAATAGAGATATGTGTATGTGTAGTCTTATATTGACTACACGGAGGATGGTAGAGGGTGTTTACTGAAAAATTTATGAGTGCATGAGCTGGAGTTGTATATATTGACAAACTTATGTGCATAGGGTGTGATGCACTTATACATTATTACTTTCAGCATAATGTGCCATGTAGACATTTGAAAATTTATAACATTTAAAGAAGACATAATTTTTTTGTTTGGGTGCAAGAAATGCTGATGTGGCAGGTATGTTTGTTATGCATGGCACAGGCATTTGAGGCTTGTGATGTGGAGCACATAGTAGATATTGTTTAGACTTTTGGAGGGCATAAGCATGTCATAGTATAAGTAGGTTGGAATGCCATGTCCACTACTTTGTATAATTTGTTCTAATTATACGATGGTGCTGCAGACAAAATCAAATGGAAAGATTACTATGCAGCTGCATCATTCCTTCATTTTTAAGGAGTGTATTGTTGTTTTATTAATGTTTGATGGCATCAGTGATAAATGGTGCATTCAAGTTTTCCAATGGCTAGCACATAAGGTTTCCAGAACTTAGTGCACAAAAAGGAAAAAAAAAATTGCAGTATTAGTATGCAGAAAGATGGTGGCACACCATGTGCAAAAACCATAAATATTAAATTTGTGCAGCATTTTGTCCAAATATGGCACAGAAGAGTTAAAGATGATGGTGCCTACTATGATATGTGCAATGATATATGTGTGTGTCATGACTTTAGATGGTGGTGCCTGATTTTGCATGTGCAAAGTGTTTAGAGGGTGTGCCATGAAATGACAAGACTTGTATGTAACCTGAAGGATTGGCAAATGACGTTCGAGTAACCATGGTATGCATAGTGCTACTGCTGAATGATATAGTACTAGAGTTTGCACATGCAACAGCGATTCAAGAAATACAAATGTTCTAGAGTAAGAGTTCGAAGAATAATTAGATGGGCAGATATATTAGACTGCGTGCTATGGAACAAAGACCTGTGCAATTGTAAAGTTTAATTGTTTAGACCATGTGCAAAGATTATAGAGTTAGGTATGTAACTACACAAATACATTAGGTTGTGTGTGGCCATAAAGAGGGAGGGACATGTATCGAAAGCGACAAATATTCCAGAAAACAGTGCAGATTTTTACTGTTTTGTGTATGTGCAGCGTGATGTAAGTGGTTGTGCTACTCTTTTGCTAGATGACAAGTTACACATTACAAAGTGAATATGGATGGATGTAGATTGCTTTATGGTTTGGTAATTAACAAATTTATGGATGCATTTTAAGTGGATTGGTCACTCATTAATGTGCATTTAATAATGTTTCAGAAGGTGTATTTGATGCAAGAACATCCCAGAGCAACCTACTTCATTTCACTGCAGAATCTCATTGTGGCTTGCGGCAGAGAACTAGAGTTCTACAATAGCTCATGAACATCACATCCATCACATCCAAATCTCAGGAGTTTTGGATCAGATTACAAAGAGTTATTGCTGTCAGAAGATCATGGCCCAAAACAGTTAACATATAGTTCATTAGGTGAGGTTTGCGGAAGCTTATTGTGCCTTGTGGTGTTCAACCCAACATATCTAAAGTCAGTATGGGACTAGGGGAATTCTCAACTGGAACCACATTGAGTTTCTTCAATACCCAATGCTTCATGAACAGGTTTTGGCCGACCTACACATTTTCCAGGACATCGAGTTTTGGAACACCTTGTGGCCAACGTGGGTCATTCCTAAAACTTGGAACTGATATATAAACATATCTTGGATTCATTTGGAAGGAGTGAGGAAGTTAGGAGTCAGTTCTTCAAGTTTTTATAGTAGGTAGATAGTAAGGAGGATAGTGAGATTTATTGTCATATCTTGCATGTAAGCTCGTAATAAGCCTATGACAACTTGTGAGCCAATTTATAATTTGCATGTATCAGGCCAATGAGCATTGTGATCATTCTATGATATTGAATCAATGAGAAGTTGCATTTTTGTTCTCTGATATTTCCGTTGTGTTAACTCTAGCTGTACAGCTGGATAGTCCTCCCTTTGGACCCTCCATCCATGAATGCATCAGTATTGTTCCTTTGGGCAGTATCTTCTATGTTTCCACAAGCATTGAAGAGCAAGTAATGACAAACTTTCGCAAGATATTGCCAGAATTATCTTGAAAAGTTACATTGTAACATATGTTGGTGAAGTGCATGCACATTGGAGACTGTGTGCAAGGTTGGCAGGGTACATGCAAGTGCATACCATTATTAGAGGCAATAGCAATAGTGGTACAAAATTCTTGATGAGTTTGTTTGCTTATGAGTAGACTTGCTTTTATAGAATGCCATAGAAATACTGGTGTGTACAGAGGTCACAGATAGTGGGTTAGCATGGTAGGGACAGCCACATGATGGAGTTATTGTTGTGAGTTTATAGAGGATGGAATGATCTATGTAATTAATGTTTGTGCCTACATACTTGGTGGTTATAGGGGCCAGTAGTGAGATGGTGTAGAGACCATACAAACATTCACGGATTGTTTTGACAGGGTTTTGATTCCATTGATCTAAGGATTTAATGGCTTGTTGGAGTTTGATAAAGATAGACGGTGGAATTTTTCGAATTAGTTGGTTTTTGAGGTGCATGATGCTATCTAGATTTGGTTTACTTTGTGATACATGGTTCAAGCTGAGAGGGTAGAGCAGGTTACATTTTATTCGAGGAAGTTTTTGCAGTCCAAAGCACACCATAGGATAATTGGAAGGCAATGCATTGGGGGTAGCACATTCATGGGTGCATCAATGAAGGGTGGTGAGCTCACCGCATGCGAATTCAATTGGTTGTGTGCTGCGTATTACAAAGTCTTTTAAATACAAAATACATTATTTGTGGCAGGAGGATGTTGGTGCCAGAAATAGGCCAACTGAGAGAAATATCTGTTGTCCCTGATTTTTGACATGCAAAAATCAGAGATAACCCATCAAAATTTTGACATTTTTAGGCCTCAAGGCACGTATTACGAGGTACAGAGGTTGGGCATTTTAAGTTTTGGGTCTATAGTCCTTTTGGCCAACATTTTTCATTTACTTGTCCGTTTTCGTGAAATTCTAAGTCATTTTTGGTGTGTTTTGGTCAATTTCGGGTTTTGGAGACCTTACTGCAAGTGTGGGGGTTCAAGTTCTAAAATGCAAGTGATACATTCACTTGCAATCAAGTCCCCAAGACCCGATTTGCAAGTTAGGAGGCTTTTTAAGTTACTTTTTAAATATTGTCCACTTGTAATGGGGGTCCCAAGTCCCGATTACAAGTAAAAAGGTCTTAACACAAGTTAGTCACTTGCAATGAGCTTTTGAAAACCCGATTTCACTTTTACATGTAAAAGTAACTTGTAAGGGGGCTCCCAAGACCCGATTGCAAGTAAAAGGTTTAAAAGTAAGTTTTGGTCACTTGTAGTGGGGGTCCCAAGACCCGATTTACAAGTCAAGAGCTTTTTAAGTTTTTTTTTAAAGTTTCATGTAACTTGTAATGGGGGTTTCAAGACCCGATTACAAGTGAAATTCTTATTATTTTTCCTTCCCATACTTGTAAAGTTTACTTGTAATAATGTTTTTCAACATTGCAAGTAAGTTACCTTTCATTTGCACTTACTGCCAGCCTTCCAAAACCCGAAATTGGTCCAAAAGGCACTAAAAAACACTTGAAAATAAGTCTCTAGGATCCAATCACAAGTGCAAAACTTGTATTTTCCCATTACACATATGAAGTTGCATGTTCATTCTCCACAATTGCAAGTCAATGTTATTGTTTTTCCACACATGTAATGCAGTCTCCAAAACCGGAAATTCACTTGTGAGCCCATTTTTGCATCAATTTATCCCTTCCCTTGTCAGTCTTGTTTGCACACATGATCTATCAAACCAACAAATCAAGGCATGGGCATTGTTTTATAACAATTTCATCTTGAATAAGGTGTTATGGGTTCTTCATCAGTGAACAAAAGAAGAAGAGATACAACAATAATTCATGGGGCAGCCCGAAGGTCAATAATCCTCACGAAGCCATCTAGGGACAAAGTGAATCAAGCATGGAAAAAGAACACAACGAAGAGAAGAATTTCCTTCCTAAAGAAATGGTACTACTCCAAGCCTGTGATAAGGTTGAAGTTCGCCAAGGACACAAAGATCATTAAGAATGCAAATTCTTGTTCCAAGTTCGAGATGTCTTCACCAATCCTGAATACTTCAAGTTCTAAAATCTTGAAGCAGCATGAAGATCATCGCAGATGAAGGATGATGTAGTTAGAGTCGTGTCTTGGACACTTAGAATAATTTCAATTATGCATTTGTAATTTTGTTTTGACAAATTACATGTAAAGTCATAAATTGTAATGGCAAGTGGCCATGCTACTCGCATTATTGAAGATTGTAATTACATGTAATCTAGTTACAAGTCAAAATAAACTAGGACTATAATTTGGAATAAGTCAATTGCAAGTAGTTAGTGGTTGAGAGAATTTCTCAAATTAGTTGGGATCCTCCCACTTTTTTCTCAAGGCTTCTCTCCTATAAATACTTGAGGGGGTCTATTGTAATCTTTATCTTTTGGCAATGCAACAAAACTCTGCTAGTTTGTATGTGCACTTTAAGACTTTGAGCTTAGATGTAAATCAGATTACAGTCAATTAAAAGAGGCAAATTGCTTTGAAACTTTGTGTTGATTCAAGGTGTTATGTGACAACATTTTCTGCATATTGATTGTGAGTTTTGTGGTGTTATACAAGAGGGATTAAAGCTAAATTTTGTAGACTTTGAGCTGCTTATTGCATTTGGAGTTTTAGATTGGTTTTCAGATTTGATACTGCAGACTTTGAGTTGTTTGTCATGTTTGAAGCTATTGTAGAACGCTCAAGCAAAGGGGGTAACTTGCAGACTTTGTGCTGCTTTTATTTTCTATGTTTGTGCATTAAAAGTGAATCATGTAGTTAGATTTTGAGCTGCTCCATACTGTACTTGGTTGCCAAAAAATTATCTAAAAAGGTTGATAGGAGAGTAAGTTGTGAAAGACTTTGTGCTTTCAATTTGTTTTCTTGTCCCAGAGGAGCAACGAAGGACTTTGTGTCTTTATGGAAACTTTGTTTCTTTATTTGTTTACTTCATTAATCATTTATGCTTTCAGCTGTGATTCTTTTCTGAAATAAGAGAAAAGAATAAGTGTCTTTTTCTGAAAAAAGAGAACAAGACAGAGTTTCACCTAGATTTAGAATAGATTTATAGTTAGAGTTCATTTCTGAATTGTTAAAATAGAAAGCAAAGGGGGAGTCTTCTCTTTGAAAATAGGAGAGTTTATCTCACACACTGTGGCTGAAACCACAATTTTGCACTCCTTTCCAAGTGTACAAAATTTTCACCCAACAGTTTTTGGCGACTCCGTTGGGGATTCGATATGCATTCGAAAGCCTCACGCTTTCTTTTGAAGTTTACCGGTATCCTATTCATTGTAATTTATGTTCTTGTAATTTATCAAGTTTTCACCAAGGACATGTAAATGGCTACTCAAGGTCCTTGGGGAAATGCTTTCGGTCCGTTGAGTCTAGCTCTATCCCTACATGCTCTTCCTGAAGGCTCACGGAAGAATTTTCCCAAGTTCTTTGGTGATGGACAACAACATCCTGACGAGCACGTTGCTGCTTTCTACAGTGCTTGTGGAGTTCATGGTGTTGAATACGAAAATGTATATGTAAGGCTGTTTGCGGAGACTCTCCAAGGTGTTGCTGCAGATTGGTTTTATCATTTGGCACCACGCACCATCACAAACTGGGCAACTCTCATGGCCAAGTTTGAAGGAAGGTTCAAGCCTCCTGAAGACGCTTATGCTTTGTTGGCTCAACTCACCCAGTTGAAGAAGGAATCTCCCATGCCTATGCGCGAGTTCATTGCTCACTTCAACAAGTTGACACGAAGAATTCCAATTGTTGCTCAACCTATAGCTAAGAATTTGAAATGTTTCTTTGTAAATGCTCAAGTACCTGAGGTTGGTTTCCTATTGAGAAGAGCAGCTCCAACTACTCTTGTAGTTGTGCAAACCCTGGTGACAAAAATTGAACACGATCTCATTCTTGTTGGGCAGATAAGGATAGAACCAAGTGGTTCTTCTTTGTTGGATTCATTTTCCTCCAGCATGGATGAATCCAATGGTGCAAAAGTTGGCAAATGAGTTGCTTGCTCTTAAAAGGCAGCTGGCTCAAGGTGCATTCTCCGTTCCTCATGAGAACGTTCCAAGAAGGCCATATCTACCTACTAATAATTTTTCCTTCTGAGAGTCAGGGAAAGTTATCTTCACCACCGAAGAAGCTTGTTCTTAAGGCATCATCAACAAGTAAAGCAGTGAAAGGTTTTGAATTTGAACAAAGTGATTTTTCTATTCTCTTCAATGAAAAGGAAGCAGACATAGTTGGCGACTGTCATATTTGGTTCACGTAGTCTCAGAAAGCCATCGATGAAAAGCAGAAAAATGAAAGTCATTTTGCTGAAGTTCAAATGAATGAAGACAATCATGTTTTCAGCTATGAAAAGATGAACATGCATGTAGGTTCCAGTCAAGTTGAAAAGAATGTATCTGTGTTTCAAGGTCACGAACTTGGACATATCGTGCATAAGAGACCTACACCAGAACTTGATGAAGATCACTTCATGAATACTATAGAAGAGTTTTGCTCAAATTTTGTTGACGATTCTTTTCAATCAAAAGTTTGTGAACAGCATACTAAGGAATGCAATACAGTCGTGTTTTCATCTGAATCGCATGAAGGAGATCATTTGGAGCAGCATGAGGTTGTCATGGTTAATGAACCAGTTGTTCAAGCAACAGCTGGTAAGAAGAATTCAGTTTTTGTCCGATCAAGGGGATGTCCCATAAGACATCATGCTTGGTTGTAAGTCGATGGGAATCAAAGGTTCCACTTGTACCTAAACATGAAGGTATACTTCAAAAAGAAGCCAAAGAAGCAGTTGCAATTGAGCAAGAACAATCTGGTTTCAAAAATCCATTTCAGAGCAGCAGTACATATGATTCATCTCAAGAGAAAAGTGAATTTGTTCATTTCTTCAAAAGAGTACTACATCAAATTTTGGTACCATTGCTCGCACTTCATCTATACAAAGTTGCTTGTGATCATGCAAGGTACTGTAAGCTATTGCAGAAGGGTAGCTATTTTGCAGAACCAGTTAATGGTTTCATTTGAGAAATTTCCATTTTTGGTTAGTTTTAATTAGGTAGGTTTTTACCTTTTCAATAAGTGCATTTGCATAATTTTTGTGTCATGTTTTCGTAGGCTTGCTTTGTGTTAGTCGTGTCATCCTTTTTTTTCGTTTTATGTTAATTGTTGCTCGACTCCGTAACCCAATGGATACTAAGGCACTGGGAGATTTTGGATTCTACTACCTTCGCTTGTTTTCACGACCAAAGGCAGTTCCCCAGTCAGAGCCAACTATTGTCCCTGATTTTTGACATGCAAAAATCAGAGATAACCCATCAAAATTTTGACATTTTTAAGCCTCAAGGCACGTATTACGAGGTACAGAGGTTGGGCATTTTAAGTTTTGGGTTTATAGTCCTTTTGGCCAACATTTTTCATTCACTCATCCGTTTTCGTGAAATTCTGAGTCATTTTTGGTGTCTTTTTGCTCAATTTTGGGATTTGGAGACCTTACTGCAAGTGTGGGGGTTTCAAGTTCTAAAATGCAAGTGATACATTCACTTGCAATCAAGTCCCCAAGACCTGATTTGCAAGTTAGGAGGATTTTTAAGTTACATTTTAAATATTGTTCACTTGTAATGGGGGTCCCAAGACCTGATTACAATTAAAAAGGTCTTAAGACAAGTTAGTCACTTGCAATGAGCTTTTGAAAACCCGATTTCACTTTTACATGTAAAAGTAACTTGTAATGGGGGTCCCAAGACCCGATTGCAAGTAAAAGGTTTAAAAGTAAGTTTTGGTCACTTGTAGTGGGGGTCCCAAGACCCGATTTACAAGTCAAGAGCTTTTTAAGTTTTTTTTTAAAGTTTCATGTAACTTGTAATGGGGGTTTTGAGACCCGATTACAAGTGAAATTCTTATTATTTTTCCTTCCCATACTTGTAAAGTTTACTTGTAATAATGTTTTTCAACATTGCAAGTAAGTTACCTTTCATTTGCACTTACTGCCAGCCTTCCAAAACCCGAAATTGGTCCAAAAGGCACTAAAAAACACTTGAAAATGAGTCTCTAGGATCCAATCACAAGTGCAAAACTTGTATTTCCCCATTACACATACGAAGTTGCATGTTCATTCTCCACAATTGCAAGTCAATGTTCTTGTTTTTCCACACATGTTATGCAGTCTCCAAAACCGGAAATTCACTTGTGAGCCCATTTTTGCATCAATTTATCCCTTCCCTTGTCAGTCTTGTTTGCACACATGATCTATCAAACCAACAAATCAAGGCATGGGCATTGTTTTATAACAAGTTCATCTTGAATAAGGTGTTATGGGTTCTTCAGCAATGAACAAAAGAAGAAGAGATACAACAATAATTCATGGGGCAGCCCGAAGGTCAATAATCCTCACGAAGCCATCTAGGGACAAAGTGAATCAAGCATGGAAAAAGAACACAATGAAGAGAAAAATTTCCTTCCTAAAGAAATGGTACTACTCCAAGCCTGTGATAAGGTTGAAGTTCGCCAAGGACATAAAGATCATTAAGAATGCAAATTCTCGTTCCAAGTTCGAGATGTCTTCACCAATCCTGAATACTTCAAGTTCTAAAATCTTGAAGCAGCATGAAGATCATCGTAGATGAAGGATGATGTAATTAGAGTCGTGTCTTGGACACTTAGAATAATTTCAATTATGCATTTGTAATTTTGTTTTGACAAATTACATGTAAAGTCAAAAATTGTAATTGCAAGTGGCCATGCTACTTGCATTATTGAAGATTGTAATTACATGTAATCAAGTTACAAGTCAAAATAAGCTAGGACTGTAATTTGGAATAAGTCAATTGCAAGTAGTTAGTGGTTGAGAGAATTTCTCAAATTAGTTGGGATCCTCCCACCTTTTTCTCAAGGCTTCTCTCCTATAAATACTTGAGGGGGTCTATTGTAATCTTTATCTTTTGGCAATGCAACAAAACTCTGCTAGTTTGTATGTGCACTTTAAGACTTTGAGCTTAGATGTAAATCAGATTAAGTCAATTAAAAGAGGCAAATTGCTTTGAAACTTTGTGTTGATTCAAGGTGTTATGTGACGACATTTTCTGCATATTGATTGTGAGTTTTGTGGTGTTATACAAGAGGGATTCAAGCTGAATTTTGCAGACTTTGAGCTGCTTATTGCATTTGGAGTTTTAGATTGGTTTTCAGATTTGATATTGTAGACATTGAGCTGTTTGTCATGTTTGAAGCTATTGTAGAATGCTCAAGCAAAGGGGGTAACTTGCAGACTTTGTGCTGTTTTTATTTTCTATGTTTGTGCATTAAAAGTGAATCATATAGTTAGATTTTGAGCTGCTACATACTGTACTTGGTTACCAGAAAATTATCTAAAAAGGTTGATAGGAGAGTAAGTTGTCAAAGACTTTGTGCTTTCAATTTGTTTTCCTGTCCTGGAGGAGCAACGGAGGACTTTGTGTCTTTATGGAAACTTTGCTTCTTTGTTTGTTTACTTCATTGATCATTTATGCTTTCAGCTGTGATTCTCTTTTGAAATAAGAGAAAAGAATAAGTGCCTTTTCTGAAAAAAGAGAACAAGACAGAGTTTCACCCAGATTTAGAATAGATTTATAGTTAGAGTTTATTTCTGAATTGTCAAAATAGAAAGCAATGGGGGAGCCTTCCCTTTGAAAATAGGAGAGTTTATCTCACACACTGTGGCTAAAACCACAATTTTGCATGCCTTTCCAGGTGTACAAAATTTTCACCCAACAATATCTATCATTTGGACTTTGGAATTATATTTGTGAATGAAATATTGATGTCCTAAAATTAGAGGATATATGGGCAAAAGGTTGCTTGCGCATCTATGTTTAGAAAAAGCATGTGCATAGGTTTGCTTGCACATGAAGTAATGTGCTTTTGAGATAATTATAGGAAAGCTATTATTTTAAGCATAGGAGGGTCTTGGTGCAGACAATTGGCAGAGACAGGTTAATCTATATTTTTGTAATGTGAAGGTAACAGAGGTAGTGAGTGAGTTTACAGCTGTCCCATTGCCCTTTGGGCAAGGGTGTCCTATATGTAATAGTATTATAATGAGAATATAGAGAACCTTTAAGTACTGTGTAAAATTTGTGTATGTGGTTCCACATTTATTCTTTAATTTGCATATTGTGAGATTGCAGTTTGCGTCTCCATAGTGGGAATCAACATTGAGTCTATGTGCATTTTGGGTGAGACCGTGCTTCCAAAGGTTTTTGCCTTTCCTCACATATTGACAAGCTGGTGTACAGGTTGCTTATTGCTGATCAGAAGGTCTAAGTGCACAAAAGGGTGGAAAGCTGATCGACAATTGGTTCTGTTGCTATGAACCAATCATGTTTTCTCAGTTCTGCTATGGGAGTGGTTTCAAAGTTCTGGGTTTTGCTGGTTTTTTCACAGTAGATAGGAATATAATTTTGCAGCAAGGGTTTTATCAGAAAAAAACATTGTTCAGGTTCACAACAGTTTTTTGTGCAGATTCCGAATAATTTCAGGTGTGCTTTGTCTTCTATTGTTCTTTCTTTTTTTTTATACAGGGGTATCCCCCCGACCCAGCCCAGCGCCCAGAGGGGCGAGCTGAGGCGAGACTAGTCCCCTGTGGGTGGAATGCTACGTCCGCTAGCAGGCCCACCTCTTAAACCCGGGAACGGAGTCAAACCCGAAACCAATGGGGAGAAAACCCATGGCCCAAGCCAACTCTGCTACCCGTGCGGGCTCTTTTTCTTCTATTGTTGGTGTGTAGGTGTGGTATTAAGGTTCTGCGTATCACAGGTGCTAAAGTCATGCACTATACAACTATTCAAACTACAGAAATTTTCTGGTGCTATATCAAGCAAGGTGGCTCTTTATTTTTTGGCATATGTTGAGAACACAATGGCTAACAAATAATTCCTCTCCAAATATTTAATGGTGATGCATGCATTATCCTTATTTCTGGCCTGACAAATATGTTATATCTGCTACCAAATATTGCCACTAGTTGATGGTCAAATCTTTCAGCGGGGTGCATAGAATGAAGATGGAGAATTTCGAAGACCTGGTACTCAGTATACAGGACAAGATGTATATAATTCACGCTTTATTGTGTCCATTCGTGAATGTGATGATTTCTTGTACATTCTGTAAAAATATTTTTGCAGTTCACTTTCTTTTTGTGTCAGATAGCTAGAATAATGGAGAAATGTGATAGATCTTGAAGGTGGTTTTACACTCACAATGGCAGGTTCCTTCACCCTGACCATGACTAATGGGTTGCCTTTACAGTTTTGGTGAGATTCTTCAGAACACTCTATGATTTCCTTTAATAGGCTTATTACTTTTCAGACAACTCTTAGACATGACCGTACATTTGGTTCATTTATTATATGACAGTACTATCTTATAAACTCTTTATTGTGCATCTCTAGTTGCACCCTGGATATAATGATGATCCTTTTGGATGATTAGGCAAAACAAGTGGGTTCATTTTTGTCTTTTATCATTGTCTTAAAAAAAATCACGTTAAATCCATGAGGTTGCAGAAAATGTTAAAACCGAAACGTACATTATTGGTTTTGCATATAGAGCTCAAGTAGGGGCAAAACTAACATTTGTGCACAGAACTTTTAGAGGGGTGTTTAACGGATACTCTTGAATGTGGACCAAGGTTGTATCCTTATTAGGTTTTTGATGTGCTTGCAGACACTGTATTTTAAACATATAAGAGCATTTAGAAACTAACACTTATTATTTGTAGGGCAGGGAATATAGCATGCTTAGATATTTTTGGATGTATAATTATATCCACCTTCTGTTTTATTGCAATGGTTACATTACATGAACTGATGTGGCATGTCACACTCAGACACAGGTTCTTGTATATTTGTAGCACAGCCTAGTCCGTTAGTGTGATATCACTTTACTATAGCCACATATTTTCTAAGTTTAGCCTACATCTGTACATTGATTAGCAGCTCATTTGTGTTTATTATATAATATTCTTGTTATATTGAAAACAAATATCATGGAATGTATTCCTTGCTTCTTCAAAACAATTAATTGACCTTGGCTCATTTTGATGTTGAAAGGGTACATTGTTTTGACTTATCTCTTATACCTGGAGATTTTGTGCAGATGTTATTTAATACTTCTGATTCTCTGAATTAGCTATTCCCGTTGGTAGCATGCCTGATTCAAGTATGTCTGACATTTGCAGTGGGAATAATTCTCTTTTTCCTTGTTGAAAAAATTGTACGGTATGTTGAAGGGCTTTCATCACAAGGGTTTCAGGGTTTTCATCATGGTCATCATCACCATCACAAAAGCAATGTATGTTCAAAGAAAGATGATGATCATCATGATCAGGAAAGTGAAGCAATTGATGAGACAGAAAGCAGTGGATCCGATAAAGAAAATGTGGAAAACTCATTAGATGAAAATGGTTGTGTTATTGATGCAGCTGAAAAGAAAGATAGCACACTGGGCACAACTCTGCGGAAGGTAATTGGAATGCATTGAGCTTTATTTGTTGGGATTCTTCTTCTGGCTTTGTCATTGCTTTTAATTTTGCAAATGAGTCTCATAGCTTGAGTTGGCTATTTCATATGTCAACTTTTGGTTGGAGCTTGAAACATCCTATTAGATTGTCTTGCTGTTTAAATTAGATTCTTTAAGTTAGTTTCCCCTCCTGGTCACATTCAGTATTTTCTTGCATTTTCCTTTTTCTGTGGCAATCTAGTGAACTATCTTATCTAGAAGCCAGCTTATTTGAGAATATGATCTATGTATAGATAGACTTTAACTGCTCTTTCTGCAGAAACATTGTTTATGTCTTCTTTAGAGTAGCTATCTTTTGAAATTTGCTTTTGCATAATTGATGAAGTAGATTCCTTTTAGCTGAATATTTTGTATTCATCTACGATCAAATCTTTAAGACTGAAATTGGCCCTGATTCTCAAATAATGCATATCTTACCTTGCATTCTGGTCTATTTTTTACCTTGGTGAATTCCCCAAATGTTCTGCAGAAATAACAATTATATACAGAAAATGAATGAATGTGTTTGTGAACTTTTTTTTCATGAAAAAGAATGTATTTCATAGGGAAAATATTTTAACACCGATTCCAAGAGCAACTCAGGTGGACTTCTAAAGTGTTCGCTTGTCCTAGCTTGCAATTAGAATTTAGAACAATACTAAAAATGAAAGAGTGGTCTGCATTTTATAATTCTCATGCAGGATAAACTTAGATGTTCAAACAAAACTTGAATCAAAATCATTTTTAAAGAACTGAAGCATATAAATATTTTTCTTGACATATCCAATTTTAATCCTTTCGTAAAGTCTACAGTTCATATTTTCCTTGAGCAATTTGTTTAGCTCCCTTGTTCAACATTCTTGGAATTCTCTGCCTTAGTTGATATTCTATTGGGCCGTTTTTTTATGGAAATAAAATTTGATATAAAGTAAATGCAGAAAAAATTGTTTTTAAATTAATTATTTTGAAATTCTCTTTAATCAGTTATTTATTCTGCATTATGTACAGCGAAATAAATCCAATGGAGCCAGACTGCCGGAGAAGGAACTACCAAATTCTTTAGATGCTTCTAGTGAGATTGTTGAGACCTCAGAAGCGAAGTCAATTCCTAATTCAACATCAAATCTGGTTGTTGGTTACTTGAATCTATTTTCAGACGGAGTGGTAAGTTATTATATCCCACAAAATGTAGTATGCATTTCATTTATCAGTTTCCTCTAGTCTAGTGATTACTTTGAGTCACAAAATATGATTTGGATGCTCCTACATATGTTATATTGCTTGGCAAAATTGCAATTTGCCTGGGTTTTGATTTAATTATTACATTATGCATGGAAAATTGTAAATTGTATATGTTGATTATAGCATGGGAAGTTTTCTTCAGGAAAGTAAAACGTGATATGTGCTTTATGCTATGCTGGCTGCAGCATAATTTTACAGATGGAATGGCACTAGGAAGTGCATTCTTACTCCATGGGTCAGTTGGGGGTTGGTCCCGGACTTTGTTTTTGCTTGCACATGAGCTTCCCCAGGAGGTATGTTTACTCTATCCATAATGCAGTTATCTTTATTTTTGCTTCAACCATCATAATTGGAAAAAATGACTAAGGGTGATTTATTCAGTGCAAATGTGAAGTTGATCTGTACACTGTAGGCAGGCTTCTTAGGTCAGTTAAGTGAATGAATGCATAACCTTGATTCCTTTGCTTTTTGAGTTTTCTGTTTCAAAAAGAAGCTTAATAGGATGTCCAAATCTGTAACTTTTTGGAAACTTTCTTTTCACTTAAATATTCCATGTGCAATTCTTTTGGATGCTCTTTCCAACATATATCAGTTTGTCACTTCAGTGTATGATTTGTAACAGTATTTTCCTGTCCACAAATTTTATACAAATTGGTGGTCATAGCAATGACAACACTTGATTGGGATGATTGTAACATCAACACTGATAAGTTCTGCTCATACATTGTCTTTAATAAATGAAAAGTTAAGGTCTCTGAGCAAAAGAGCCAACCACAGTCCACTCCCTACAGAATTGACTCTTCACTAAAGAGAGGTTCTTGACCTTTAAACAAGGGAGATGGATGAGGGTGGTGTAGGTCTACCAGTCATTCCTTCACTTTAACATGGACCATATATTAATTTTTTCTCCCATACAATTATAGAAGCCTTAACAAATTTTAAATAAACACAATCAACAAATAGAGACAAAATGAAAAATACGTGAGTGCTTTTCTAACTTCTGTAAACCATTTCTAAGTTGATAATTTCTACATTTATTGTAACCCAAATTTTATCTTTTAAATGAAATGACTGTTATCCTGTTTCCACAAATTCTGAGAATACCTTTTCTAGAAATTGTCACCTAAACAGTCTTTCATATAATTTTTCTATTACACATGGCTATTGGGGTGGGCTTACATCTCAAACTCCCAACACTATGGCATAGTAATTCAATTTATAGATCAAAGGTGAGGCAAATGATGCCATTGTCAATTTTTTGGTATTCCATTCCATGTTACTCTCTCTCCTTATTTTAAGAATGCCATGACTAAGGTGGCAGATATAGGGCCTTTATATGTGCCACTAAAGGAGATGAAATTGAGGACCACTATCTTGGATAAGAACTATTTCAAGGTAAATGTTCTTATGGAGAAAATGAAGGCCACACAAGTTTCAAGTGGATATAACATTATTATGGATGGGTGGACAGACATTAAGCAACATCAACTCATCCATATCATGGTGACATATGTAGAGGGCCTATACTTTCTTGGGGCTATTGATTGTTTGAGGCATTGCAAGGATGCGGAATTTCAGTTTCATATCCTGAAAGAAGCTATTGAAAAGGCTGGCTTTGAGAATGTGTTGTAGTTAATCCATATCCTCAAGAGTAATATACTTGTAGGAGCGAAAAGCTTGTGGCTGTACATAGTGCCTCGTGTCTCATGGATTACAAGATGCTTGTGTACACGAAGAGTCCAACAACGTGGTCGGATGTAGACTCAAAGGAGCCAACACAGATTGATGAAGATCATGCTGCACAAGCAAGGTTGTTTGGTGTCTGTTTGGACAAGCTTCAACTAGATGGGTCCAAAAGTTCTAGCAATGAGTTTGCCATGACACTTGGAAAGGATGATTAAATCATTGAGGCATTACCCATTGCCACATTGTATTGGAATGCAATAACATATTAATATTTGGAATTTTCAATGCATTGTTGGCACAATTGATTCATTGTGTTCACAATTTATCTTTATGTAGAAGATAAATTGTAACCTTGTCTACATGATTTCATAACTAGTTTTTTAAGTACATATTATAATACTAATCAATGGCTTGTTGTAGGGAATTGTTGGGTTTAGGTGCGAACCGTTCTAGATCCTAACCACAATGTGGTGGACCCAAAAAGTTCTAGATCCCGACCCCAATGTGGTGTGGATGGGGGTGAGTCAAGGAGATGCATTTTCACTTGCAAGTTCATCCAAGATGAACTTGAGAGAACCCAAAATGAATCCAAATGAATTTTGAGGAATCGGCAGTGAATTTAATGAATTTTGACACATTTTATTTTATTTTTGGGTATCTTTAATTGTAGAAGACATTTGACTTTGACATGAACACATCCCTTACCATAAAAATCTCATTTGAAGGCATTTGAAAGATTAAAACAAAGTAGTTTACCTCATTGTAAATACAAAATACAAAAGTCATTCATTTTTGTTGAACTTTCATTCTTTCTTGCCATCAAATGAATAGAGTTGATGTTGATTAGTGAAGGTACCAAAGTGATTGGTTTGCTATTCCTACGCGTGTGCAAGAGCCCATTCACTATGAAGGAGATTGTAGAGGAAGATTTTTGTAAATTTTTTTTTTTTAATTATTTAATTACTTTTTGCATTTTTGTTTTGTTTTGAAATTCTTTTTTTTTTTCCCTTTCCTCTATGAATCTATAACATATGCTTAAAATTTAAAATCTCAGCTAGGTTCTATATATATATATATATATTTCATTTGTTTCAAACATGTTTATTGAACTTGTTGCCATAAGGATTATGATGGCAGCCAATTTAACCTTCGTGGGCGGACTCCACTTCAAAACAGACCCAAATTCTAGCCTTTAAAAAAATGTTAATATGGTACATCCGGTTCTAGGTGTTGGGGTTTATATTTGGATTTTTAATAGGTGTGATGTTCAATATTCAAGCTCATACAATTAGGTGAAAGCCCATTTTTGTGGCATTCCTAGGATGAGCATTAAAGCTAGCCTAGGAGAAAAATAATCTACCCATTCCATTGGAGCAAGTCATAGCATATATTAATGAGCAAGGAAAAGTAGATGAAGCAGTAGGCCATAAATCAAATCATCTTTTGCTAAAGAAATAATCTTGAGGAATGAAGCCCCAACCACCACCATCTAATCTTCAACTTGTAGAGAGCCACCTATTTTTGCCCACACCCAAAGAATAGTTTGCAGTTTAAATGTAAGATGTAATGCCCTTGGCAAGAAATTTTAACAAACTGCGCTTGTTTCAATTTTTGCATATAGACATTTTGTCAAACACTTGGTTAGAGGGGTATCTAAGGAACTACGTCACCAGGCAACAAAATGTATGGATTAATTGGCTACATTTGGGAGAGTATTGCTACAACACCACCCACCATATGTCTATAGGGATGAGCCCTTTCCAGGCACTATATGGATATTTAGCAACATCTTTTGGAGATTTGATCCATTCAGAGAGTCGTGTGAAGATTATATACAACAAAATGTGGATATCATGAATGCACTTAAGGACAATCTAAGTCCAGCACAAAACCAGCAGAAAGTATACACAGATAGAAAGAGGACTGAATGGACATTCAAGATTGGGGACTTGGTTTTCTTAAAGTTGCAGCCATATAAACAGTCTTTAATCAAGATAAGTGGGGCCGAGAACTTAAGCCTAGACTTTCAAGGCCATACAAAATTTTGAAGAAAATAGGAGAAGTTGCTTATGAGTTGGAGCTGCCTACAAATAGCAGAATTCACAATGTGTTCCATGTATCTCCCCTCAAGAAGGTGTTAGGGAAACATATTTCCCCATGTCCGGAATTGCCACCATTGAATGATGAAGGCAAGTTGATTTTCGAGCCAGAAATCATTCTGAATATGCGAGAGAAGAGATTAAAGAACAAGACTATTCTTGAGTATTTGGTTAAATGAAAGGGACTACTCGAAGAGTATGCCACTTGGGAAGGAGCCAAGATCTTTGATCATCCCAACTTAAAATTGCTTGAGGAAAAGCAATCTTGGGAGGGGTGGACTGTCATGGCTGTGTAAGGAAACAAGGAGATAAACCGCTGTCATAACTCCACCCCAAATGGATGGCATAACAGTGAGTCAACATGAAGAAAATTGACAGTTTGATCGCTTACTGATTTCATATAATGAACTGCACTTAGTAAATACAGAGGCAAAGGAAAATTAATATATATTAATCAAGCAAATCGTTTAAGTCAAACAAGGCAGAATAAACGAGTCAACACTAATAATTATAAATTGCATATGTTAGAGAAATTAATTAAAGGCTGCAGCGATTCATTTTATAAAAAGATCAAAGGGGACGATTAATAAAGAACATGTCCCTCCAGTCAACGTCTTTTCCCCAAGGGACATGAACTTCCAAATCAGACATCAAGGATATATATATATGTTAAGAAATGGAGAGCAAGAGGCATCAATCAACATTGAAGTAATATCCATAGACAGACATCTATAGCAAGCAACTGGAATAATTAACTGCATAAAGAGTTATCTGCATTCTGTGATTATAACAGGAATATAGTTCATAGTTATTATATATATATGAGTATATTAATTCCATGATTTCCATGCATTTAGACATCTAAATATATATTTGATAGGTTGCTGTAACTCATGCTGCATTACCAATCTGATAATGAATTATTAAGGCCTCTATAATTCATCCATGGGAAGAAAAACTGGAAGTTCAATGATTGTGGGGGAGAGATTCCTTGCTAAGCAGGAAAGACTCCTAGCACTCTCTTTGAGGTTCCTAGAGCTGGAAGTTCAGTGATTGAGGGGGAGAGATTCCTTGCTAAATAGGAAAGGCTCCTAGCACTCTCTTGAGGTTCCTAGAGCTGGAAGTTCAACGATTGAGGGGGAGAGATTCCTTGCTAAATAGGAAAGACTCCTAGCACTTTCTTGAGGTTCCTTCTCAAATCTTCCCCAATGAAGGATTATTCAGGGGATAATAATTCTGACTCACCATTGTGAATTACTCATCTAAATCAATGTATATGTATGTTAAATATTGTATTAAATGTAACAATACTAATAATCAATTGATTATGTTATATTATGGATCATTGGCTAACATTATTGCAGGGTTAAACTAGAGTCTATTAGAAGTTGTAATTTAATGAACATGTCTCTTACTTGAAAATTGTGATTTTAGGGCAGAATTCTAAGTGTACCAAATAGGGGACATTACAAATGGCATAGTGTGATGCATAGTTGAAAAATTGGACTCGACAATAACTCAGCAAGCCCAAATTTTTTAAAAACTTAGGACTCGGCAAAAACTTGGGGAAAAACTCGGTAATAACTCTGCAATTTTATCGAACTTTTTAAAATACATAAATTTGTAAAACTAGCATACATATATTAAATATTAATATATATAAAATACGCCGGGAGCTATCCTTCTCGAGGCGCCTATTTTCATCATTAAGGCTATCTTTAATTAAATTTCATAATGTGAAGTAATTAAAAGTTTTTTATTATGTGGAGAAGCCAGTAAAAACTGAAAAAAGAAAGCTATCATGCAATAGAATTAAGAAAAAAATATAACGTAGAAAAAACAAATATCTTCATATACAGAAAATTGCACATTAAAAAACCATTCATCATGCAAGAATGAAGTTTTGCCTCTTACTTGTGCCATGCATGTGTATGAATTTTGAACCCCTATTAATTATCATCAAAATACCATTCACCAATGAAGAAGGTTCTCGTCCCATAAACAATATTTTCCCGCACCTTATTAAATAGAGATTTTGCCATCTAATTGTTTCCTTTTTTTCCAGGGAGCATAATCATTTTTATATAGACACAAAAGGGTTTTGTACAGAGAGAATGCAAATGATTTAATAAGATTCAAGAGAATTTTAGAATTTCATCCCAATTATAAATACAATGCAGGGCCCAAATTTTTATTGTTTCTGAAAGCCCATTACTGTTGTTTCTGAAATCCCATTATTGCACATAAACAACAACAATCTCATCATTAGCTCATAAAGATTAAACATGATAAACATTTTTTTTAAATAGATTCTTTCTTGAGTCATACATATTAATAAATTTTAAAAGTTCAGATCTACCAAACACAAAGAATAGTATGGCAATCTTCAGATATCAAATCTCAAACCAGCAGTCTACTTATTCATTTCAAATTTACAACAGCTCACCGAAGCAAGCATCAAAAATTCTTTGATAAATAGAACCTCCATCAATTAGATCGTCAAAACTCCATGGCTGTAGGGAGAACTCGATACTTGCATTCAAATCACCCGCTGCACCCGCTGTTTTCTCGATCTCTTCTTGCTTGGGACTCAGACACATCCTTAGATATGACTCCATGGCGAAATCATTTGAATACTCAAGATTTCTATTACATCTGTATTGTAGGGATCACCTAAACCACCCTCCATTTCAAAAGAAATATCGACAGGTTTTGCTCAGGAATTACACCCAATGGTGGTGCCTGCATGTCCACAAAACTAGACCCGTTCACATCGTAGAATACAAAAGAGATTTCTAGAACACAAGCCATTTGACATTGGTCAATCTAATCCATCATGGATATGATGATGGACATTAAGATTTCCTATAAAAGAAAAAGTAGAAGACACACCTTCCTTCAATGAATCTTGCAAGCTTCTACAAATTGAATTCATCTGTTCACCATGCCCTTATCCTGGCTCAGGCCCATTTATGCCATCAGAAATGGCTCATTGGAGACCGGAATCATTCCTTTGTTTGTTGTATTCTACCATCACTCAAGGGCGATATCAAGACAACTTCAAATAGGTCGACCTTGAGAGTTCCCGTTCTATCACCATTTGTGATCTGTCTATGGCCTTACTCAGGCTGCGAGAACTGGTTCTAGACACAGACAGTGATGATTATTGAAGAAGAGGACGACGTCATTAGAGGCCACCATTAGTAGCTTACCTGGTCACACCCTCTCACTATTTGGAAACTGAGAATTCTGCATTTTCATTTTGCAATCTCATCGCTTCTTATCCACACCATTTGGACACCATATTCTTTCTACCCTCCAATGCAGAGAGGTGATGTTCAAATAGAACTAAATCTCCATTCCATCATTGGCAATTTGATTTCCATATTTTGTATGCATGGTTACAAAGGCATCTGCAACTACTACATTTAAAACAGAGAAAGCTATAAAAGCAAAGCTCAATAAAGGGAAGTAGAAAAACCAAAGCTAAGGATAAGATGCCATAGGCATTGAACTGCTAAGAAACCAAAGCTAAAACAAGGAAATTTCCGCAGTATGTAAACTGCTTTAAAATCTAATTTAAAAGCATAAATCTATTGATAAATAATTTACTTTGCGACGGGTTAGTAGACGTCAATTTAAATGGGGAGAATAAAAATGTACACAAACTAGTTGATGTGAGTGTAAGAAGCCTCTCGGCTTAATTACAAATATATCTTTGTTTTTAGATTTTATATTTATTATTTTAAATTTTTTTATTTTTAGAAAAGAATTTTGAAGAGATGTTTAGTTTTTAAGATTTCTTAATTATTATTATTATTTTTTTGATACATAAGATTAGTATATTATTAATAATATAAACAAGAATACAAACGTCTGCCATGCAGGTAAGAAGGACTTTCTATAAACACGCTAAACAACCAACCCCAAAAAACATCTTCAGAAACCAACCACCATAATAGCTAACCAAACCACCGAGAACCCAACCAAAATTATCAAAACAAAGCCATATTAATGGCATTAACACAACCATGGCTTCCAAAAACCCAAACAAACTAGAACTAGCACCTATGAACCAAAAAACTAACCACCACCTAGGTTACATAAATTTGTTCAACTTTGCAAAATCTTCGAATTCCATTTTCCACTCCACATTGTCAACCGCCATTAACCCAAAGAACTTAAGAAAAACAACAACCGCCACAATCGATTAATGCCACATCAAACCCGGTCCCTGCAAATCCAAGAGGAAAGGAAATATCTTCACCGTCTCCTCCGAGCTCACCCTTTCCACGTCACAAGGCCACAGACATCCCTACCTTCGATTACCACACGAAGAACCTCGTCCACACCTTCAACCAAGTCCGCTTTGAACAATTCAACTAGCAATCTTTTTGCTTTAGCCTTCGGCTCCAAATTGTCCAGAAGAGAAGCAAGGAAATGGGAAGAGACGTGCAAATTGTCTCTCCCATACTCCCTGCACTCCAAATGACTGGAGCCCAAAACCATTTTCACAGCCGCAAGCACCAACGGGTCATAATTCAGCAGAATCCGTTTTAATATTTGGTCAATAACCTCCCTGAAAGAGTCCTGTCTTGTCGACGACCGTAGTGAGATAGGAGTGTCGGCCCCAAACCGAGCAAGGCCCGCCATCAAAACTTCGATGATAAATTTAGAGCTCTTTGCCATTCGCAACCCCACACAGATTGCACCCGATAGGAGAGAGAGAAAAACCCACAGTCACCACACACCTGTAGAGAAAGCATAATGCGAAAAATGAGCCAAGCTTGCAATAAATAAAACCTGGACCACAAAAGCGCCGCCAACCACCACAAATCGTACCCCCTCCAACATGCAAGATGTCTTTACAAAGAAGGGAGCTCACATTTCCATTATTAGCGCTCATCACTAAACGTTGATGCGAGTGCCATAGCTGTCTGGCACCGTACGCCCAGCTTGTCGAAAAGACAGGCCAACTCCACCCTACAGATAAGCCTGCCAACTTGGCCCCAAGAACCCCAACAACCAGCCACCATGGCAACCCATGCCACCTCCCTCCGCCACCATGGAGGGATGCCCGCCCTTCCACCCAAAGATTTCTTAATTATTAAAATATATAATATGTATCTAATATAATATATTCTATCTTTTTTTGATTTTTAGAAAAGAATTTTGAAGAGCTATTCTATTTTCTAAGAGTCCTAAATTTTCAGATATATATATATTTTTTTGTGATGGATGTGCTAACCTCCTATAGGAACCGATGCTACCATTGTAGGGTTACGCCTCTAGCGTAAATAAAATTATACTTAAAAAATGCATTTGAAAAAATCATAATACAAATGGATTAAATAAAATCAAAACTCTAATCCTAAATTTTCATCATTTTTTCTCTAATCAAAACTCTAATCTTAACCCTAATTGAATCTATTTTAAATTGTAACCATTTAAAAATAATATTTGTTTTATTGAAAATATTAAATTTTTTTTAAAAGCAAACAAAACTGACAGCTTTCATAAAAAGAATAATGACTGCTTTTTTTTCTTTTCAAAAGATAAGAAGATAAGATTTAAGAGTGGATATGGATAATTAAATAAAATCAAAACTCTAATCCTAACCCTAATTGAATAAATACATTGAAATTTCTTATAATTATAAAAAATATATGTGTTACTACTATAAATAAATGTTCACCCTAAAAACTTAAAAATTTATTACATGACACTAAGTATTTAGTTTTAATTTATTTTTTAATTAAATTGATTTTAAAATCTAAAAAAGCAACATTACTGCACTTGCACGTCAAATTTAACTTTATTAGTTTTTCCTTACAAAGATTTTTGGATGCCATTATTGTATTTAGTTTTAATTTATTTTTTTAATTAAATTGATTTTAAAATCTAAAAAAGCAACATGACCGCCACTTACACGTCAAATTTAACTTGATTAGTTTTTCCTTACAAAGATTTTTGGATGCCATTGTAATACGCCTCTCGGCGTAAATATTCTTCAAAAGCATACATATTACTAATTTTGTAGAGCATATTGTTGATTTCCATAATATATAAATCAAAATTAGAGTTTAATACAATCATAGACCAAAAACTAAGTTCAATCTCTAAATGAGTTACAATGCCACTTCCACTAGCCATGTCATATGTAGAAGTTGCCTCATCTAAAGAGATTTTTGGCAAGCTGTGCAATAATAATGTCTAAGTTAGCACACTTAAGAATTATATTTCAAATTTTTAAGTCCTCATCACCCCCTCATTGTAATCAATTTTCTTTTTTGAAAAGAGATGTTAATGACTAATGGGGATTTGGAAATGAAGATACCAATGGGGTTGAGGGGCAATGCCCCTCATGGGGATTTGGGGGCAATGGCCCTTGTGGGGATTTGGGGGCAACGCCTCCAACGGGGTCAAGGGGCAGTGGCCCTTGTGGGGGTTTGGGGGCAACGCCTTTAATGGGGTGAAGGCACAATGCCCCTTGTGGGGGTTTGGGGCAACGCCCCCAATGGGTTCAAGGGGCAGCCCCCCTCGTGGGGGTTTGGGGGAAGTGTCCTCAATGGGGTCGAGGGGCAGCACCCCTCGTGGGGTTTGGGGGAAGTGCCTCTAATGCACTCCCTATTGCGATACAGGGCAGAGTCGAGGGGTGGAGCCCTTGGTGCCAAGCCCAAATTAAGGTCTTTGAAACAACACAAACCTTCATTGCTAGTTGCCATGTCATCGCATGCCCTAAGACACCAAGCACGTGCAAAAATGAAGTAAAAATCGCATTTTTAAAAAAATTGCAGGCAAGGAAAAAATTATATAAATTTTGATGAGTTATTGACAAAAAACTCGCGCTTTTTTCTGATTACTCACGAGTTTTTTGCAGAAAAATCGCCGTGAGTTTTTGGGTGAGTAACTCGCCTAGTCATTTGGCTTGGCCATCAAGGTTTGAGCCCCATTGGGGTGTTATTGTTGAACATTTATATTGGGGATGAGGTCCCCCATTTGTGACCTTACCAGTTCATAGCTCTAAGTCAAAAGCGTTTACTACTTAAATTTTTTTTTTTTAAAAAGTAAAAAATAAAAGCCAATCTATAAATAACTTTCTAAAAATAGCTAATGCTAACAATTGGCCTTTGGCGGTGATTTTGATTAAGCTCTTCTATTCTAATGGCAGATCCTTTAAAGATTCCTTTAACCTGACAACTCGCCAAACAGTCTTGGTGACTTGAATCTGAAAACCTTCCTTCACTTAAAGTGTGTTTTAACCCTAAGTCTTGTCACAAGTGGCTCTTGACAATCTATGCTTTGTCATTTTTGCAAACTTTCTAACACCAAACCTCCACGGTTATCTCCTTTGATGAAAAATTAAAAAATGACATTGAAACACTTTGAATGAAGTGTGGAGGAAATGTAACATTAAGTCTGAACAAATTTTTAACTTAATGTTTTGGGAGCTTTTAGGGCAATGAAAAATGATAAGACACCTAAACCAATCACCATCAGATTCAGTCCTTCCAATAACTTTATCAATAAATTCCCAACTGTATTATTTATGTTAAGTGCTGTTGCAAGACCAAAAGACCATATCAACGATAATTCCTGTCAAAAATATGTGAGGAACTTCACCATTCTGTCACAAAACTGTACCTCTATACTGAAAATCTACTTACTGTGACTGACCCTTGGGTAGTTTGAAGAGGCTGAACTGCAGCATGTGAATGACAATAAATACTTTAAATCTCTTCGAACTTTAGGTGTTGTACCAACATGTGGAAATCTGAGTTTAATGTTGTAAAAAACTGCTAGAAATGAAGAAAAACCTACGCAATATAGGCATTCCTGTTGAAAACTTATGAAGATTGCCGCAACAATGAAAATGCTGAAATAATAATGACTTTCAGTTGAGACCTCCACGATTGAAAGCTGCAAACCCTGGAGGATGAGGAATAAGAATGAAATGGAGATATTCATGGACAGAACTTATATTTCAGACTTGCTTTGCTCCTGCAATAGTGCGCCCATATATAACACTTGCTGTTACTTTTGTATTCTCAAAAAATCTGTTTCCTTCTCGCAAAAATCTGTTCTCCTTTATGGCAGCATATGCCATTCAATGGCATTGCAATTTCTGTATGGTGAAAAAGATGTAAACCCTTCATTATGGCTTGCTCCTGTATATGGGCCTGAATGTATTTGTTTTCTTGAAAATCTGTTACCTTACTATGGGGCGCATGTTTTACCATAATGGCAGTCGTTTTACATAAATGAAAATCTTGTCAAACTTCTATATGATGCGTACAGTGTATATGACCTGCACTTTTTTGGACTGTTGAAAAGTTGAAACCATTTGACTGGGAGTGTGCCACTGAATGCAGCAACATGTTTGTTTTTTGGAAAAATTGTCACTAAACTATGAGGTGTGTGCCTACATCTGGCAGTTTAATCTTTAGACTTTGCAAATGTTATTTTCCTTCAATAGGGTGTGCACTGGTCTATGGGATGACTATCTTTAGTCTTGAATTTTTTTGTGTTTCTTTCACAAGAGTGCGAGCTCATACTCTGCCTTACATTTTTGTTTTGACAATCTATGTATTCCTTCATTCATGTGTGCCCCATCTAACTAATTAACTAATTTCCTAACCTTAGTGAATTTTCTGTCCTTCTCCATCATTCAAATTTGATCTTTGCCTTGCCGAATGCATTAGAAAACTCTTTTTGTGGACCTGAAAAGACATGGATGAGAGACGAGTGATGACAAAAGATACATGGATGACTGCAACAAGGGATGAAGTATGATTCATGACTGAAGAAATGACATGAATTTAGTTTAAAACAAGACACGAAATGAAAAAATTCGTGTGGGTACAACACAGGTTAATTTACAATATTTATATGATTTTTGTAAAGATGTCAGTTATTTGATTTCATTAAATTTTAAAGGTCAGTTATATACAGGACTTCGTTTTAGTGCTGACATTAGAAAGAAAAAGTGTTCATATGGTCTTGCTGTCACAACTACCAACACTATTCATTAACCAGTCTTGCCTCAATTGTTGCTGGTAACTTTTCTCCAATGACAAACTTCTTTGGTACTGATTTGAGCTTTAGTACCATTGCTTTCCTTCTCTATGACTTCAACTTTTTGGCAGTAATGAGAGTATTTGGTGTCAGGTTACTTGGACATCCTTTGATACTTTAAATATTTTTAAGTTTGACCGTTGACAAGTGATGTCTGGCTGTACCTTGATAATTAAAGCTTCAAGTAGCAAAATCATCAGAAGATGAAGTCTATTTGCCATGGACCATACACTATCATACAGGATTTTCTTTAAAAATGCATTTGGTTGGACTTACCATCCCATTTGGTCATCTAAGATATGAATGTCATTGATCTATATGATTATGAAACAAGATGAAAGAGCTGATTCCAATAATTCAAATAGCTGCCACATTTCCAAATTATCAACTTCCACTTGTTTAAGGTCAGGTTTTGGACACAGCCCTCATGCCAGAAAAATAGCAGCAAAGAATGACGTACCTTGTGGACTGAAATGCAGCTTACCTTCCCAAGCAAAATGCTCTGTATCCTCCAAATTTCAGGAGCTGTTTTCCATCATTAACAAACTTTGAACTATTTCACCTTGAGCTGGGTGAAAATGATAAAGACTCGATATAAAAATGAACAAAAGACTTATCATGTAGTTAATAATAATAATATATTTTAGAACTTAGTCCTTTGTTTTCTTGATTACACAAAGTCATACTGTCCATGCAATAAAATAGAGTCCAATTTCAAAAAACAAAATAAAAATAAAATAAAAGATGTTTTATTCTTGATATGCTCTCTTTTCTTACTGGACACTTTATTATAAAATATAGTTCAATTTGCAAACATTTGTGTGTTATTGTGTATGCAAACATTCTTGATATGCTCTCTTCTCTTACTGGACACTTTATTATAAAATGTAGTTCAATTTGCAAACATTTGTGTGTTATTGTGTGTGCAAACATTCTAAAATATCCTTTTTAGTGTACGCATACCAGGTGCACAACTCAAAAGTTGGTACTCACAGCGGTTTAATTATATCCAATCTATATGTACTTGAACCAGTTACTACTCAAAATTCTATGAATAACTTATATCAAACGTGAGACATACCACTGCACAAACTTGATCCATTCTAACTTTAAATTAAAGTACATCAGATGATTTTTCCTAAAATTATTTTACCAAGTGCAAATTTCTCAACTCAAGTTAGCTTCCCTATGATAAGATTCTGTACACATGCATTTGTTAAAAATGAATATTGGTATTAAAAAGATTTTGGTTCCCATTTAATTTTGTTTATTGTCATCTGTTCATAAAAATATTTATTCAGTATGTTAGATCAGACTAACTCTTTAAAAAACGTGCCTTTGGACAGATTGGAGACTTTGGGATATTAGTAAACTCAGGCTTCAGTGTATTCAAGGCACTTTTCTTCAATTTCTTATCAGCACTGGTTGCATTAGCTGGAACTGCTTTGGTTGGTACAAGAACCTGAAAAATTATATTATTGTCAAGCGTTAATTCAGCCTTTTCAAGATGACTTTTTTCAGTATATTAGCAATAATAAATACATTGAAGGTTATCCTTGACACAACTTTTTCTGAGTAGGCACTATTAATCGGAAAGGATCCAGGACATTCTGCATGGATAGAGGTGAGCAAGTTTTATTCTATCTTAACTTTTTGACCATTCATGCTACGTTCAACTTATCATTTATCTAGAATATACTTTTCATTTACAAAAGAGTGCTAATAGTTTTTTTGTGATTTTCTGAACATACATGTTACTATTTCTAAGTGGTTTTCAGAACACATATATTACTATTTCTAAGCCACTGTTAACATCTATGGAATTATTTTCTTTATGATTCTGACAAAGTAGGGAATCATTAGTCTTACGTATGTCTTAAATGACTTGTAACTCTACATGTATGCACAAATGTAAGAACTTAAAAAGTTCAGATTAAGTGATGTTATGATGAAATAGAATCTGCACATCAATCAGACCTGTTAAATATCTGTTGGTATTCTCCGTGGAATCTAAGTTCAAATAATTCGTTCTTTTGATCAACACACAGGGATTCACAGCTGGTGGTTTTATCTACATCGCAATGGTTGGGGTGCTTCCTGAAATGCACCAGAAAGGGATTTCATTTAAGAACACATTGCTTCAGTTGATATCTTTGATGTCAGGAATGGGTGTGGCTCTGTGTATATCACTTTTTGAGTGAAGGTCGAATCAGGTTGTCTCCTGAAGACAAATGCAAACTGAAGCTTCTCTGAAAGCAATGGGTTTTAATTCCGTCTGCCTCTCTTTTCTGAAGCCTCAATGCCTCATAGTTCAGTTCTGCGATGCCAACAAGTACCACACCTTCAGGGTGAGTTTCAATGAGTAAACGTGTTCAGATTGATAACACTTTTCACTGTAAGGTTGAAACAGCAAGATAATTACTTTGATGCTAACAAGATCTGTACCTTGATACTCTTATTTACATCAAATCTAGGATGGCTAATTTATCATCCTTGCCTGTATTATTCACACTTTATATAAATTCCAGGTATTTAAAGCTGTCAAGTGATGAATGGAATATCTCAAATATTTGTTATTCCAATGACAATAAAATTAATTAGAAAAACATATCTTTCTTTGTAATCAGACGGCATAACATGCTTTTAGAGAATGATCTCCTCATAACAGCATAGTTCGTTAGTTTGTGAGAACTATTATTGATATAAAAATAAATAAGAGAAGTTAGGAGATGATATAAGCGTTGGGGTAAAAGTTTGAAGAAATATTTTTGTGAGTTGAATTAATTACAGCAACAATTACATGCATAGTGTTTATAAAGCTGTTTAATAAAGTTATCGAACTAGATTTTTTTTATTGGGACATAGAACTTTTATTTGGTATGAAAATGGTATCACTCAATTGAACAAACTGGTAAATTTGATATTGATCATAGTTTAATGATTGTGCTCAATGCTATTAGCACGTCAAGTCCATCGCATGTCTATGGTAAGAATCCATGTTGCATATGGAGGGTACTCTTTGGGATGTACACCAAGCATGTCTATGGTAAGAATCCGTGTTGCATATGGAGCCTTATCTTTGAGATGTACACCAAACTCACTTTAATTTATAACTAAAATAATCTACCTCAACTTCTGTTTGGCTTTAGCGCACAATTTGTTTGGACTTGTTTAAATAAAACGAAGCTCAAAATTGCACCTAGAACTTTTCTTATTTACAAATTTCACTGGAATTCATTGCCCCTCTGCATAAAGACAATTATATTTGCAATCAATAGAAAAGCTGAGAACCATAGTAAGAAATGGTTACAATTCGATTCCTGTAATGGTAGTTACAATTTAGTAGGAATGAGAACAATTAAAACGAGAGAACCTTCAACTTTGTTTTGTCTTTTGATTGTTGTATTCAATTTTATATCAAATGGGGGTTAACAGAATGCTACTTATTATGAAAATGCATGCTTCAAAAACCAAATTTCCATTCTGAATTAGTATACGGAATAATAGTATGCCTAAAGATTAAGCCACAAACCAAGCCAAAATTTACAATATCAAATATGAACATCCATCATTTCTCTATATTACAAGCTGCATAAAATCCCACAGGTGCAGCATAAAAGTTACAAAAAATTCTTGCTATATGTAACTACTACTTCTGGCCGTGTAAGACTATGGAACGATATAGAGATAAGTTTGATATTATGTTGATACCACAAACCAATGAGTACATGAGAGGATCCAATAGATTTGGTTGAGAGAAGCACATCACATTGTACGATGACAATTAGGGGATTGCAAACTGCAATATAATATACTATTGTAATTAGAGGTTGCAAATACAATGCAACAGACATATATCTAAGATATGCAAGGGACACAAGAGTGCAAGATTCCCTGCACGATCATCAATTGGGATATAAGAGTGCAAGTTTCCATGCATGATAATCAATAGAGTGATTGAGATTTGCAAGATATGTCCAAGTGTGAGCAAGAAGTGTGCATATATGGGATTTGCTACAAGGGAGGAATCCTAATAAATAATTACTTGCTAAAGATGGAAGATGCTATCAAGATGTCAGATCTCAAGGAGACGGCGTTGACTCAAGTAGAGATGTAATTAATCAAGCTAATCATAACATGCATGATAAAATTAGGATAGTAAATAATAATCCATTAACACTCCTCCACGAGCATAGCTTAGGTGGATAGTGATAGGTCTTGACAATTAGGCTCGATCAAGTGCCCATGAACACAAAGTATTCTTAAAAGAAGACAAGAAATGAGAAAACTTGAAGGAAAAAATTATTTCTTGAAGAGGAGAAATATAAGGACTATGCAACACCCTAAAGATTGGATGGCCAACTTAAAAATCCTAAAAGATTAGGCATGCAAATGTCCCCACGTAGGAGAGAAGGCCGATATAGATAGTTGCATAGAGTGTTGTAGTAGGTCTCTCAACAATGAACAATACTTATTCCGTTTAGAAGAAAGAAAAAGATGAATTATAAATATAATAAATTGCCATTCAAAGAGGTGGAATATGTTAAATTTATGTGAACAGATTAAATGCACAGAAAATAATTCGAAATCAGACAAAATAACACAGCAGATACCCTGTGAAAACCCTCCTCTTGAGGGAGAAAAACCCAGCAACAAAGATCTCTCTTATATTTATAACATTAGTGACAACAATTCACTTTACAATGAGGTCTAACACAAGAACAATATGCAGCACTTGGCTATATATAGGAACAGATAACAACCTGACAATTTGCACCTGATAATTACTGAATACAAATCTACAGAGATCACACCTGGTAGTATTCGCAGTATCTAATGATTCTCAACCTGTTATGAATGAATCCGCACTAGTATGATACTTGCACTGTATGAACTATTCGTACTGCATATGTTTACACCGAATGTAGTTCGCACTATACTGTAACTTCACCCTTGATGTGCACTTGACAGAATTCGCTCTTAACAGAGTTATGATTTGATAGAGTTCGCTATGATTCACAGTCCTCTAATAAGATATTCGCACTTTCTTGATGTTCGCCCTGTATGATATGTTCGCACTTGATCATATAATATATTCGCACTTGATCAGATTGAACTTGTGTGAATAACCGAACTGAACTAAATAATCGATTACAATGGACGAATCAAGGTGTATATATACAAATGAATTGGAGAGACACATCCCTCCAAATACTTCATGTCGGCCTCTATTCAAAAATCGTGACTCTAAGATATGATGTCGGCTCCATGCAATCTCAACTCTTCTTTAATGAAAGTCGGCCTCAACAAATAACCTGTGTCCTTTATTTGATCGAGGCTCTTTGAACATATATTGGCCTGAATGAATATTCACACCTCTTCACAAGAGGTCGGCCACCTTTAAAATCGTATCCCAAGAAGAATGAAGTCGGCTCTAATAAACAAGTATTTATTGTCTTCTAATAAAAGATAAATTCACATCTTCTCATGTTGGCCATACCATAAGATGAAGATAACACGAATATAAATTAAATAGCCAACGACTATCATTTAATTTATGATCTCTCAATAGGGCCGAGCTGGAAGGAACGACTGAAGTTGCTAAAACATTAACACTCCCTCTCAGCTAGGGAGAGAACTTCCAGCTGCACAATACGAGTCATCTCAATATGAGATCCATCAGTCATCATTGCCTGCAATCGGATATAAGGAGAAGGATATCACCTCAACGTGATGACGAACATCATGGCTACACCCATGTTAAGGAAATGAGCTTATCACCTCATCGTGAAAGCATATCACCTCATTGTGATATCAACCATCATGGTTACACCCATGTATGGTATGTACAAGTGTTCATCACTTGCGGGATGTTGTCACCTCAACGTGACTTTCACCATGGCTCTCCCAGAGGGTGAAACACAAGTACAAGAAGATCATCACAGACTCTCTCACGTGATGTTGTCATGGAGTCACACACATGACATCCACCATGACTCAGCTCAGAGGGTGGAAACAAAGGGCTTTCACCTCAAATTCTTCCATCTCAGAAGAAAATGCATTAACAAGGGCTTGCACCTCAAATTCTTTTGTCTCAGAAGAAAATGCATTAACAAGGGCTTGCACCTCAAATTCTTCCGTCTCAGAAGAAAATGCATTAACAAGGGCTTGCACCTCAAATTCTTCCGTCTCAGAAGAAAATGCATTAATAAGGCTTCACTAATGCTGAGACTCATACTCAGTCAAGGCTGGATTCTCCACCATACCAAGCTTATCTCGGAAATACACAAACTTTATCCTGGCGAGAGGCTTGATGAGAATGTCTGCCGTCTACTCATCAGTGCTAATGTACCTCAATTGTACAACCTTCTGCAGTACCATATCTCTGATGTAGAGGTACTTGATCTCAACATGCTTGGATCTGTCATGAAACACAGGATTGACAGAAAGCTTCACACAACTCTGATTATCACAATGAATAGTAGACAATCCTGCAAGGAGCTTACGAAGCCACACTGCTTCTCGAGCTGCCACACAAGCTGCAATGTACTCAGCCTCTGTTGTACTTGGTGCCACAGATGACTGTTTCTTGTTACACCAGGAAATCATAGTGGAACTCAAACTGAAGTAACCGCTAGAGGTGCCCTTCTGACCTGCAACACAACCATCTTCTATAGGTTCAGTAGGCTCCCTCTGAATCTTTAAGTACTTGGCCTTGCAATACTGCAACCTTCACTTCTTCTCAGTAAGTTACAAAACTCCCTCTTGATCCCTGCTTTAGAACTCGCAAAGAAGTCTTATGGAAGTGAACTCCCTCTAGCCACCAACTCAATCCCATGGCTGCAAGTTGTGACTTCATGCTTGATCATTTCTTTGGTTGGCATAACTTTCTCATAAGATGCCTCTATCTTTTCATCGTTAAGCAATCTTTCATCACTTTCCTGCTTCTAGCTGTTCACAAAGCATTTAGAGAGAGATTACTAACAGTTTATGACTATCCAAAGAAATATCATACAAGGTTTACTATCTCAGGTTATAGCATGAACACATAAGAATTTATGCATAATGTTAGAACATGAACAAGTAAATCAAAAGATCAAACTAAAGGGATAAAGAAATTATCTTTATATAATTTTGATATAACTCTTTCGTTCATCTTTTACTCCTCTCGAGAGTGCCAAACTTAGCACAACAAGAAAATAATCTGCACAACTACAGATTTCTTGAATGCATTAAGCGGTTAGCATGTAGAACCAACTCTCTCCAAGAGTTCAAGGTTCTATCACAAAGCATGCATTGGAGAATGATATCGATGTGATCAACCTATCACAACGAAAATGCAAATCTCTTTTTTCTTTTTTTTATTTCATCTCAAAGTCATACTTCAAGGATCTACATGATTAGTGTGAATCAACTCACAATAGATAATTTGAAATCTTCAAAGGATCTTTATCCTAGAGATCACAATTCAAGAGAAATAACAATCTCTTTATACTAATCACACAAGAAAAAAAGAAAAAAAGATATAACTTAACAAACAAAGAATACTTATCTATTCTACAAGATACGCTGATTTTAAGCACAGATCAACACACAACTTTTATGGCTTGAACACAGGCCCATGACTTAAAATAGAAATTCCCTAGAGTCCTTTTGAGGAGAGGACTTATTCATATCCACAAGTGAAGCATGTTGATTAGGCCTAGTTGGGCAATCCTTGGCGAAGTGCCCAAACTCATCACACCTAAAACATTGAATCTTGGACATATCCCTCTTCTTCTTGGATGGAGGTGCATTATCATTTCCCTTGTCCCGATTCCTCTTGAAGAATCCTTTCCTTCCATCTTTTCCTTTCTTCTTTGAAGCATGAGAGGTGAGAACATGAATGTCTTCATTCTTTGAACTTTGACCAATGCCTCTTGCCACCAACCTTGATTCTTCTTGAATGTAATCAGATCTTAGGCGATCAAACTTAGGCAGTTTCGATCTTGCACTGATTCCTTGAATGAAGGATTCCCAAGACAAAGGCAACCCATTGAGGGCGAGCATGGTTAAATCCTTATCATCAACTATATTCCCAATTGTTGAGAGTTGGTCTCGCAAATTTGAAATCCTCATGAAGTATGCAGTAACAGACTCTCCCTTTGACATCTTCACATGATGCAATTGATGCTTTAGTGCAAGGGCTCGGCTGGTATTGTTGACTTCGTACATCTCTTCCAAGGTCTTGAGCATATCTCTCGCTGTCTTCAGCTTAGAAATGATAGGAACAATATGATCCTTGACAGAGTCAACCAAAATCTTCATTGCTTTGATGTCTTTCTTCAGCCACTCCTTTTCTTTTGCCTCCTCAGGTTCATAAATGCTAGGCTCCACAAAGTCACCCAAATCATTTTCACGCAAGGTGAGCATGATCCCAAATCTCCATGAAGTGAAATTAGATGCACCTTCGAGTCTATCTTCAACCTTCAAGCCATTCACCATCTTGACTGACAGTATAGAAGTGAGCAACAAAAGATATGCTGATTAGCAGAAATTTGATCATGATCCTCAAACCTGCTCTGATACCATGTTAAATTTATGTGAACATATTAAATGCACAAAAAATAATTTGAAATCAGACAAAATAACATAGCAGAAACCCTAGGAAAACCCTCTTGAGGGAGAAAAACCTAGCAACAAAGATCTCTCTTATATTTATAACATTAGTGACAACAATTCACTTTACAATGAGGTCTAACACAAGAACAATATGCAACACTTGGCTATATATAAGAATAGATAACAACCTGACAATTTGCACCTGATAATTACTAAATACAAATCTATAGAGATCACACCTGGCAGTATTCGCAGTATCTAATGATTCTCAACCTGTTATGAATGAATCTGCACTAGTATGATACTTGCACTGTATGAACTATTCGTACTGCATATGTTTACACCGAATGTAGTTCGCACTGTATTGTAACTTCGCCCTTGATGTGCACTTGACAGAATTCGCTCTTAACAGAGTTCGCTATGATTCGCAGTCTTCTAATAAGATATTTGCACTTTCTTGATGTTCGCCCTGTATGATATGTTCACACTTGATCATATACTATATTCGCACTTGATCAAATTGAACTTGTGTGAATAACCGAACTGAATTGAATAATCGATTACAATGGACAAATCAAGGTGTATATATACAAATGAATTGGAGAGACATCCCTCCAAATACTTCATGTCGGCCTCTATTCAAAAATCGTGACTCTAAGATATGATGTCGGCTCCAAGCAATCTCAACTCTTCTTTAATGAAAGTCGGCCTCAACAAATAACTTGTGTCCTTTATTTGATCGAGGCTCTTTGAACATATATTGGCCTGAATGAATATTCACACCTCTTCACAAGAGGTCGGCCACCTTTAAAATCGTATCCCAAGAAGAATGAAGTCGACTCTAATAAACAAGTATTTATTGTCTTCTAATAAAAGATAAATTCGCATCTTCTCATGTCGGCCATACCATAAGATGAAGATAACACGAATATAAATTAAATAGCCAACGACTATCATTTAATTTATGATCTCTTAATAGGGCTGAGCTGGAAGGAACCACTGAAGCTGCTAAAACATTAACATAATCAAGAGAGATAACATGATGTAGAAATTCAAAATATGCTCTTGTTTCTCAATGTTGGTGTTGATAGGTATCAAGATCTTATTAGGGGTCCCATGTTTAATTGAAGAAGACGACATCTCAAAATTATGTGGAAACTAAAATAGAATATGTGCCAATGATAATGGTGGTGATGCCTTTGAAAATTGCTCAAACTTTTCCTAGCTGATATTGAATTGTGAGAAGTGCTGATTAGTCAAATCAAAGGTCGAATAAAATTTAGGTGCAAAAGACATAAGAATGGCTCTCAACATATATATGAGATTTGAACCAATAAGAATCGGGTATTCTTGCAGAAGGTGTCAATGGTGACGAAGTTGAATAATTATATTAATGAATTGTAAGATGTATCACTTATAGAAGCATGTAGAGGTGGAGATAGAACAATGTAACTTGATTACATTTAGATAAGGAGATGCAACTCCACAAGTACTATAATTAAGTAGAAGACAAATCTCCTTAATGGTGTCATCAATTGTCATAAGGAGAAGAAACATGTGGTGTCATCAAGATCCTCGATATGATATTTTGCAAACAATGATAAATGTGCAATAGGTAGACACCCCAATGATCAAGTAGACAAACATGAACATTCTGAAGAGAATCTAAAGAAGCATTTGAAGAAGTCAAGGTCTTTGTCAAAGTAGTAGGTGCAAGAGGAGTAGAATAATCCTCAACCTCAAAATGGTGATTCAAAGTCCAATCAATGGATTCATGAATTTGCAATAGGAATCGATGAAGTTGAAGAATCATCAAAGCCTTTGTAGAAGTAGGAGACAAATCAAGAGCATCCATGGTTGTGAGATGGTCCAAGAAGGCATCATCATGGATTGGAGGATCATCAAAATCTTCATAATCTTTCTAGATGTTGTTCCAAATGACTAGAGGGCAAACAAAATTAGGACAGTCAATGTCAATCTCATCAAGATCACATCTCATGTTAATTATCTTAAGGACATTTCTCTTATACGTCCAATTTTCCTTCTCATGATCACCAGATTTAGGAATAAATCTATAAGGATAGGATAAAATTTATTTCCATGCAAGATGTGTCGAGATCCCTTCTCACCACTCCAAATTATATTTTTGTGAAATTCAACAAGAGGATGATGAAACATATAACCAAAATCCATAATGAACAATGCTGCATTCTCAAATCAATCAAACAAATGACCAAGAGAGAGACCCCCGAGTTAAAAAAAATATTATAACACTTTATAAATAGTGCACGTACTATAATACTCCATTTAAAAAATGTATAGAAATTAAGTATGTGAAAGTTATGAGGTTCTAAGACAACTCAAATTTAAAAAAAAATAGGGCATCGAAAGGAAAAACTAAGATCACCAACACGTGGCCAACAAAAAACATAGTTACGATGGAATTTTTCTTTTTTTTTTATAAGTACAACTGAGAAATCGCCCTCCAAAGTACACTTACCAAAACAAAAATACAAATGAAGAGGGGTTCCCCACAAAAAGGAGGATGTTGATGTTAGCATTATGTCATGCTAATGTTAGCATGCCGAATGGCAAGTCTGATTGTTGACTAGATGCACAACTACGGACGTGGCTTGTATGGACATTTTGATTGTGCATGACATGTAGTGCTGACATGGTGGTTTCGTTCTAATAGCTGGTGGAACCATGGATTGCCATGATGAAAAGCCAAGAGCTGCTATTTAAATATTTTGGTGAATATTTCTGTCATTGGTGACGAAAATTGTTGGTTGACTATCCAAAATGCTCGATCCCTGGGAATTGTTTCATCGTCAAGACATTCTGAGTATATTCCAAAACGGCTTGGAGTAGGCTTAAAACTAGCTCCAAAAGCCAAAAATCATCACCACCATACATAGGAAGCTACTCTATATGGTCGGTAGTGGTTTAGCCTAGCAGTTGGGTTTTTTTAAAAATTGGTCACTAGATTGAGAGAGTCACATTGGTGGTAAGAGTTAAAATCCTTGTTAAATGTTAATGCCTATTAGGCAACAATAAACATACCATTAACCAATTATGGTAGTCATGGTGGCAACAAAGGCTACGGGTAGGTAAAACAAAGGCTTGCACCTTGTTAAAGGTGCCTCCATGGAGTCATCAGCGACAACAAAGTACCTTCAAATACACTAGTTATAGGGGTACACCTATGATGCCTAGGTCGGTACCTCATATGGTGTGAGAATGGTATGCATGCCCTTCAATAATCTGCAACACAAGTCTTCACAACACAAAAATCCTCATGTTTCTTAACAAAAGTTGATATTATCTCTTATTTGATGCCACTTACACTATAGTGACACCATTTTAGTATGATTGTATAGTATTGTTGCATCTATACGATAGGCACAGAGGAGATTTTCCTAGTTTTGAGAACATAGTCAATTTTTGACAAATTGATAGTTGTTTCTAGGGTTTTTAAGTTCCATTTTGATCTAGTAAGCACCAAAAGGAAACTAGCCAACCATATCACAAGATAAAACTCTTGGTCCTAAATATAAATAGATAGGCTCTAAACCAGTTCAAGGCTCTAAGACCATGTAAGATTATTGAATATATAGAGGTATCTTTGACACCGTATAAGATTTTTTGAGAATGCAAAACAACAAACATAGGAGAGGACCTAGCAAATGCACAAAGACAATAAGAGGATTATAAAATGTAATATAATATGTTATTCCTAATAGAAGATGCAAATACGATGCAATAGATATGGATCCAAGATATGCAAGGGATACAAAGGGTTCAAGATAGCTTGCATGATAATCAAGAGAGTGTTCAATTTAAAAAATATGCCCAAGTGTGAGCAATATGTGTGCATATATAGAATATGTCACAAGTGAGGAGTCCTAACCAACAATAACCACTTCCAAGTGAGCCTTGAAGTGAGGAGTCTTAGTAAAAAATGCTTGCTAAAGATAGAAGATTCCTCTAACAAGATGACACCTACCCAAGTAAAGACCTACCTAAGAAGGCTCATTAAATTCTTCCAAAACCTAACTCTTGCCTTGTGGACCCTACCTATATAGTTGATGTTGTATAGTAAGAGACCTATATCTTATACCTAATTTAAGCAATTGCCTAGCTTGTCTAGTGGAAGTGCCACTACTCCCTCTATGGCTTCTCTAGAAAAAATGAGAGATTATAGTTAAAATATCTATGATAAAGCTAAGATAAGAAAGTAATGCATAAAACATAATGATGCACTAACATGTTGTCATTAACATATGATTGTAAAGTCGGCGTGTTTGTTAATTAAATATTTTTTTTGTATTAAGTATAGAGTGTACATCATTACATGTCGATAATCAGTTTATGTAGACTAAGATTCTGTAGGGCAACAATTACATGACTACTATCTGCTTTAGTTGACTCTCATTTATCATGAGCTTTTCTGTACATTGCAATTATAACACAACTAATTTGTAGAGTATGATTGACAAAATGTGTACAAAAAATATACAAAAAATAGGTGTACATAGATGGGTTTCATCATTGAGACTTAGGCACCTTGATCGATAGAGCTAATGATCATTTCCTCCCTCTTGCCCATCCTCCTCTTGTTGTGGAAATTTTGAGAGAACTTCTTTAAAGAATGTGCCTGCTTGGTCGTCCTCCTATGGTAGATCTGCTGGAACATTTGTTGGAGCATCTTATTGGGTTCTATCTTGGTTGCTCACTTCGTTGACTTCTCTTTGAAGCTCATCAAGGGCTCTACGAAATAGTTCAACTTCTTCACCAATTAGCTGGTGAGCTTGGCCATATCTCACCTCTTCCCTGTTGAGAGTCACTGTCCCTTCTCTTATAAGGCACAAAAACTTGACCAAAGAGATCTCAATGTTCACCGAGACCTGCAAGGAAATATTAAGGAATGTGAGTTTTTTATGAAAGTCAATAAGTTCCCTTTTTGTCCCCTTAAATTTGTTTTCATTTCTCGCTTTCCGTATGTGCCACATTATTTCGTTAGTAAGCTGATTGGGCTCTTGGCCCATCCTTTATTATCTAGAACCTTTGGTTGGAGAGGAATTGTCGTATTTTTCAAGATGTGATGTTGGTGGCCCCTCGCTTGTGGTAGAAAATTTTGCATTCTTTGGAGAGACTGTTGTGGCTAAGTGTGATCTGACTGCATCAATGGATCCTTGTGATGTTGGTTGTTGTAATCGTCTTCATCTTCCTCCTCTGCAACGACAACTCATGCGCAATAGATGTCGACATCCTACCCCGAAGGTGAATAGGGAAGGGAGATGGTCTCCTCCACCTCAGGGAGTCTTAAAAATCAACACGGGTGGCTCTTCTTGAGGAAACCCTAGTCATGCTGGAATTGGTGGTGTTGGTCAGGATAGCTGTGGAGATGTTCAGTTTATCTTCTCTGTTTATAAGGGTCTTCATACTAATAATTTAATGGAGGCTCAAGCCATTTTATCAGCTGTGGAGCATGGAAGTCAATTGGGGTGGCGAAGGATCATATGTGAGTTTGATTCCTAGGTTGTGGTGAACTTGTTGAATAGGTGGCATTTAGAGGATGTTAGTTGGAATTTGGCTTTGATTGTTGACCAAATTATCAACCTTTGTGCTTCTTTGGAGTTTGTTACTTTCACTCATATTCCTAGAGAATGGAATGTTGTCGTTGATTGTTTGGCTAATGGGCTTCTAATCATATTCATGATTGGAATTTGGCGGATCAGGGTCAATTACCTCTGAATCTGTCTCAACAATTGGATCACTTGGTGGAGCTTGATAGGGCTATGCAATGATCTTGCTTTGTACTTCTTGTTTCAATAAATTTTTACCCCTCGTTTATGTTAAATCCAAAAACAACACTTTTTTCCATTGAATTTTACCATTTTCATTCCAAATATTTAAATTTTTTAAAAATAGCCTCCATATTTCTTGACCATAAAAACAATCAAATAGGATATGCTTGACCTATTTTGGAACCTTGCAAATGCTGTAAATTTCAACATCAATGGTGTTATTTTTAAATGAAATCTTTTGCAAAAAAATAGGCCATCTGAAACAAGCCTTTTTGGGCTCCATGGAACTATGCTAGATAAAGGATGAGATATTTTGCTTGTTCTTAATGTCCAAGGAAACACCCCAACAAGAATTAATATGGTCCAAAACAGTGATGTTGTTTGTGAGGTCATTGTAGATTGTTTTGGCTTTCACATTACCAGCAATGGTACCATCATGCCAAGTGATATCCTTGGCAATGTCAACTACTTCATTCATAGCCATCAGTAGGATTGCACCATTGTAGGCTTCCCGAATCGTGGAGAAGGTTCTATAATTGGAGCTTGGTATGTTGAACTCCAAACACAGCTCATTCCGGGTTTTTAAAATGCCATTGAAGAATATATCCCCAAAGGTTTTGATACCTTTAGCATTCCAAGCTTTTGCAGAACACCCTTGAAGCAACGCAAGAGCCTTGTTATTATGCTTGAAATTCCACCACACAAAACAAGAGGAATGGCAATTCTAATTATTTTTCAAGATTATGTTATAGTTTTTTAGCTTTACTTTATGCTTTGTTAGTTCCCATGCCCTCCAAATACTCCTGAATACAAATGATCCTACAGGGACCATGCAACTTTTGCCTAGGAGGATATCAATTAGGGGAAGGAGTTTCCAAGATTTGGCTTTCTTTAGGACCGCCTTTTGAATGTTGCTTCTCACGAGAATCTTCCAGGGCTCATTGCCACTCAAAGACTTTAGGATCCATTTAGTAGCAAGTGTTATTCCTTGTACTTTTAAGTCTTTCAACCCAATACCCCCTTGGTGCTTATTGAGGTAACACCAATCCCACTTCACCAAGTGTCTTTTCCTTTTACCCTTTCCATTAGACCATAAGAACTCCCTTATCTTTTTTTGGATTTCGTTTATTTTGTAGCTACAGAAAAACCACATAGAGGCGAAATAAATACTGTATGAAGCAAGGATTTTCTGAAAAATTTGGATTCTCCCTACGAGAGAGATATCGCCTATTCCAACTTTCTAGTTTCCTATCAATTTTATCTTCGATCCAATTCCACATCTCTTTGAGACTGGGATTGACAGCAAAAGGGATCCCCAAATATCTGACCAGCTTGTTGAGGCCTCCCCATTGGAAACCAAACTTGTTCAACCAATCTGGTGGATTTTCTTTCCAACCTAGGAAGATGGATTTAGCTTTGGAAAGTTTGGCATCAGATGCCTGGAAAAACAACTCAAGTTTCACCATTAGAGATTCCAAGTTCCTCTACTCCATTTCCACAAAGAATGAAGTATCATCAGCGAACTGCATGTTAGTGAGGTCATTGTTATCAAGCAATCTGATCCCTCTGATTTTGAGGGAGTAAGAGTTATCTTTTAGCAGGTAGGAGAGTGCATCATAAGGAATTATGAAAAGAGCCAGGGCAAGGGGGTAACCTTGTTGGATTTACCTTTCCAGTGTTATTTCCTTTGATAATTTTCCATTGACATCAATCTTGGTCAAATCATCCTTCAGTTAATTAAAGCTTCTATCTTATCTTATTGGTTAATGATATCTTGTCATGCCTCAACTATGCATTACACATTTTCTTTTACATTCTCCACAAAAGACATATAATAGATTCCTATGATCCCAAGAACTACTATAGAAAATTTCTTCAAGGAGCTAAGAGGACTTGAAAGAGGATTTAGACCCCATAGTCTTTCCACAAATGACCATGTGTCATTGCAAGACAATCATTGCCAATTATTTCTCTCTAATTGATTGCTCACTTCTTCCATTCATCCATTGCACTTGTCTAGAAATCTCTAAGATGTTAGTAAAATGAACAACATCTTGTACTTGCTTACCTATCCTAGTTATCTCTATGGGTACCACCACCCAAACCTCATATTGAACCTATTGTTTCCCAAGTACTTAATGTTGAAAATTTTATCCCATTGATGATGTATCACCTACAAGGTGGACTTCTAGTGAGCCATTATCAGGAAGGGCAAACCCTCCGATAGGGGGACCAAGAGCATTGACCTCTAACAAAAAAATGAAACTTTTACAACAATATCAAATAGAGGACCAAGTGAGTCACCCTTTTCCAATGGATTTTTGAAAAGTACACTCAATGAGTTTAAGATAAAATTTTAATTGAGTATATATCTTTGAAAAGGACGATGACCATTCTAATAGATTTTCCAGCTAACACTAAATTCTTAATCATAAGTTCAATACAATTCCACTCAACTCAATCATGGGATGTTTTGATGTAAATCGACACAACCATACAAGCTTGTTGACTAATATTTTTAGCCGAATACAAGCCCTCCCAAATAGATAGTGAATTATCTATGATATAACTACCTTTAATAAATGTAATTTGGGTCTTAGATATCAACCTAGAAAGAACTTTGTTAGCTAACACTTTGTCAAGAATCTTGTGACTTTTGGGAGAGTAGTAGGTCTCCAAGTCTTAACAAGGAATTTGTCTCCTATTTTTAGCATTAACATAATGAATCTTATGTTGATATCACAACCAAAATGACCTAATCCTAAAATATTCCTTGTATAGAACTAGGAGAATTCAATTTTGAGAAACCTTGTTAAATTTTGTTGAAAAAATCTAAACCACATGATTTCTCATCTTTGAGAGAGTTGACATACAATAGAATTTATGTACAACCCACTCACTCTTTAGGCAAGAAGCTTAGTTAGAAGGAATTTTTTGAGTCACTCTTAGCAAAAAAATGTCTAATATTCTCTACATTGGATGCTTGAATAAAAAACCTCTCATAGAATAAAATGAAATCCTTAGAAATTTTAGAAAGATTTAATATTCTCACACCTTCAACATCAGAGGAGTGCACCATCTCTCACTTGTTTGGATTTTAAGATTTTAAAGAACTTGTGCCCTTGTTTCTTTCCTTAATTTATATCAATGTGGAACTTGCCTATATTACTAAGCAACATAAAACTAGTGGTCTCTTAATTAATGTTTTACAAATACCAATAATATTCTTGTAGATTAGAGGAAGATGGATCATTTTGTAGTCACTCTAAGTTAACAAGTTTCTCTTGAACCATTCTAAAATATTTTTTCTCAATCATTTCCTTAGCTTTGATGTAAGTTCACATAAACTTCTTAGACAATTCTAGAAAAAAACCCATATCTATATGCTTGACTTTGTACACCCTAAACAAAGATTACATACCCTCTAGATAGTTAACCTCTTTTTAAGTGAGACATACTCTATTTATAAATGCCTTTAAATAAATCTTAGCTTTAAATGAAATATAATCAAACTCAAAAGCAACTTTAATGGGATGATGATTAGGGAAATAAAAAATACATTAACAACTTTACCATCCAATGAGGGAGGAATAAATGTTAGGGTAAATAGAGTTATTATTTCACTTAGTTAGCTAATCACCTTTCTAGGATTGACCTATTCACACCTAGCTTAAGTTTACTTAGGAATTTTAGGATTTTTTCTCACTTCATAGCATTGAGACATGTGTCTTCATCACTTGAGACACCTATTGCATGCATACTTTCCACTTACGCACTTGTCAAGTGAGCTCACAAGTGTTGCACATTTGGAGGGGTAGTTAGTCATTGTCTCCTACCTTCTCATCTCATCTACCTTGCCATGCAAATTTTCTTATAGTATTACACACTCTTCATTTGTATATTGATAGACATACTACTGTGCTCATATTTTGTTCACTTGTGGAAGGCCATTTCATTCTCTTTGATCTTGGCATTCTCCAACAATAAAATATGCCTTTTATTAGAAAAGACTCTATTAGAGCCTACAATAAATCTTATTTTTTCTTTTTTGGTTGGTACACCATGTATACCAAATCCCTCTATTATATTTCTTGCCTCTCCACAAAGGATACATTATATTCATCAAAGTAACAAAGTGTAACTCAAAATCAAATTCAATGAGATGACTAAATAAAATAGAACACACATTAACAAAAATGCCATCCAAAGAATGAGGATTTACAATATGCTCTTTATTGAAAAAACTCCATCAGAGTCATTATAAATTGTATTATCTTTTCAATTACTATACCATGTTAACTATATCCATATATGATCTTTCTTACCTCTACATAAGGGTTAAATATATCCATTACTCCACCCTATACTAGTTGAATGAAGGGAAGAGCCTCAATTCTTTTCACTTTCATTCCTCTTGTTGCTTTAATGCATGAAGAGCTTATATGACACCTCTATTTGTTATAACATTTCACTAATTCATGCCTCAAACTTCAAGCTCACTCTCTTATCTTCTAATGCCAAGCCCAACTCTACTCTCAACACTACATCCAACCCTGATCTCTATGTTGCAAACCCTTCAATTCACTTTTATTGTCACTTTGTAATCTCCCTCTTATCTATCTACAATCATTTTGGTGTCCAATTCCTTGGTGTGTTTTTAATACCATCTCACTTGAATTTGGCCTCTCCCCTAATCAAAGAAAGATTATGCAAGTACTTTAACCCTTAGACACACCTCATATGCTAATAGTGAAAGTTTGGACTCTTGAGTCTTAAAGGACATCTACACTACCTCGACGTTAGTGCTTGTATTCAAATTAAAAAATTAAAGTTGCTTGCTCATTTGTACACTAATCCTTACTTTGTTCTCAATGATCACCTACTTGAAAAATTAGTATACACATACTTTTGGTTCATATTTTCTAGGTTAGAAGAACTTGGATGAGAATAAAATAGATGAACTAAAGAAATTCCCTAAGAGAGATCAAAACAATAGGCTACAAATTTGAAGACTAAAATTTTTGTACTCTACCATAGTGTTTCAACCGTCATTCTTGTCTAATATTCTATCCTCTTCATTCTCTCATAGTCCCACCATCTCACTTCTCTCATTGGAATTCATCGAACCGTAGTTTCATCTCCTCTCTTGAAAACATCCCCCAAACCCTTTCCATAGTCTTTCCTACAAATGTGCAACTCTTTTCACAACCTTTTCACATTGCTTGTATCTTATTTTTTTATCCCCATATCCTTTTTGTCTCCCACACATACACACACCATTTGTGTTTATATTCAACCCCTGGGTTTTTTTATTGTGAACAAAAGTATTTGCACACATCCCTCACTTTTCATCACTAGGTTTTTACACACCCAAATTTTCCATATATCATATATCATATAGGGTAATAACTAAGGCAATAGCCTTCAAAACACACCTTTCTCCCCTTGTCCCCTACATTTAGCTATTGTATTTCCATAGTTTAGACTAGACATGATCAATTTGCAAGTGGAAACAAGGTCAAAAATTGAAGATTTACAAGTTCTGTAAGTTGTAGAGGTTCCAAAGACCTAGACACTAGCATCCCCTAACATTGTTGCAACACTCCCCATAAGCAATTGTGCCCCCAACATAACTGGATTGATTGGAATTAACCTTCCTCTTTTCATGCTCAAATTTTCACTAGAACAAGTTCTAGGCCTCCTTGGCTCATTTGTTGTTCACTATATTTTCTAGATTAGAGGTGCATATGTTCCATTTTTGTTGTTCTTTTCTAGAACATTTTAATTTTAAATAATAATTTACCTTCTCTTATATTTATTAGGAAAGGATATACTAGAAAATGTTTCATTATGTTATTTCAATTATTTATGATTTTTTGCTTAGTAAATACATAGTAAAAATAATATTTCTTGAATAATACACCTAGAAATACCTTTTCTTTTATCTTTAATTTGGTGAAACCAAAACTCCTACACCATTTTATTCTAACATTTTGCTCCAAAATAAATAAGGGCCTTATTCCCATTCCATTTTCTTTTCGCATCTTTTCCATTTTTCTTTCACAATCAATTTTCTCCTTCACTTTTCCTACAATCCTAGGACACTTTCCCAATCTTACTCTATTTTTTTGAATCTAAAAATCATCGACCAAACTATTTTCATAACATTTACTTTTAACATTTATCTCATTCTCATCCACACCATTTTCCACTTGTCCTTTTTAGATATTTTCCTCTTATGATGACTATTTCTCTTTCCTCTCTTCATCTCAACTTTCATGACTCTCAATTCTATTTTCATTCATTTCTACCTATTAGTGTTTTAATTTGCACCTTCTAATGCAACAAAAAATAGAACATTGTGTATTGTAAAACTATTCTTTAAATTACAAGGGTAAGCTCCCTATCACAAAAACTAACATAATATAAACAATATTTACTCATTATTTATGATTTGTACAATATTTTCTAGGTGGTTCATGCTCATGCTAATAAAAATGAAGGCGTGTCTTCTTGGATTCACCTATGGAAAAAGGTTGATATACAATTCAAGAGCAAGAAAAATAAGTATACTATACCTTTTCTTATTCAAACTTACCCTAAACTATCACACTTACATTGTTTAACTAAAGGTAGATATTGAGCAATACATGTACACACAATGATAAGATTGGTTTAAATAATACAAATTATTGATAAATAAGAAGAGGGGAATGACACACAAAGCTATTAGATCTCCTTTATTAAGACCTATAATACAAATCTATTAGATCCCTATTACTTCATTTACATGCATTTCATGTCTCATTTCCAATCAATCTAAGTTTGTACTTGTGTCTTCCCTATTTCCATCTACCATGTGTTTTCCCTTCCTAAGTATGATTCTTCCAACTTTACTCTTCGCTTCTTCATGTTGATATTTCATACTTTCCCCTACCAACTTGTCCATTTATCAACCCCTGACACCTCATCCAATAGTTTGAGTCTTGCAAAATGGCCAACCCCTAATCCTTGATATTTTTTCTTACCCTTTTGTTCTCTCCTAACTTCCCATTATATTTCATATTGTCTCCAATAGTATATTTTTGGTTCCATTACTTTCAAAGTGTAATCTTTCCCATCCATGATCATTGTTTAAATTATTAGTTGTGGGTGTGCATGGTGATCATCCTATTATGTTGCGGATGATATGAAAGAGTGAATATTTTCATTCAAGATATCTAGTCTTCATCTTAACCAAATTCCATTCAGAATCTGTTTTGAGCACTTATATTCTATAGGAAATTAGTAGCAAATTCAAGACACACATAATACTCTACGTCCACTATCTTTTCATCCAATAAGTTATTACATATATAGGATTCCTAAATCCTATATTATAGGGAACCTCTATAACAAATCCTAAATATACAAGTTGTTTTAACAACTCATAATACTCACATGACATACTAACAAACATAATATTCCTAACACCCACAATAATTACGTGAGTTGTTACTACTACAACTCACTCACACATTATTACATGTGAGCACTAACATTAATTCCTAACACCCCCCCTTAGTGCGAACATGGTAGAAGAAAATTTACACACTCCTCTGCAGTATGCTCACCCCTGTGACATGTCCAACTATGTGATTCATGAACTTGATCCAAAAGAAATTCTCTTTCCTTCCATGGTTTTAAACAGGCTTACCACAAACCTTGATGTGATAGGAACCCATCAACTATCCACTTCGTGTGGTTTTTTGGATCCTCCCACAAACCTTTTCAAGATCCATGAACTGACTTACTTTGGTGCTTTTATTCACCATTGTGCTTGTACATTAGAGAAGTTAAATAGGAATCAACATACATATCACAAATCTGAAAACCCATACTAGAAAAGGCTTCACACTACATTCCATAAGAACACAATGTTTTTAATTATATTCAAGTGTTATCGATCACTGCCACTCAATCTCAAACAGCATAGAAAACTTCCACTGCCATTGGAAGTTGCCCTTGACTTTAGTCATTTTGGTGTAGAATGGGAATGGAACATTGGTTATTATTCCCCCTCACAATGTGAAATTCCATTTTTTCAGACAACTAGGAATCACTGAAAAGAAAATCATATCATGTTGCATATTACTATCTGGATCTTGTTGTCTAGATCTTGTTGCACATGATCACTATTGTCAATGAATGTATTCACTAACTAATCATCTTCCAATGAAGTACAACAATCAGAGGATCACTGCAATTAGAGGATCTCTGCAGTTATCTTCCATCCTATACAATTGTTCTTCCAACATCCACCACATAAAGCAACAGGAACACTGCAAACATGTACACACCACACCACAAAAAAATTCCACCATAGCTCTATGTGACCTTATCGTTGGTGACTAACAAGAGGTCGCTAATGGAGGTTTAAGGCAACACCTCTTTCTGATCTTGAATTATGAGCAAATAAAATCAGATCTACTACAAATTGAAACGTGATTCTAGTTTGGCTATCTTAAGGTTTTGGATTTGGCAGTTTATGGTCCAGTTGATTGTAGGTTTATATCTCCTTTTCGAAGAATCTATGGTATCAGAGCCTATAGATTATGTGCCTATTATGTAGCAACATATGTGGGAAGTTTCGTATGTAAAAATTATGTTGCATCACGAATGAAGGAGGTGATTCGACTTTATTATTAGTCTAGTTTGTGGTGTTTGGAGTTTCAATCAGATGGTAAATTTTGTAAGATTTCTGAGGCAAAAGAAAGAAATTTGATCAAGCCGATAGAAAGGAAAAATTGATCATTTTGTTTAGTGTGTCTGATGAAGTTCAACCTTTCATCCGAGACTCGTCCATAGCCAAAAATGCATGTGACAAGCTCAAGATGGTATATGAGGCCAAGAATCAAAATCAGATCCTAAATTTGCAGAGTCAACTACATGGCTTGAAGATGAAGAATGGAGAACATTTGGAATCCTTTCTCAAAAGGATTGCAAAGTTGAGAACTTCTTTAAAAGCATTGGGAGAAATAATTGATGATGTAATTTTGGTGCCTATTGTTCTAGGGGCATTAGCTTCAAGATATAAAGTCTTTGTGATAACTTTGAATGTCACTGAGACAACACCCACTTTTGAAAATCTTGTGAATCTACTCCAAAAACAAGAATATCTAAGGCACAGACATGAGGAGGAGGATCATGCCATGACCACTCATCATAAAGGAAAGAAGCCTATGAAGCAGTTCAGTGGACCTCCCAAATATGGTAATTCATCCAGTTCTTAGAAGAAGTGTCCAATATGTGAAAGAGTTGGGAATGATGTAAAAAAATATTGGTACAACTCCTTCAACAAAGGAGCATCCAAAAAACGACAATGGGAGAAAAAGGACAAACAAAAACAACAAAGAAATGTTGCTAAAGCAAAAGATTCTCCAGGAATATGTGCTTTCAGCTCACACTTCAAAAGATGGTTCAGAATCAACATCAATATGGTATGTGGACTCGGGTGCTAAAAAGCACATGACTGGTCAAAAGGGGTGGTTTCTCACATTAAAATCCCATCATGGTATAATCACTCTTGGATATGATACCACTCATGAAATCAATGGTATTAGTGAAATCTCTTTGAAGTTTGGCATTAATCGTTGTGGGATTACTAATGTCTTGTATGTGCCAGGACTTACCAAAAATATCCTTTCTGTTAATCAATTTCTTGACCACAACCTTAGGATCGAGTTTGATAGCCATCAAGATACAAAGATTTGTCTTATCAAAGATAGGTCTAAAAATGAAAAGATTGTTGCTAGTGCTACTGAGATTCAAAAAATGTTCAGGCTTGATATAGTTGCTCATAATCAAGCCTTAGTTACTAAGGATGAAGATCTTGCTTTTCTTTGGCATTGTAGATTTGGTCATTTAAGCACTAGTTACTTGCTAACACTTAGAAATGCATGGTCAAAGGGCTTCCCTCACTTGTGAATTCAAGTGTTATTTGTTCTAGTTGTATTGTTGGAAAACAACATAGAGCACCCTTCTATCCTAGTGAGCATCGTGCAAGCCAACCTTTGCAGCTGCTGCATATCGATCTGTGCGCCTGACCTATGCCACCTAGTCACAATGGCTACAAATACTTTCAATTATTTGTTGATGATTACACAAGGAAAATTGGGGTATATTTCTTGTAGCATAAAGATGAAGCTCTATCATATTTCAAAGAGTTTCGCACTCAAGTGGAGAAAAATACGAATCGTTGTATTTGTGTCCTCCACTCAAATCAAGGGGGGCAATACACCAACACACGATTCTCCACATATATGAAAGAAAATGGAATTCAATGTCAATTGACTGTAACATACACACCTCAGCAAAATGGAGTTGTTGAATGGAGAAATTGTATCATCGTGGAGATGGTCTAAAGTATGTTGAAAGATTCTCAACTAGAGTGTGCATATTGGGCTGAAGCTGTTCAAACAACAATTTATCTTTTGAATTGTGCACCAACCAAAGCACTTGATGGCATTACATCAAAAGAAGCATGGACAGGGGTAAAGCCCTCTATCTCTCATCTTTGTGTGTTTGGATGCACTACCTATATGCACATTCCAAAATAGAAAAGGATGAAGCTAGATGAAAAATCAATGAAATGGATTCTTCTAGGATATAGTAATGAATCCAAAGCATATCGCCTTATGGATCCCAATACAAAGAAGATATACATTAGTAGAGATGTAATTTTTGATGAGAAGAATGATGTAAGTTCTCCTCTTGCATCATCATCTACTTCAAATAGTGCTCTTTTTTTCAACATGGATGGTAAAAATGATGGGCACGTTGATAATCAATCAACACCTACCAATGTCACAAAACCTTTACCAAAGTGGTACACTAGTACCATTCGAGATGCAAAGTTAGATGGAGTCCCAGACACTTCCACTTCAGGTCCAAGGACTCACAACATGGATCACAATGAGGTAAATTTTGCACTAATGACTTCAATTGTTGAAAATTTTGAGCCACCTAATGTTCAGGAAGCACTAGAATCAAAGCCTTGTAAAGAGGCTATGGATGCAAAGTATCAATCTTTGATGAAACACAACACTTGGGAGCTTGTTGATCTACCACCTGGTAAGAAAGCAATTGGTTGTAAATGGATTTTTAAAACTAAGTATAATGTAGATGGTGGTATAGATAAACATAAGGCTAGACTTGTAGCCAAGGGCTATGCCCATAAAGAAGGAATAGACTATGAGGAAACATTTGCTCCGATTGCAAAGATAAAAACCATTAGAATGATTTTTGCTTTAGCTGCTCAATTTGGATGGAAATTGTATCAAATGGATGTAAAAAGTGCCTTTCTTAATGGGGACCTTAAGGAAGAGGTCTATATGACCCAACCAAAGGGATATGTTGCACCTAGTAAAGAGGAAAAGGTTTGTAAACCTTTCAAGTCCCTATATGGTCTCAAATAGACTCCTAGAGCTTGGTATATAAAAATTGATGAACATCTGCTAAAACATGGTTTCACTAGGCATCCATATGATCCAAATCTCCTACCTCAAGGATCAAGGGGGGGATATTGTGATAATTATTGTATATGTTGATGACTTGGCTATCACAGGAAGCTTAGAAGCAATGGTTGAAACATCCAAGAATGATCTCAAGGAGATATTTGATATGATAGATCTCCGGCTACTGCACTATTGCCTTAGATTAGAGGTATGGGAAACAAATCACCATATCTTTGTATCTCAAAGAAAATATGCCAAGACATTGCTTGAGAAGTTCAAAATGATGGATTCCAAACCCATGTCTACACCTATGGAATCAGGTTTGCAATTATTTGTTTCTGATTCATCTCCTCAAGTGAATGCAACTCTCTATCAACAAATGATTGGAAGCTTGATTTACTTGACTTATACTAGACCATATATTAGTTTTGTTGTTAATTATCTATCAAGATTTATGCAAGAACCAAAAATGTGGCAATGGAAAGCAACAAAATGGGTATTAAGGTATATCCAAGGTACAATAAATCATGGTTTGGAATATAAAAGGAGTGATTAATTCTTCTTGGCAAGGTATACAAATGAAGATTATGTAGGTTCAGTTGATGATAGGAAATCCACATCTGGATTTGTTTTCTTCTTGGGTTCAAGTCCTATTTCTTGGGGAAGTAAGAAACAATCCACAGTTGCTTGTTTCTCAACAGAAGTAGAATATTGTGCAACAAGTGCAATAGTTTGTGAAGCAGTATGGCTACGTCGCATATTAGAAGGATTGGGGGTACTACAAAACCGTCCTACAGTCCTCTATTGTGACAACCAAAGTGTTCTCAAGCTTGTTCATAATCCAGTGTTTCATGAATGGGCCAAGAATATTAAGTTGAATGCCACTTCATATGAGAACATGCTCAACAAAATAACATTCAACTCCAATTTTGCTCAACTCAAGAACAACGTGTTGATATCTTCACCAAGCCTCTTGGATGTGCAAAGTTTGATAGTTTTCAAGATTCTTTTGTTAGTACTTTAAAGAAATGATGTAATAAGGGGGGATTGCTGGATTTTCCATCATTCACACCCGTATGGTTAGTTTTATTGTTTATTTGTTATTAGTTTGTTTGGTTTGTTTGGAATACGTGTGTATAATTTTTTATTTGGTTGAATCCGTGAGTGCTATTTTAGAGCACATAGTTATCATTATTCAACCTATATATTTGGAGATTGTATTAAGCAAATTGATATGAGAAAATACTATCCTTGATTTTCTCTGATATATTCAAGTGTGGGAATCCTAGGATGAAAACCCTATTGATTTCATCGGGTAATGTCATATAGATTTTTTATTTGAGCTTCACTAGATGTGAACTCCAATTATATTATGCAGATCTAATTTTTCCTTGTTGGTATGAATTAATATTTTTATAGAATCATTTGAATGTAATACAATCATTATTTTTAATAAGAAAGGGAGTGAGAATTAATTAATTTTTTTATTATAATAAGAAGATCAAATATTATGTTGCAATTCTTGATCATAGTGTAATGAAATCATTGATGTATAAACAATAATTTAAATATAAGTTGTCTAAGATTTAATTAGATAGTAGGACTTGATAGTGTTTTTATTCAAATAATGTATTTGTGGAAGGTTAAGAATTAGATTTGTATTATTGTTTTGGCTTAAGACATTATAATTGTATTAGAGGCAGTGATCTTGCTAGCTTGCATGTTCAAAGTTCAACTTTTCATGGTTTAGTTTTATATAGTTTAGCGATAGAGCAACCAAATATCACTTGAGGGAGATCAGGAAATAAAGTTGATCTATAGAGAATTAAGAGGCTCGGTCTTCTCTTAGAAAAAATGTTATAGAGCATAACAATATGGAAAAAAGAGAGGAGAATGAATGCATATGAACACCCAGAGGGTTAGACCAAAATAAAGTTTGATCTAATGATTGATATGATGGCACAATTGCTTCAAAATATGAACAATATTATGAATTCCTAGATAGCCAGTAGATAAAGAAAGTGATTTTGAGGGTAATAATTTGGATTCCACTCAGAGCCACACATAAAGGACTATTCTTGTTTCAACTACAAGACCATCTTGACCTATGCTCCCAAATAAGGAGGTGGAGACTCCACATCTTGAATCCCGAAACTCATAGCTTGACAATATTAGGGATTTTCATGTAGAATATAAAGCTCTTCCTAAGGAGATCCAAAGTGAAATATCACTTACCATTTATATGAACATGAAGAAGTCCTAGAATGGTTAAAATCTTGAGCCTAGGCCATGAGTCTTTTAGAGAGATACAATAAGTTTTGGGGAAGTTGACACTCTCTCCCTATGATGGATTTAAAAGATGCTCAACTTGTGTGTGGGTAACAATGATAGACACATACTTATCCCTCAAATTGATGACAAAAAATAAAGTAAACAAGTTTTCTGACTTGTATTTGGAGGCTACTACGCATGTGTGGTGGTACCACAATTTGATCACCCAAGATAATGGATCCATCGCCTCATATGATAAATTCTACAAACTTTTAATTGATAGGTTTGATCAAAAGGATATTTAAGTTTATTTCAAATATTTGACTCATCTCAAACAATATGATTTAGTGGAGAACTATGTAACAAATTTTTAGAAGTTGTTAGTGATGGTGCCAAAAATTATAGAGAGAAGATTGACAATGCTCTTCATCAAAGGGTTACTTGGATATCTCAAGGGGATGGTCAAGTATTTTGAACCACCTACACTACAAGAGGCTATCAAGTCAGATTTAACATTAGATACTTTCATTCCATGGAATAAGTTCCAAACCAAAACCTTCATTTCAAAGAATCCCTTTCATAAAATTGTACAAAAGACCAATATTTTTTCATTAAGACCAAACGTTGAGGTAAGGAATGAATTGAGAAGAAAGAAGTGTTGTTTTAACTACAAGGAGCCATGGTCACCTGGACATATATGTATTAGTAAAGGACACACATATTATAGTGAGGTAAGCTCTAATGATGAATTGGGATCTAAGGAACCTAAATCACAAAGTGAAGAACAAATTGAACACGATATTGGAGAAGAAGATCAACCAAAAGAGGAAGAGATCATCTCAGGAGTCACTCTTTCTAGGTTCTCTGGTACTTTAAGGTACAAACCATTTTAAATTGTGGGGTTCTATGAGGCTAAAGAAAGATTGTACATATTAATGTTGATGCCACTCAAATTCATTGACAAGGAATTGGTGGCCAAATGAGGCCATAACATTGAGAAATTTGAAGGACTCAATATTATGGTGTCTAATAATTTTACCATCCAATGCAATAGAAATATCTTCCAACTATATCTTAATCTATGAGGATATGATATGAAGGATGACTTATATGTTGTCAATATAGGAGACATAAATATTATCCTAGGTATCTAGTGACTATACTCATTGGAAGAGATCACAAAAAGATTCCAAACCATGAAACTAAATTTTCCTTCAAATGGAAAATAAGTAATAGTATGAGGAATGAAAAATAAAGTGCCAAGAATTTTATTAGATGAGAGAATAGATAGGATTTTCTATCACGAGAAATCTACATGGGAAACTCAATGTTTGGTGACTATAACAAGACCATTCAAAGGAAAGAAGGAATATAATGTGGATGTAAAAAGAATCTTGGACAAAAAAAATAAATTATTCAAAAAAATCCCTCCAAAGAGATCACTAGTAAGAGGATTTAAGCATGTCATTGAGATGGAGGAGAGAAATAAGATTGTCATCAGTACTCCCTACTACCAACCTAGGAGACATGAGAGAATAAAAATTCCATTAAGGAACCAATGGAAATGGGGAACATCAAACCTAGCTCAATTCCCTTTGCTTCCTCTATATAGTTTTTGTGAAGAAGGAATATGGCACAATGTAGATGTGCATCAATTACAAAGCACCGAATAAGAAGACTATCAAGAACTGCATGATTCCCATGATCAATGGGCTTCATGGTGTATTTTATTTATCAAAAATAGATCTCATATTGGAAAACCATAAGATTAGAGTCCAAGAGAAGGATATTCACAAGATGACAAGTTTTAAATGTCATTACGAGCACTATGATTTTTTAGTCATGCTATTTGGTTTGACACAAAATCCAACAAATTTTCAACCACACATGAAAAATACTTTTTGCAAGAAACTAAGGAAGTTCATCCTTGTCTTCTTTGATGAAATTTTTATCTATAAAAAATGTTAGGAAATATCACATTCAACCCACATTCTTAATCCATTTCCTACATAACCCCATAAGAGATAAACATGCATACAAGTAACCATAATGCATAGATCAAATAGACAAGCCACAAGATAACACAAGATATACCCTGGGAAAACCCTCAAGAGGGAAAAATCCAGCCTTCAAAATCATCCATACTCCATCATATTATTCAACAATAAAGCAATACAAGAGCTACAATGAATACCTCTAAAGCATCAAGCCTCTCAATGCATCCTCGCGTGTCTGAGCATGAATCCACATATCCCATGCCATGCTTCACATATCCATTCCTCAAAAAGACTCAATAATGACAACCCACTCACCAAACCAACCTTAACCACTAAACATGTGCTTTCTTTTATAGATTCAAGCTCACACAAATACAAAAAAGTGGTAAGATGAAACTATGTGCCACAAAACCATGTGAACACTAAACCACTAATACCTTATTTAATATTGGGTACTAAGTTTTCACTTTTTAAATATTTCCCTAATATTAAATTATTATTACATGTCTCCCACAAATTAAATAATAATACAATATTACAATACAAGATAAAGTGTCCCCCAAATAATTATCTAGTGTGATTAACCACACCACCTAGGTGGATCACAACTAAATAATTATTTAATTACAACATTATAATATAACATTTTATGCAATGGTGTACAACACCATATCCCAACAAAAATGTGGGAGGAGCACCTATGACACATTGATGAAGTGTTGGGAATTATGAAAGCACAAAAAATGTTTGTCAAGGAGTCAAAGTGTAATTTTTCTATGAAAAGATCTTGTATCTTGGTCAAATCATTAGCACAATGGGAGTGTAGGTGGAAATGGAGAATATCAAAGAAAATTGAGACTAGCTTCCCGTAAGGACCATGAAAAAATATGAAGATTCTTCAACCTTTGTAGTTACTATAAGCAATTTTTTAAGGGTTTCTCCCAATTAGCCATTTCCTTAACTAACCCAAAAAAATATCACATGGATTTAGGATGAATAAAAATAATTTGATAAACTAAACAAGGTAATGAGAAGGTGTCTTGTGTTAGCAATTATGGATTTCACTCTTCCTTTCATAGCAGAATGTGATGCATTAGTAGAAGGAATTAGGGTTGTGCTCATGTAGAACAAACACTCAATTATTTTTTAGAGTAGAAAACTAGTAGAGGTGGAAAGAAATATCTCCATGTATGGTAAGGAAATACTAGTCATCATGCACACATTAATCAAATTCAAGAAATACTTGGTGGAAGCCAATTTATGGTCAAAATTGATCACAATAGTTTGAGATATTTTCTCAATCAAAAGGACCTAAATCAGTGGAAAAATGTGGGTGAGGAAACTCCAAGTGTATGATTTTGATTGTGAGCACATCAAAGGGAAGAAGCATGTTAATTTTGATACATTTTATAGAAGTTTGAATTTGTGTTCCATGTCTCAGATCTTCGCAAATTGAAAGAATGAAATCATAATAGAGTATGCTAAGAACACATTCACAAATAATGTGTTGGAAGGGAAGCTATTGAACAATAGGTAGACCATTTTCAATGAAATAATTATCTACAAGCGAAGAGTATACTTGGTGTTGAAGTCAGGGATGAAAGGAAATATTTTGTAGGTAGTTCATGATACTCCCTTGGCACACCATCTTGGGTATTTCAAGACCTACAAATAGATTAGGGAAACATTCACATGGAAGGGACTCGAGGATGATATCCTCACCCATATTAAATGATGCATAATTTGTCACAAGAATAAAATGGAAAAAACATTTCCAGTAGGTATTTTGTATCCCTTACCCATCCTAGAGGAAAATGGGTTCAAGTGTCTTGATGGATTTCAACATGGGACTTCCTAAAATCCGAGGTAAGGACTACATATATGTTGTTGTGGATAGACTGAAAAAGCATGCACATTTCTCTTTAGATTTTAAGTCTTCAAGGAAGTGATGAGCTACCTAAGAACATCATGAGTGATAGGGATACTTGCTTCATGAGTTTATTTTGATAAAAGCTTTTCCTTTTGGATGGAACTTAGCTCATCCCTAACACTAGTTATCATCGATAAACAAATGGCCAAATTAAGATTGTGAATAAATGGGAGGAAGGTTCTTTGATAAATTGTGTTTTTTATTAGTAGAAGACTTGGATAAAGTGTGTCTACTTAGGGATCATTGTTACAACACCACCTAGCTCATGTTAATCAAGATGATGGTGTTCATGGCCATGTACAGGTATGAAGCTAAAAGCTTCATTAATCTCATTTGGGTGGATAACAAGGTACCAAGAGCAAGTTGTGTGATTAAAAAATACTAGAATTTTTTAAGTACTCAAGAATAATAGCTAGAATGCTCAAAAATTGATAGAACATGTATGCAAACCATCATAGGATCGAGAGAGAATTTGATATAGATGACATGGTTTTTTTGAGATTGAAATCATACATGTAATCTTCCTTGAAGGGAAGTAGTCATGGATGTAAGGGAGAGGAATCTGAGGAACAAAAGCACCAAAGTGTACTGAATTTAGTGGAAATATCTTCTAGTGGAGGATGCAATGTGGGAAGGCTCACATATGTTGTAACATCTAAACCTACAATTTCTTAAGGACAAGCAATATTGGGTGGGGAAAATTTTTCATCTCCCATTTCTAGTCAATCTAAGTCTATACATATTAATTTTGTAGTTGTTTCTTCCCCGTTTTCACTTGTGTGTTTTCCCTTACTACTTGTATAATTTTTCTTCCAACTTTGCTCTTCCTTACTTCTTGTTGGACTTTCAAAATTTACATTACTATCATGCTCATTGTTTGACCCACAATTTGCCTCATCCTATATTTTGAGGCTTGCAGTATGGCCGACTTCCAATCCCTGATATTTTTTCCTACATTTTTTCCACTCCTAACTTTGTAGCACATGCTATATTATTTCTAGTAGTCTCTTTTAGGCGTCATTACTTTCAAAGTAGAATATTTCACACCCATGATCACTATTCAAATTGATGTTGTGGGTGTGTATGGTGGCTAACTTGTTTTATTTGTGGAGGATATAAAAGAGTGAATGCTTTAATTTGATATCTATGATCTACATCTTAACCAAATTCCTTTTAGAGTTTATTTTGAACACTTTATTCAAGCATTGGAATCCAAGATAAAAGCCCTAGTGATTTTCGAGGGTGATCTCAAATAGAGTTTGCATTTGAGCTTCATTGAACATGTTAGACTCTAGCCACATTGTGTTGATTCGATTTTCTATTATTGTTGGTATCAAATTTTATAATTGTAAAATTATTTGAATGTAATAGTCATTATTTGTTATAAGAAAGAGATTAGGAGCCACATCTATATTTTTTGTTCATTATCTTAAGAAGATCAAGTGTTATGTTTCCATTGTTGATCAAATTATAATAAAATTATTGATGTATAATTAGTAATTTAAATTTGAGTTGTCTAAAATTTGATTAAATAATAAAACCTAATAGAGTTATTATTGAACTAATAAGTGTTTATGCAAGGTTAATAATTAGATTTGTATTATTATTTTTTCTTGGGACATTACAATACATCATCTTGAGTTAAGCATAGTATTTGCATTCAAAGTTGTACCGACCAACCTAAAAACTATTATAATACAAAGCTTTGATGCTTGTTAAGTGATATTTGAATCATAAAAGCACAATACCACACAAGACATGTAACACTTCAACAAAAAAATCTAGAAGCAAGATAGGCATTACTATATTCTATAATTAATATTGAATTCTAGATCCCTAAATTAAGTACTAAAAACATTTATGTATAAGGTTTTACAATACTTTTACATGAAAAATAAACCAAAAATATAACTACAAACTCTAATCCTAATTGCATGCTATACAAACTTTATTATAAAATTTTAACCATGAATACTAATTTGAACTCAAACAATCTTCACCTTAGATTATTGGTGAGTACTATTACAAAGTAACATTGGATCTTTTAGAAGACAATTTAAAATTGTCTAGCCTAAAAATAAAATGTTGAAAATAACCTTCTCAATACATGCACATGTCCTTAAATATAATGATAGTTGAAAATGGAGCAAGATAAATATATTAAATCTTGGTAGGTAACTCTAGATGATGATTTGATGAAGCTTTTTGCTTTGACCATGGCAGTTCCTTGGAAGAAATTGTAAAACTTTTCTATTCTAATGCTTTGAATATGATAAATTATTTTGTTGAAATCTTTACACCAAACCTCAACAATATGCAACCATGAATAATTTAATAACTCCCTTGAGCTTGATATCAATCTATTTTCATGATGATATGATGATGTTCAACTGGATAGCCTCAAAAATCCATCACAAGTTAATAAGGAAATACATGTACCAAAATGAATATATTAAATATTTAAGGATCAATACATGCTCATAAAATTGGCTGAATTGAAACATTACACTAAGATTTTTCCATTATAGAGACTGAAATCATAGTTTTAAAGTAAAAAATAAACCTTAAACAATATGAAGATGATTACTAACAATGAAATTATCATAATTAAAACCTATTAAATTGAGAAGAATGAAATAGTGTTAATACATTTGACAATAAAGATATTTAAACTTGAGGCATGCTTGAAAAATTTATTTTGATAATGAAAATTCTTGCTCATGAAAATTTAGTCATTTGTAATCTAGAAATTGTTCTAGAACGATTGTTGTAATGATTCTTACCAATATGAATGTTGTGACTGAATTTTTATTTTATGTCATATAAATATGATCATCTTGATGATGAAATATTTAGTTAGATTATTGATAGAGATTAATACAAACTAAAATTAGATACTTTATGAGACAATCTAAAACAAGCTATTCTAAAATTAGAATACTAAAAATATCCTTCTCAAAATTTCTCATCTCCTTAAAAATAGCGATGACGAAAAATAGAGCAAGCCTTGACAAGTAGCTCTAGATGAGGATTTTGATGAAGATTTTCTACTTTAACCATTACAATTCCTTGGATGTTTTAGATTTTTCTATGGAGATAGCCACTCAAGATCAAGAGAGATAAAAGCAAGCATGATATATTAGAAAATACTATGATAGAATAATTCTATTTTATTCAAGGATGCATGTGCAAAAGTGATTGCTTACAAAACACAAAGAAGCCTATGCTTATATAGAGGAAGACAATGTATGAATGCTGGAAACTAATTAAACATAGGCATGGATCTAACTAAAGCTAGGCATGCATGATAGGTGGAGATAACTATATGAATTAGCATGATAGAAAGAATTTAAATCTATTAAGACTATATAAGTGTCAATCAAGTACATAAGACATGGGCACATGATTGATTGACACAACTACCTAAGAGAGTTTATCTTAATTAGTTGTATATAAAGCAATATAGTAATAAACTAAATGCAAAGAAAATAAAATACAATAAAACCCCTCATAAGTGAAGCTTTGGGAGAAATGGATAAAGGGGTATCCACAATGCGTAGTCATGTTAGGTGCCCTTGTAAAAAGGTAGGGAAGGAGAAAATTAATATGAGTAAAATCCCCTCCTACCAAATGTGAGAAGGGCTATGTGACCTTATTTGAAAGAACTGAGAAATATAAAACCCCATGCAAGAAAAACTCCCTCCCATAAGAGATAGAAGAAGAGAGGCCATGTAGCTCCCCAAGTATCCTCTTGCATCAATGGTAGATGCTTGACACTAGATTTCAAAGATGACCCATGATCATCAAACAATATTCCTCCATTTGGGAAGAAGCAAAGCTAAATATGCATGCAAGATATCCTTTTATTCCTAAAAGAAATATGAGAAAAGAAAGATCAAAATGTTTGATGTCTTTGGAAGCTGCTTAGTATTTCCATATCAATGTTGAGATGTTCCACAATAAAATAAGGAGTCCTAGGCCTAATTGAAGAATGTGACAATCCAAAACCTAGTGGAAATTGATGTAGAACAAGATCCAAAGGTGAATATGAGGAAACAATAATTGTGATGGGACAGTCATAAAAGAGGATATAAATTTTCTTAATGGAATCCTCCAAATCTACAAGAAGAAGCACAAAAAAAGCTAGAAAGACCTACCAAGTACTCATCCCAATGAGCTATCTCTAGAAGAAAATGAATATGATCTTGTTGTAATAAATTATTGGAATTCCCATTTAAGGTAGCATTATACTCTAAAGAATTAAGAGATGGAGATGAGATCCTAATGTGTGTCATCTAACTACATTACTCATCCCTAGATGATGTTTCTACACAAGGTATTTGAGTATGAATACCAAATGTATATATTTAGGTTGAAGAAGAATAATTTGATAGATTAATCTAATTATCTCAAATAACTTTCTTAAGCTAAACTTAGGCACATTAATAATTAATTATTTAAATTATTAAGTGTGCACACTAGGGTTTCCTTTAGGGTTCTTGATCTCCTTAATAAGGATTGATCTCATTGTAATTTATCAATTCTTGAATAATATCAATTTGCACATCTTCATGCAAAGCTCTGCTTTTTTATTGTTTTCCTCTTGTGGAAGACTTTATCTGGTTTGCATGTCTGATCTTGGTTTCTAACATGGTATCAGAGCTTGACACATATTAGATTCATATCGGTTCACATCTCAAATTGAGATCCTATGGTTAATGATCCTGAATCATATTAGATTCACATTGGGTCACATCTCAGTTTGAGGGCCATTAAATTTATGGTTAATGTTCCAGAATCTTCATGGTACTTGCTCCTATGGATCAATTTTAGTCACAGTTTGGCATCGACATTAAGATACACATAGTTTCCAGATTCTTTCATCATTTCATTCCCTCTTATGGGGGGCATCTTTTTTCATCTACTGTTGCTTTATGGATTCCAGGGTTGTTCCAGTTTGTGAGTTTTCTAGTGTTCCTTAGCATCGGGTCTGTTGTTGCATTATTATGATTCCGCCTAAGTCCTTCAGTAACTCTCATATGGTTTCTTGTAAACAAAAGTATCTTTCCTTGCTTGTCGGATTCAGGTTCGAGTGTTACTCTATAGTGTTCTTCGAGTGCTTCTTTGCAACAGGTCATCTCATTGTAGGGGGGTTTTGTCCCACTGGGTTTTCTTCTCTACCTCATTCATTGCATTTGTAAATGGGTACCTGATCAGGCCTTGTTGTTGGGACCCATCTTTGCTTTCATGCATCTTTTACTTAGTGTTTTAGCTACTTCATAAGTTCATCTTAAGGGGGGGTGTTAGAGTAATAAGTTATTACACTTAATTAATTACATCATATTGGTTAATTAATTAAGTTACTTATCACTTTAGTTACTTAAGCTAAACTTAGGCACATTAATAATTAATTATTCAATGTGCACACTAAGGTTTTGCCTTTTAGGGTTTCTTGATCTCCTTCATAAGGATTGATCTCATTGTAATTTATCAATTCCTGAATAATATCAATTTGCACATCTTCATGCAAAGCTTTGTTTTTTTATTGTTTTTCTCTTGTGGAAGGCTTTATCTAGTTTGCATGTTTGATCTTGGTTTCTAACATTTTCTTCAATTCATTCATTTATTTAGAAAATAATAATCTTCATTATGTTTTTTATTTCCATAGTAACCACATTTGACCTTAAATGACTTAGAGGGATGTAGAAGTATTAAATGGAAAGGTGCGAGAGTGAGATACATGATTAGTTCTCCCAATATTTCTCGATCACAAAACCAACAAAAACAAATATAAAATCGCAAGATCACTCCCTCAAAATCACACAATCATGACACCCCCCGCCCCCAAAAAAATAAATTATGATGAGGATTATATAATTAGTGTGATTACAAGTGCAACTTGCCAAATTAGTGAAGTGGTATTTATATTAGTACATTACAAATGTCAAATTAAATCAATGATGAATAGAGTTAAAAAGGAAAGATAAATTAATAAAGAAGGTTCTAGAAGATTGCAAATGTCATTAAATGTTTCATGCGATGAAATTTATCTCAATGGAAGACGAAAGAATATATGGTTGAAATGAGTGTGATTTTAAGAGAAAATATTAAGAAATGAGACTAAGGTGACGAGTTAACTAGGATGAAGAATATGTAGGAACAAATAAATATGGGAGAGTGTAGTCTACCTCATAGAAGACCTCCTTGTGAAAATATTTACATTGAGCTAGTTGTAATTAATATTTTTGTGATTGTATATAATGAACTCTTGATGAGTTGAATGCATATATTCTTTCTTTAAAGACTGCATCATTAGCAACCCAAAATGTGTGTGTGTGTATAAATTTAAAGCTTGGCATTTGAAGAATCAAACTATCCCAATTATGACACACCACTTGCTACATAGAGGGGGGACTACATAAATTGTACCTACCATGTCAAATAGACCATAGACCCCCCAAGGTTTTGAACCTAGATTACATGACAAACACTAAAACCAACCAATCAATCTAACCTCCCAATAACTAATTTATCATAATAATACATAAAATTTTATTATAAACAATATCTCAAGAAGATTCAGAATATAAGCGATTGTGGATGTTTAGATACCTTACCCCTAACTTTTTGAACTAATACTTTGGAAAGAATAATTCTTTGAAAACAAAAAACTGAATGAGGAATTCTTCTATAGTTTTTGACTCTTGGTCTATTGGTGAAGCTAAATGATTTTGAATGAGTCCACCAAAGATCAAATGTTGTTAAGTGCAAGGTCCCCAACACTACAAGGGATGAGGCTAGGATCGTGCCCCTAACAGCTTTGGTGGAATGGATACCCCCTGGTCCTTGACTCTTAGTTAAACAGGTATTAGCTTAGATTCATTCTTGCAAATCAAATTGCAAAACAATTTGAGTTTGATATAAATCCTCTATTTAAAAAAAAAGGAGCAATCACTTTATAGTTGATGCAATAACAGTTGCTCATAGACCACCTCACTACTTGTTTGATCATCTTTGATTCACATTTTGTGTGAGGTATATGCTAGCACCTCTTCCACATTTTAATTGGACTTTATTTCTTGCCCCTTGACCTTAATGGTTGTATTCCTATAATGCTTTATCTTTTTGATTTATACAATGGAGTTTGGATTGAAGGTTCCAACATTTTGTATTTGCATGCCCATTAATGTAGGAATGGTTGTATTTATTTAGCAACCTTCTAACAACAATAACATTCTTCTTGCACATGCATTCTTTTAAGATTCTTTTTAGTATCCTCTTCTCGAGCATGATTTGGAGTTGATCTTTGCTTTCATTTGATGTAGCAAGCAGCTTATGTTTCATCAATGGTTCCAAGTTAAAGAGTGTAATTATCCCTTTATGTGACTATGCAACCCTTCAAGACACCTCAAAACTATCTTCAAGATCAAGAAAATGGTTTTCTTCCAAAACTCAAATGTATATCTCGCACTATTTAGTCCTTGCCTTCACCAAAAAATATTGTCAACATATCAACTTCTCTTCATGTGCACTTTTGGACCAAGTTAAAGCTTGATTAAAACACCTTGAAAGAGATATTCATTGCCTATGATTCATGGAACAACATCTTTAACAAGGAAAATGCATATTTTCCTCAATGCATAAACATGGAACCCCAAAGTTGACTCCATGTTGCTTCAACCAATTGTTGAGCTTTTCAATGCTAATGACCCTCATCCTAAAATTTCTACCATTCCTTCCAGCTTTAAGGTGGATTTAACACCCAAAGTATCATTCCACAATCATTTTCTACAATTAAGGTCTTGAACAATCAAAACAATAATACACTTTAAAACCCTATCAATTGGATCATGAATTGACATCACCATAATTTCAAAAATAGATATCTACAATCACACAGTTGTCTTCAAATCATCATGTTGCAGCTAGTGGTGTCATCATCACTTGTCATTGCTTATGCATTAATAATCTCCATTCCAAAATGCCCCACCAATTTGGAGTTAATGGGTAACACTCTTCCATCCCTTCATAGAATTAACTTTTTCTAACATAGCTTGAACTTTTTAAAATATATTTATAACTTCAACTAGCTTACTAGTAGGAAGAATAAACTTGTAAATCACCACTCCCCATAGAACTCTTTAAATAGAATAGAAACAAATATACATGGAAGACTCCAAATACACCCATTTTAAGAGGCTTTAATAGCATATCATCTATGCATTTTTTAAGTGTGCTAACTACTCTAACTTAGCTTTATGGATTTCAAAATTGATTTCAACCCTTTGAGAAGCTTGTTCTTTTCATGACAACTCCATCGACACCACCTACACTAATGATGCACCCAAATTCCAATGCACCAAAGAGATTTTACATGCATTATTTTTTCATTGAGGAAAACATGAATGACCAAACTAATACATGCAAACAAAGAAAGCATTGAAAAAATAGATAAATCTAAAAGTGTGAATTGAAATAATAAAGAATCTAAATTATGTTTTTGGTAGTGTTCCATGAGGACACATTCCCCCAAAAATAACCCCTTGTTTTCGAGATGGGGACATCCCTAAGATGTGCGGACTTGGGGCAAACATTCCCCTATTGTCCCACCACCACCACCCAAGTCTTGGGGACATTTCCAATATGCCCCCTAGTTTGAGGATTCCAAGACATGCCCAAGACGTTCATGAGACTTTGAAAAGTCTCCCAACCATCCAAAGGACTTCTAGCTGCTGCAAAAAATAAGTGATAAAATCATGAAAATGGCATTCATCATGAAGGTTTGTGCTACCCCTCGGCCCCACTAGGGTCTCCCTAGACCCCCACAAGGAGCATTGACCCCAATAAGGGCCCTATCCCTTGACCCCGCAAACCTCCACCCACCATTGTTAATGGTCAATGCAATTATTGCCAAGTATTTAATGCTTGTTAGTTTAAACTTTACTCAGTATGCTAAAGTTTCATTTGCATTTCTTATTCTTATTTCTGATTTGCTCCCAAACCTCTACCCACCATTGTTAATGATTAATGCAATCATTGTCACGTTTTTAATGTTTATTAGTTTAAACTTTACTTATCATGCCAACGTTTCATTTGCAATTCTTATATTTATTCCTTTCACATCTTTCCATGACCAATTTTTCAAGTACTATATGTATTTGCACCAGCCCCCACCACCTTGCCGTCCCCAAACTTAGGCCCTTGGTCCTCCCGACCCGAAACCCATCCCCCCACTTCCCCATCAAGAAACTCAGTGGAACTATGGTTTTCGAGTTATGGCTAACCATATTCTTATTATTAAAATTTTAAGCTTTTGCTTCAATAATACTCTAACAAGCAACTCTAAGAATGAAGGTTAACACAATGCCAACAAGGTTTAAGGAGATTTGCACGTGACTTATTACGAAACATACAACCCACAACAAACCTTCTACACATCGGAAGGTTTTCTAATTTAAAATTTTGAGAAAAGTTGTAACAGAATGTAGTGGTTCATACTACCAATCTTGAATTAGTTAATCTTACATGAATAGATAATGCAGTGCATTTGTCCTGAAACAACAATTTTTGTCTCAATTTAACTCCGAGCCTTCCCTTTCCCTCCTTTCAACTGGTAACAGCATTAAATATACCTTCCAATTGCACTTCCTCCTAACTATATCCCATGCTAGAACTATGCAACATTCATTCAAACAAGTTCAGCTACCATGCAATATTTCTGTTAAGGAAGATTAGACACCACGTGTAAATAAGAGATCCTCTCGATTTGATTTCCACAAGATCAAGGCTTAGATATCAAGAATGCAGTAACTAATAATCCCTCCCTTGGAAACAATTAATAATAATCTCACTGTAGTCAATGGATAAGAAACAAGACACTTACAGAACTACAAGCCAATATTTTAGCTTCTTTAGGAAACTAAAATTTCTCACATCAAGTTCAAAATATCCTGTAGTGTCCTAAATCTCCCAAATCTTGAACTTACCAATCAACAGCTCTCCATGCTTCTTTAATTCTAATCCAAGGACTAGTCCAAATAAAGTCCCTTTTAGACCCACAAACTCAAATTTAATGGCTTCCCTCAACAAAAAATGTAATGTAGGTAAGCAAAGCAAAGTTTACAACCGCTGTGAAGAAATACAAACCTCAAAGAAAAAGCACATCGTAAACAAACTCCAAACTTGTAAAAATAATACTGAACCCTAATCCAATTAAATAGTGAAAGTTTGCAACTTTGTAATTGGTGGACATTGTTCTTGTAAGGTAAGAAACAAAAGGATTTATAAAAAGGGCCTTCTACTCTTCCAATTTGTGCATGCATTAGTCACCGATAAGATCCAATGGTTCTAGAATATAACACGGAGTACAAGCCCCAATGTGGAGAAATATAGCAGAATACAAATGAAATTTAGAAGAGGCGCATAATGTGATGCATTTTTTATTTACCGCCTCCTATAAAACATTATAAAGTACAATAAACAACTATGACATCAGTTGATCATTACATTCATCCAATAGTTTTAAAGTACAATAAACAACTATGACATCGGTTGATCATTACATTCATCCAATAGTTTTAAAATGGTATGTTCTGGACAACTGAAAGAAGGCACAATTAGGTGCTCGCTTGAAACTGTATGCCGCCTCCTGTGCAATCCCTGTGATTGAAACCCAGATTCCCTTATAACAGGCAATTCAGCTCTCCTCCTTGCAGTTGCCTCTCGTCTCTCCTTCCATATCCTTCCATCCTGCAACCAAAAGAATTGCCATGAAAAAAAAAAATGTTTGTTTTTAATATTATGCTTATCTTGAGGGGATAAAAGTAACAGTTTCACCGTTCCCTCTATATTATATTTGATTCATTTCTCTTTGCAAAACCCAACTATGGACATGAATGCTCGGGCAAGATTGTCCTGCACTCTGAATACACATGAATTGCAAATGCAAACAACTAATTTCGGGCATATGAATGGAATATATAATATTTTATTTGGGAATATAATGAGAAGACAAAAATTCAGCCCATTGCAAATCAATTGCCAACCTCTAGTTATATATGAAAATGCACCCAAAACGAGACATGGGATTCTTTTGTCAGGGTTTGGATTTGGAGCTGATAAAACTTATAAAGCAAAAAGCAAAATTGTCACAGCGCCTCTATGTTTTTGCCAAACCAAATATAAACTCGTTTTGAGCTTTTATTAATCTATTAGATTCAGGTTGGACATTAATCTGGTGTTAATGGTAAAATTCAAATAAATGTAGAACAAGCAGTGAACAAAACTCAAAAATAGAATGAAGAAGCCAAACTGGTAATCATTAAGAAATCCATGATCACTTCTTGACTTCCAAGTGCTAGAATATGTATTGTACCTTGGAGAGTCTTCTTCAGTAACAACAGTTCCAGTTAGAGTGCAGCATCAGTTAACAAAGCCTCAGGTTCAGTTTCAGTTAGGGTGCAGCATCAGTTAACAAAGGCTCAGGTTCAGTTCCAGTTAGGGCGCTAGCTTTAGATAAATTAGGATAACGTTTTCTCTCAGATATATCATATAGTGATGAGTTTTGTGAAGTCTAACTGTGTGTTAGAGCGCAGATTCCAAGAGAAGCTAACTGTCTCGTGGAGTTTACTAACTCTTCCCTTCATGCAGATCTTTAGTTAAGGGTGAGATTCACTTTTGTTAAACCAAAAGGTACAGGCTTCTCAGATCTATAAGAGAAAGCATAGAGATGCGAATTTAGAAAGACTTCTCTTTAGTATAGCAGAGAGAACTTTATTTATTTTATGTAGCAGATTTTATGTTCAGAATTAATGAAAAACAGTGATAAGGTTTCGACAGTCATTCATTGAGTTGTATTTATTGTTTTCTATGGTATGTGTAAATAGATTCTTGCATCTGATAGTTAAAGTTGTTTTGATAGGTTTTAGTTTATATTTTTATTCCTCTAGGAATTAGATTCAGTGCAGAATCTGATAATCATGTTTTAGTAAATTTATCATTGTATTAAAGCAATTTACTGAAATCTTCTAGAAATTCTGGAATGGATATTAGGGCTGTTACCTGTGAAAGGGAGCTGTTGGGAGCTTTCAGGAGTGAGATGCCCATGATCCATATTTGAGAAAAGCATAGTGGACTTATGATAAAGTCTTTTTTGTTGTTAGGTTGCTGATCTGTTTTGTTTAGCAGGATATTCCAATGCATCAATATTGTTAAGAATAGAGTGTCTCAACCTGTTTTCAGCGTGACTGTCGAGCACATGGAGGAGGATTTTCACATGCAAGGATTTTGCATGTATGCAGACTCGTTGAATGTGCGATGGCAGATCCTTCAACAGGGGTGGTTGCATTGTTTGTAACTACCGTCAATAATGAGTTAACCAATGCATCTAGTGAAGTCTTTTTACATGCAAGGCAGTTAACATGAATGCAATCTTGCTACTTCAGCAGTTATAGTTATTTCTCCACTAGTGGGTGTGATCATTCCATGCATTCAGTTCTGACTCAGCTTTACACTCTGACTTTCCTTCTGATATTGCATGTGCCGAAGCCTTCTATCCATTGCTGTTGTTAATTATTAAATATTCTATGCCTTGAGTATTGAGAAGATTGAAATTTGATAATTTCTGAGACACCATTATGCTGCCAACATTATCCCAGTTTTTTGTTGAAGATTGGTGAACACCTGGAGAAGCTTAGTGCTGATATTGTATTGTAATTGTTTGTTACTGATAATACAAAGTACTGTGCTTTTGGTGTGTGGGGTTTTTTTACCTGGAAAGGTTTTCCCCACGTAAATATGTGCATTATGGTATTATTCTTTTATGTGTGTATTTGAATGTGTTTCTTTCATTGTAATAGTTTAAAGATTTGTATGAATCTGCACTATCTCCCCAACATAGATTGGTGTTGGAAGCGTTGTTCCGCACCTTTGCTTCCTTTCAAATATGACTACTTTTAGTCTTGGATATGAAGACAGATTGGGAGGTCCCTCGTAACTTTCTCCCATCAAAATGTCGAGTCAAATGTTGTTAGAGGAGCAAGATCTGCAGAACTTTATTGAGAAATCAGCTACAGAGCCTACTAATTCCACGTTATTGGCAGATCATGAGAAGAAGATGGCCAAAACTTAACGTGTCATCCTTGATTCTGTAAAGGATCATTTGATCCCTCACATCACCATAAAGACCACTGGAAAGAACATGTTTGATGCTCTAGTCACTCCATATCAAAGTGACAACATCAATTTTAAGATGTTGCTGCAAAGTAAGCCTAGAGCCACACGGATGAGCAAGACAACTACCATAGCTACCAACTTGATGTAGATTACTGATTTCCACGATCAACTTGTAGCAATTGAAGAGGAGTTCAAGGGTGAAGAGCCAGTAAAAATCACATTAAATGGGTTCTCTTCTTCTTGATAACCTTTTGTTTGTGGGATTTGTGCCTAGATTAAACTTCCCACTTTTGAGAGGCTATGGGATGACCTCATTCAGGAGGAAACCAGACTGGACACTGTTGTAGGAATGGTGAAGGAGAAGCAAAATCTTGCCCTCATCAACAAGATGAAGAAGGGTAACACAAAAGGAGAACCCAAGAAGGGTCAACAAAAAGAGAAGAAAGAGAATTTGAGTTCTTCTAACCAAGAAAAGCACTTGAGCCACATTACATCTTCAAGTGCCAAAAGTTTGGGCATCCATTTTGCTTCTTAGTGTCCAGAGAAAAAGGGATAGGGCAAGCAGCAACAGCTGAAGAAGTTTGTGAGGAGTGCAGAAGCATTAGCTGGAGCAGATGAGCTTTCATCCAAGCTCGAGACACACTTCTCTATGGTCTCATGCCTATAATCTAAAATCATGTCTGGTGCTGGCTGGTATGTGGACAGTGGAGCCTCCAAACATATCACCTCTTACAAAGAGGGCCTTCAACAAACTTCAGGAGCAAGAGTAAAGCATGCAAGTAGAACTTGGTGATGATGTCACATAACTAGTTGCAGGAATGGGATCCATCTCATTCTAGATGCCATCAGGCAATATCCTTCAGCATACTAGTGTTTTGCTTGTACCTAGCTTAACTAAAAATCTTCTTTCAGTTTCAGTACTCACAGATCTTGGATATATGTGAGTTTGATGATCAGCAAGTTCTCATCTGGAAGAGATGGCCAGAGGTGTTCAAGAGGGTGGTCTATACAAGTTGCAAGGAGATCCTATGAGAGCTCTAGTGCATGATGGTGACAACTTGTCTGCGCTTTGGCATAGAAGACTAGGTCACTTGCACTATGAAGTGTTGCCAATCTTGAAGGACATGGTGCAAGGATTGCCTGACTTCAAGGTTGAAAAGAAATGAGTATGCAAGGGCTATGCACTCGGCAAGCATGTAAAGGTTGATTTTCCTAGGAGCTAGAATAGATCAGGAGAGACTCTTGATTTAATCCACTCAGATGTATGTGGACCCATGTCTTCAGATTCTTTATTAGGTAACATATACTATTTATCTTTTATTGATGATTCCTCAAGGAAGTCCTAGATTTACTTCATGAAGACCAAGGATGAGATCTTCAAAAAGTTTCAAGAGTTTAAGGATCTTGTAGAAAATCAAACAAGAAAGAAGATTAAGGTATTAAGGTCGGACAATGGAGGGGAGTACACCTTCAAGGAGTTCGACACTTTTGCAAGGAAGCAGGAATCAAGAACAGTTTGAAACCTACCTAGGTCTCTACTTAATAATTGAAAATTCACAAAGGTGAAGAGTCAAGACAAACAATGCCTCAAATTGATATTTTACAACTACGTATATCATTTAATGATATCAAATTTCCACAATCCATGATAATTGTTATGCAATGGTTTCTGGATTCGATTGTGTATAGTTTTTTGCATCAAAGATTTGGTTCACACTTTGTGATCCATCATCAAGATGAGAGCAGAGAGCATAAGGAGAAAAAATCCCTATGGCTGCTGATTTTGACAATTAATTCCCTCTTTCTAACAAGCTAACTAGATTTTGTTGTAGAAAGACAATATTGGATCTAAGTTGCAGTAATCACCAATGAGGCATCAAGATTCGGAATTTTGAAGTTTCAGAAATGGATTTGAAAATGGAATCATCCCTGAAACGGTTCCAAAGCAAGGAAACAAGAAGGCACACAGGGAAACAGCACATCCATTTCCAAGCAGTCAGTTGGAAGCTACAAGATCCATCTGAAACCCACCTCTTCTCGCTCTCAATAGTAAAGACCTAAAGAAAGAAATTATTGAAGAGCATAAAATGATGAAGAGGACCAAAATATCATCATACTACTTAGTTGTACCAAGATAAAGGTTAGAAGACAACATACTTTATTGCAAAAATGCAAATTTAGTAACAACTCTCTCGAAACAAAAGATTTTATACAAATGTCATGATAGCCCATGGGAATCCATGAGGAAAGAAATAAAGCATATAAAACCACTAAGAAATTATATATTATAAGAATATGTAAAATACAAAGAAAAGTATGCTACAACACATGATTCTATCGAGTAAACAAAGTTAAAATAGGATCTCTTACAGAAAACTTATTGCCCTTACAATATCAAACAATTAGTTGGAAAGCATATCCATAGGCTATCACATATTTACCTCAAAACTTCTAAAGGAAATGACAACACCAGGTATGTATTTGATTTATGATTTTATCCAGTATGAGATGATACACAAAATGTCAAACCTTGTACCAATTCTCAACACTCTAAACATTTCTGAAGTGCAGTCTACCTAACAATATTGTTAGTGATAGGGATCTTAAATCCACTTATGGAAAGATATTTTGAAACATAGCTAAAATTTAGCAATGGCAATAACCTATAATCAAACATACAAACAGAAAGAAAGTAAAGGTTGTCACAAATAGGCAGACTTCAGCAAGCATAACTCTCTGTTGGTATTTACCTACAATAATAGCATTCAGTCAACCACAAGACGAAACTATGATTGGTAGAATTCAGTGGCAACAACAGTGCACATTCAACCAGTGGAACAGAACTATGTTTTGTACAATTCAACTACATCAATGGCATACATTCAGCCATAGTAATAAGCCCCTTCAAAGATTGTCTATGGTTTCTAACCTTTATACCAATAAAGCTAGATCTCCACAACTTTAGATGAAACGATAAAGTATCACAACAGATATTACATGACACACATGAACAAACCAAATGAGTCTAAAAGATACATTGAAATATTTCCGTACTATTTACACCACTAAGACTAAATTCACCACAACTTTAAAGGAAATGGTAAAGTATCACACCATATGTTACAACTTACAAGAGATGCATGAACAATCAAATGAGTCTAAAAGAAACATGGAAAGAGCTCAAGTGAAAGCAAAACTGTACCAAGACCAACATGTGACATCTCAATCATTTGGAGTAGGAAACAATTAATATCAAAGAGTTGTTCCTAATAATGATATTTTGATAAGAAAATGCACCAAATTATCTTCAAGATACCAGATACCATTTCCTATATTACAAAAGATAGTTGAAATGGCATGTTAGATTTACCGCTTCATATAAAAGTACACCTACTATTTCATGCCAACTTAAAGAAATCCCTATCAAGATGCAAAAACATCCTTCCACCTTATTTTGATGTTGAAGAAGAAGCAGAACAACAAGGCTACAATCCTGACACACCATCGGAAAAGAAAACAAGAAAACCAAGAAACAAAGAAAAGGAGTACTTTATAAAATGGTCGGATAAACCAGTAAAATAAACAACTGAGAATAATTCAACTAGAGAAGTCAAATTCACCACGGATAATAGTCTTTCAAAGGAGGATTACATCAATCAATAACAATTATGATTTGCTTTGACACCATCTTCCCAGATTTCAATGAAATTTAAATTCATGAAATTTTAACTGTACAGTCATACTTTCTCTGTTAATAGACTTACAGTGTTATGCTAGCAATAAGAGATATTGAAAGGTAACTAGATCAACTGTTTAGGTGTAATGTCCCCTTTTTCGGCATGATCATGTTTGATGGTGGTTAGCTTATTTCTCAGACTCTCGTAGGCTAACAGGTTGGGTTAGAGGGTCAGTGGCATTATTTGATGAGTTTTGTCGTTCTCAGTTCAGAGCCCAGTGACTGGTTCACAGTAGGCGTTGGCAGTGCAGGAGTCGATCACTTCTGACGGCACAGGATTATATGGTGTTTTGAGTGAGTTATGGGTTTTTAAGTGATTTAAATATTAATTGATTTAATATTTAATTATAAAGTCAAATTGACTTTATATTTTTAAATCACTTAAATATTCTCTAAAAGTGATTTAATATTTTAAATCACTTAAATGAATAAAGTGCCCCAAGTATTTAATTCATAAACTATTGAGATGAATTAAATATTATTTTAAAAGATTTTAATATCCCAAAAGTGGCGTACTTTCTTGGAATGCGTGCCTTTGCATAAAAGGGCATTTTTGGCAATAGAAACTTAACTTTTGACTATTTCGAATTGCCTTGTGCATTTTTCTTCTGAGCATTCTCCTGTGACCAGGGTTTGATCATTTTGTCCATTGGAGAACGGAAAACTCTTCAGTGTTGAGTACTTTTGAGGCTGTGAAAGATCAGCTGAATCAGTACAGTTGAGGGCTTCACACAGAGGTTCTGCAGTTGCAGACAGAGGTTTCATATTTACAGTTGTTTGTTCTTTTGCAATAACTTGAGGGTTCCTACTGGTGGCGCCTTTTCCACAGCTACAGAGACGTCCTTCAGAGATTCTATTTCTTCCTTTCATGGCCGTACGGCCTGCCTTGGGTTTTGTGCCTTGAGAAAGGCGTGTGAAGTAATTAAGAGAAACGCCTTCTTTTTGTGAGGGTTTCAGCTTCTATCATTGGCGCCTTGTCCTTTCAGAGCATTGTGACCAGTTGCAGAGCAGGAGAATCCACTTCTGGAGTCATGGCGTACTTGCATGCTTGATTTCACCATTTCCAGCTGTAGATCTGGCCATTTCTTTATTTAAAATATCTGGAGATTCTCAGGTATGTCTGTTATGCATATTCTAATTGTTTCAATATAATAACAGCTTCTGTAATTCCAATTTGTGAGTTTTTGCTTTAAATTTCATTTTATAAACAAAAATATGCTGCGCCCCTTCTCTTCTGTCTACTAAGAATTCTCTAAAAAACTTTAAAAAAACATATTAAGACTTAAGAAACAAGGGTTTTGAGCTGAGAGCCAGCAAGGCTCATCACATTAGGGCTAACATTTTATTCTGATGTTACAGCAAGTTTCAAGGATAAAGGGACATGAAATCTGATCCGAGGATGACTCAAGTCCCCAAATTTTCAAGGAACACAAAATAAACATCTATTAGATTTAAAGGCGATTTATTATTTAATTAATGATAAAACAAGGATTTACAATAAATTAATAAATTAGATAACACAAAATTTTTGTGGGCTGTTCTAAGAAAATATAGTCTTTTATTTTAATTTTATCTATCTAATTCTACACTAGATGATGTTCACGCATCCTTTTTTGTTGAGGGGATGTACATGCATCCTATTTAGTATGGGAAGTCCAAAAATTGTTCCAAGACCCACCCTTGGGTGTCCCCAAGTAGGAAAAAACATTCACAAGATGTCTTCATGTTGGTCTCTACGTTTTAAGGACATGGACATTGCTGAAGCATCCCTTGTGTACAAAACATTGGGGATATGAGAAATGCATCACCAACCCCCAAGGATGGACTCCATGTGGTCTGCTAATATTCCTATATTATATGCATGGATATGAATACATAAACAGATATGTATGTCTGTTGTTATATGGGTAAAAATATATCAAGATTCAAGGATTTGGAAAAAATCATGCAATAGATGACCTCTCCCACAATGTGAAATTTCCTACTCGTTTGAACTAATTTCAAGTTATGATAGTGTTAAAAGTTGAATTTGTCACTTCAATCCTTTGCAAAATATGAGTGACTCGGCCTGTGGACAACAAGAGATTCTTTAACAGTAAGTGAAAATATCACCACATATATAGTGATTCTCTTCCACATTTAAGAGAGGCAGTTCCCTCGTATGATGGGGGTTTTGTATTTTTTATATTCTTACCTACAAAAAGGAATAGGAAAATAAAAGGAAAAGGTGGAAAAACATGAAAATAAAAGGATGAAGGGGGAGAAAAAGAAAAAGGGGCAAACATTATATAAAATGATATGCAGAGTAACACCTGTGTAACTCAAAAAAAGAACTGAAATATATAGCAAGATAGTAGCTCCTCCTCCCCATAAAGTCAATGAAGATTGTGTACTATAAAGTCTCATCATTGTCACATCTTTTGAAATATAATCCCATTGAAGACATCTTTGATCATGATGAACAATGGAAAGGTGATTCTGTTTGGGAAACACAAACATGATGACACCATACAACCAAGTGTCAATACGCACTCAAGTTGAAAAATATAGACCCCAAAGTTGTAAAAGGCCTCTAATTGCTTCAAAATAATGCAACTGATGGTATTATTCCCATTTGAAAATTAAGGGAAAACAAATAGCCAAAAAGAAAAAGTTGTTTCTTCCATTCACCACAACGTTTTGACCACATTCAAGGTCTCATACACAAATCATGCATAAGAGTTATGCCACATGCCAATGAATCCCAAGCAAAACAAGAATACAATTGATCTAGTTTCTGTTTCAATCTGATGGATGAACAAAAGTCATTTGACATTTTAGTTGTATGATGCACAAAAATATTTGAATGTTTTTATCTAGTATCGAGTCCAAATAAAAAATGTCATTTTGACACTTGACATTTTTTTGAAACCATTGTTATAGGGGTCTCTTCATAAGATAAGAACCCAATTATGATATATAAAATATAACTAATAAAATTATAAAAGTATACACTGAAATATAAATTAAATTACAAAATAATTGATGATTTGTATGTATTTAATTATAAAAAATTGTGTAAGTTTATATTTAGAAAGTATCGAAGAAATTTTGTAGGTCACCACCTACTGCAAATTTCGAAAGTTAGGAGGCTACAACTCATATAAAGTGGAGACCTGCATCTTAGAGAGCCTATTATTGTGACCACTAAAGCAAAGAGTTAAATGCATATAGACTCAATGTGTTCAATGTTCTTGAAACAAAACATGGTATTAAAACTTCTTGCAACAGGACAAGGTGTTCGTTCAATCTTCCTTTGACAGGAAATGGTGTTCAATGTTCTTATGACAAGACAAGGTGTTCAATGTTCGTGTGATAGAACCAGGAGTTCCAGATAAAAAGACAAGGCATTCAAAGTTTGTGAGATAGGAATCAAGTGACAGGAGGATGTAAGCGGATTCAGTAGAAACTTCCAACAAAAGTTAAACACCCTCACAAGTTTTGAGTACTTTTCAGCACTTCTTATCCTGTATATCCTCCTATTTTGCATTCTTAAAACTTCTATAGTGCTAAATAGTATTATATAGAGCTCCCTATTTATAATCAAAACTCTTAAATTGAAACAAGATGAAGGTGACATTTTTTCAAAAAACATTTATGATGGGCAATATAAAAATGCAAGATGTTCCCAAGCCTGGATCTAATTAATTAGTTCACTGTTGCTATATTAAGATTGTTGGAATAGAGGTATATATTTTAGTTTATAATCTAAAGGGATTTTAAGACCTACTTTTTGGGATGCTTTTGCCGATTTCTAATAGCTTAAAGTTAAGAGGCTTGAAACTCACTTTCAAAACCCATGGCACTTGCATGGTCAGCAATAATCATGATAAATTACTCCATTGGTCCCTCATCACATAAACAAATTAAAAATTGCAATTTGACATTCAATAATTTTCGAAACCACAATTATATAGGTCTCTTAATAAGATAAGGGCCCAATTATGGTATGTAAAAAGATAAATGATAAATTTTTACACTGACATAAAAATTAAATTACAAAATAATTCTTGATTGGTATGTCCTCAATTAAAATAATTTTGTGTGAACTTGAAATTTATAATGAGCGGGTGAGTTGTTGTAGACCACCCAATACAAATTTGAAAGTTACAGGCTACAGCTCATGTAAATTGGAAACCTGCAAGTTATAAAGCTTATTAAAGTGAAAAGTCAATTGCATTAGGACTAAAGGTGTTCAATGTTCTTACAATGCAACAAGGTGTTCAATCTTCCAGTGACAAGACAAGGTGTTCAATCTTCTTGCAACAAGACAAGGTTTTCAATGTTCGTATGACAAGACAAGGTGTTCAATCTTCTTGCGACAGGACAAGGTGTTCAATGTTCTTATGATGAGGCAAGGTGTTCGATGTTTTTGTGATAGGACTAAAAGTTCAATGTTGTGTAATACGATGAGGAGTTGAATTTTCATGTGATAGGACAAGGCATTCAAAATCTGTGGGGCAGGTCTCACAGGAAGAGGATGCAAGAAGATCCGAGAGAAACTTCAAACAAAAGTGAAACATAGGAGGTATTTTCCAAGCTAAGTGGGCTTAGCCTTGGAGAAAACTCTGTGGTTAAGCGCGCTTGAGCTGGAGTAGTAGTGGGATGGGTGACCTCCCGGGAAGGCCCAGTGCTTCACCTCTGGAGCATCACCTAGATGCAATGAGTGCTAAGTGGACCATTCATCATCATGAGAGACGGGTTCTTGTGAACCACCACTCATGAACCATGGGTCAATGAGTTTGACTCGAAACTACACGGTTGAATCCTGATAGCAATATCATAAAAGTGAAACACTCTCACAAGTCTCAAGTACTTTTGACACTTCTTATCTTGTCTATCCTCTTGCTTTGCATTCTCAAAACGTCCATAGTACTAAATAATATTATATAGAGCTATCTATTCATAACCAAAATTCTTAAATGAAACAAGAGGAAGGCAACATTTTTTTCAAAAAAAACATTTATGATGGGTATTATAAAAATGTAAAACATTTCCAAGTCTAGATCTAATTAACTAACCCATTGTTAAAATCTTAATAGTGTTGGAATATAACAAACCAAACCAAGAGGAAATGAAAGTGTGAACACAAACAAGTTTAAGGGCTCGCAACTTGGGGATTCGAGCAGCATCAGCAAATGAAAATGACTTGGGGGAGGAAGAGGATGTTGGTAAAAGTAGAAAGGACAATCACCCCATCTCAAGAAAGGCGGTGGGTGGGCTTAAGTGTGGATTTTTAGCTGCTTTTATCCCGTTTGCAACCCCTAGCATTATTGTGAGTGTGGAGATGGTTTGGCCTTTGGTGAGGTTGTGGCACCGTTCAAGGAAACTCTACTTCATGGATCTAGGTCAAGAAGCTTAGTGGAGCAAAATGAAGGTGTTGACCATGGCAAAAGTGTAGAGCAATCTCTCAACCACATGATTTATCTGAAATGTAAGAATGTGGAAATCTCTTTTCATTCCTATGGAGATTTTTGCCTTTCAGTTAACTGAAAGGAGGGAGTCGGCCATGCTCATGTTTTTTTTCAAAGCCTTTACATCTCAGTTCAAAGGTTCCAAATGCTTTGTTGATTCTTGCAAGGCTTCTTTTGGGAATCTTGAGCTCTTTGGGGGGGATTTCCCTTCAAAATGGCTGCCTCCCCACTAAATGTAATGCTCCCTAATGACAGTCTGGCTAAGATTTCCTCTAGTCTTGAAGGTATCTCCCTGCTTGGAAAGTTAATGGGAAGGAGTCTAACTATTGATGAGCTTTCAAGAATCTCCCTTCTCTCAAAGAAATTCTTTCTTCTAATCTCTCACTCTGTTTCAAATCACAATTATGTTTGGTGTAATGGGTCGTGGTTTCACGGTACATTGGGTTTATTTTTGTCCTTGACAACCATTTTTTATCCAGAGGATTATGTTCTCAAAGCTTCCCTTCTGGATTTGTTTCCACAGCCTTCCCCTCATCCACAAATCTACAAAGAGGATTCAACTGCTACCTGAAAAGGTAGGCAATTTTGTAAAATTGGATTCAGATTTGGAGTTCAACTAGTTTCCTAGGGCGTCTGTGTATGTGTATCTCTACAACCTTGTTCCTTGCTCTCCAAACTTGCAATCCTCTTTTGACTCTTGGTTACAATATTTGGGCTACGAAGGATTGTATATAAGATGCTTTTCTTCTAACCAGATTGGTTATAAAGATCAGGTTACTCTTTTCCTCAAAGGGTTCATGGGTGAAATAAAGTTTTACTGCAGAAATGGATTCCTAAACAGGGTAGATCCAATGAGGATTTTATTTGGAGAAATCATTGTTGCTTTATGTCAAGTTGCAATTAGGCAATGTTTGGGTGGTTGTTTAAGGAGCCAGAGATTCAGATGGTTAAGAAATCTCTTGATATGTTGAAAGGGAAGCTTTGTCCAGATTCTTTGATGAACCAACTCCAGGCACTTGATATGGATGAGATTGTGCTGAATTGTCAAGAGGGCATCACCTCTTCCAAAAATTTGGTATCAGCTAGCTCATCTATGAAGAGCGATTGTAGAACTGAAGTAGAAAAACTTCAAATGGAAGTGTGAGAGATGATTGAGGAAGGCTCCCAGTAGACAATGGAAAGCCTCCTCTCTTGTCAGAGTAGGAAGGCAGTAACAGCCTCTTGATTTGAGTCTTTGGGTGTTCCTAGGGTTGACCTTTGGCTTCTTATCTAATTCTTTTTGCCATTGTGATCTTAAAATGTCAATGGTTTAATTTCCTCTATGGTTGGTTGCTGGCTCAATTTTTGGTCTCTTCTGAGTTCTCTGAGTTCTCTGTGTTGTTTTAGTTCTTTTGGTAATTTCTGTAATCACGTTCCTCATGGTGTGGGTGAGAGCCCCTACAGATCCCTCAATTTTCAATCAAAAAATAAAAAAGTGTGTTAGAATATAGGTATATATTTTAGTCTGTAATTTGAAGGGACTTTAAGCCTTGCTATTTGGGAAGCATTTACCAATTTCCATTAGCTGAGAGTTAAGAGGATTGAAACTCAATTTCGAAAACCATGGCGCTTGCATAGTCAGCAATAATCATAGTAAAATATTTCATTCTTGCTCATCCCATATTAATAAATTTATGAAAATTTCCACGAATTATCCATATCTCTTCAGGACATTCCCCTCTGCTCATCATATAAGCATGATTCCTCGTCTTGTACTAGGCTGGAGTTTTTTTAATGTCTCTCTTTATAATGGTGACAAGAAGTCTTCCCTTATTCAAGTTATCCTTTTTGATCTTCTTTATACAAGCTTAAATTTCTGACACAAGGAAATATAGTTGAAGTGCCAAACTAATATCAACAAGGCATTAACAAAAACAGTTGCAAAGAGTAAGAAAATCCATTTTATTCAATGAGGAAAATAATTAAATCAAACCCTAGAATTAGATATGCATCGTTTGGTCATACAAAAATATACATAGAGAGACAGCAAACAAACGGTAACAAGGAAATCGAACAAAGCTGAGAAGACAAAACAATTATTGGAAATGAAAAACTGGAAGTTGCAAAAATTTAAAAATCCATAATAGACAAAAATAAGCTTAAGGTTAATATTTACATCTAAAAAGAAAAAGCACAATCTATATAAAAGATGAACTCCTAAAAAGACATGTTATTTAGGTGCCTCATTTATAAATTTAGTGAGTTGCTAATTAGACTCCTGATAAAATATTCTTGTAGTAAAGAATCCAGAGACATGAATCACAAGTACTGCACAGCTCACCAACTAATTCTAGTAAGTGGCAAGTGAAGTTAGCTTGGGATGCATCACTTCTAATTATTGCATATGGGTACTACACCATACAACAATAGGCCAATACTCTAAAATGTTGCCTGAAACTTCTTTGCATTTCGATCTGATGCAAATCTTTCAACGGCTTTACTTCAGTTTCACGAAACAGTCTCCTAGCAATGCCTATTTTTCTTGATGATGGAGAAAGTAGGCACAACTGATGCTCACCCCACGCGTCAAACAATAAAAAAAGGAAATCGCACTTACATGAAGAATAGACGGCTCAGGAGGAGGGCATTTGACAGGCTGATCCTTATCTGGAGGCTCCAGAGGATGTTCTACAGGTTTGAATTCTTCTGTAGGTTCAACTCCATGGATATCTGCCGAAGCACCTGCTAAGTCCTTGCCAGAGTGGGTTCCCCCTTCCTTCTCATCCTGCAACGAAATGCGACAAGTTAAAAAACCCAAGATACCCATCAAATACCGAACGAAAGCATTGTCTTACACAACACCCTGGTTGCTGAAGGCCAAAGCCCTATGCTTTGGGAATCGAACTAGTGCCCTATCATCATCCTCAAAGGGAATATTCTACAACATGGGTTTTTAAGGCCTCGATCACTTTCTCTGGAAATTGAACTTGTGATCTTTGACAATACAAAATCACCAAACAAGAAACAAAGAAAAGACAGTATCCAATCAATGGGCGTTTCATGGCATGGTTTATTCCCGACCTTTAATAAAATCCCACACAATACCAAACACCAATGTATCAGATATTTTTGAACCCAACGTAATGAAACTACAGTGTCCGAGGATGCAGATCTAAACTTTTACAGATGGTCGACAGTGATTAATCCCCATGTCCCCCAATTGTATTTTTTTGTTTTCTTTCGTCAAATTGCCTTCCCCTCTTCCACCAAATGCATAATTAAAATTTCGAATATCCAGAGGACAAAAATTAAAGAGAGAATACAGTGGAAAAGTTATCATACCAATACCAATGATGGTTGAGAAGTGTGATGAACGGACCTGGTCACTGTTAAGCGTGAGAAGATCCCCACCATATTCTTACTGATTACTACTTTTATTGACCCCTTTTTCTCTCCGTGTTTCAGATAAATGTGGCTTTCCAATTGAATTTTGGAGTGCTAGAAACGTGAAAGTGGCTTCCAATTGAATATTAGTGAGGTGGTGCGCCCCCCAAATGATGTGATCACTCGCTGTTTTCCAGTCCGATTTGAAATTGCGATCACACGTGTTATTACCTGGAAACCACCCCGGAATGAGGGGCGGGTAAGTAATGGTCAATCGTTGAAGTAATGAAGGCTGTCGGTTGGACCAGTAGCCGGTTATAGTCATGGATTCTATATTGTGAAAAGAACGACTCGAATAGATATATCTAAGTATAGGCATCTTGAGAATTTTATTTTGTACAACGTTAAAGAAAAGAACCAAAATTATAGTCATGGATTCTATATTGTGAAAAGAACAACCCAAATAGATGTACCTAAGTATAGTCATCTCGAGAATTTTATTTTGTACAACGTTAAAGAAAAGAACCAAAATTATAGTCATGGATTCTATATTGTGAAAAGAACAACCCGAATAGATGTACCTAAGTATAGGCATCTCGAGAATTTTATTTTGTACAACGTTAAAGAAAAGAACCAAAATTATTTTAATTTAATTTTTACTTATAATATCAAATAAAACAGGTTAATTTAATAAAATATATATAATTTATTTTAAATTAATTTACATTAATAATTATTAGTTTTTTTAATAAAAAGGGGGTAAAATTTTTATTGAATAACAGGTACAAGAAATACAATCAAGCCCAAGGGCAAAAGCCCAAAAAGAACAGAAAGCACCAACAAAATCAAGAGCTAAATCATTCAGCACCCCTGGTATCCTCAGCTAGAACCCTCTCCAAATCCGAGCTAAGCTCTGAAGGAATTTGAGCCCAATCATCAATCTTCCAGTCCACAAGCCTCTCTGAAGCCCACTTAGCCAAACAGTTAGCCGTCCTATTCCATTCGCGTGGAATATGGACAAAAGACACCCTCTCCATAAGAATACCAATCTACAAGATCTGCTGAACCAGAACAACCAACTGCCAATTCACATCCAACCTCCTCCTCTGATTGAGTAAGTTAATCAGAACCTGAGAATCAGATTCACAAATTACCCTACACCACCCCAGCTCATAGGCCTTCCTCAAGGCATAAAGAATCGCCCAGCCTTCCATAAAATTGATAGTTTGTGTCCCCATATGCATGGAAAATAGGAACACCACAGATCCAGAAGAATCCCTACCAACCCCTCCAACTCCAACTAGGCCAGGATTGCCCCTAGAGGAGCCATCAGTATTAACCTTCAAGGTTCCCACAGGGGGAGGCAACCAGGACCCCTACCGCTGGACCCGCTGCCTCACCCGACCACCTTTTTGACATCGATTCGCCGAAGGGGGAAACCCCTAGATACCCAGTCAGACCACCACCTCAGCATCTTTCTTCTCCAATGGCAGCTCCACATCCCCTTTGGCTTGGATAGTCTCATGAATCATCCCAAGAATTCTGAACCACACTTGTTGAACCTGCAACAATTCTCCACGGAAAATCCTCCTATTCCTTTCAAGCCAAATCTGCCATAACAAAAAAATTGGGCCTGCCAGCCACGCATCCTGCAAAAAGGCTGCCCTCGAGGGAGGCCTGCCCAAGCTAGACCAGAACTCAACTAAGGAGGAAGCATGAACATAGGGATTGCCCCAAACACTCCACCAAAAATGCCAGAGCTACAAGGAGAAAGGACACTTGAAGAAAAGGTGTGAAGAGTCCTCCTCCCCTTTCCCACACATCACACACATAGACGGGCCCTAAAATTCGCTCAACTGAATCTTGTCCCAAGTCAGACATTTGTTCCAAGCCAAGATCCAAGCAAAATAGTTACACTTCGGCCAAGAAAACTTATTCCAAACCTTCTTCCACCAAGAAACTTCCTCCCCCTCAAACCTCTGAGACAATAACCTCCAATATCCAGACGCAACCGTGTAGTACCCCTTTGGATTAGGAGACCAAGCAAGGATATCCTTATCCCTTAAAGGATTATACTGTCTGCCCAAGAGAATACTATGCATAAACCTACAATCCTCCTCCATACCCATAATCGGCCACTCCGCAGGAGTCAACCACCTAGCACTCACAAGTTGATCCTAAAAAGAAAGCACCTTAAAATCGCTAACCCTCGACCAGCCAGCATCCTCGAACCTCCTACTCAAAGCCAACAATTCAGGGAACTGAGAGAGGATGGGAGGGTGCCCATCCTAAGAATCATACCAGAATTGAACCTTCGTCCCCCTCCGATAAATCCAAAATAAGCCATCCTTGACAAGCGCAACTCCCTTCTTGAGGGTAGCCCAAACAGCCGAGCCCTTACCCAACAAGGGATAGCGAGGAATTTCTTCCCCAGGAATACCTTGAAAGTACTTATAAGCAAGAATCTGAGCCCAAATCCTATCCTTTTTCGTGCACCATCTCCAATAAAGCTTTGCTGCCAACGTCGTCCCTGTCAAAGAGGATTGCCTCAACCCCAAACCCCCAAGCTGCTTAGGACAACAAACTGTATCCCACTTGACCAAACTCCACTTGGAAGATATCACACTGCCAGCCCATAAAAATTGTCTTGCTAAAGAATCCAACTCCGTAACAAAACCCATCGGAGCCACCTGAAGCATACACTGGTAAATAGGGAGAGCCTGGACCACAAACTTCAGCAACTGAACCTGCCCAGCAAAGGACAACCAACGATTGGTCCAATGAGTAACCTTCAAACGAAATTTCTCCATAATAGGCTTCCATGACTCCCTCAAAAGTCTGCCCACCGTGACTGGGACCCCCAAGTAAGATAGAGGAAGAGTCCCAATCTGAAACCAAAGAATTTGAGAAATTCGCCTCTGAATAGGGATCGAGGTATTAAAGAAATAAATAGAAGACTTATCTTCATTGATTGATTGCCCTGAAGCCTCAAGATACAAATCCAACACCCTGCGAATATTAGTAGCCTCCCTAATAGTAGCTGCCCCCATCAAAGTAGTATCATCCACAAACTACAAGTAGGACAAAGGAGGTAAATCCCCGCCCCACCGCCACCCCTGAATAAGCCCCAACTCCACTTGTCGCCTGAGAAGACGCCCCAATCCTTCCACAAGCAAAATAAAAAGGTAAGGGGAAAGAGGATCACCTTGCCTTATCCCACAAGAGGCCTCAAACAACCCCAAGTGCTCCCCATTAGTTATCATAGAAAAGGACACAGACGTGATGCAACTCATGACCCATTGAATCCAGTCATCTCCAAAACCAAAAGTAGCCAGGATCTTCTAAAGAAAAGACCAGCGAACTTTGTCATACGCCTTTGCCATATCCAATTTGATAAACATAGCCTTATCTCTAGATTTAGCCATAGAGTGGATGGTCTTAGTAGCCAAAACAATACCATCCAGAATCTGCCTGCCCTCCACAAAACCACTTTGCTCCTCAGAGATGAGAACCGGTAGCCACTTCTTCAACCTATTAGCAATTAGCTTCAAAATAATCTTATACACCACATTGCACAAGGATATAGGTCGGAAACGGCTCAACCTATCCACTCCATCACACTTTGGAATAAGTGCCAAAAAAGTGGAATTCAAAGCCTTTAACATTTGCTTATTCCTAGTGATTCCTTGACAACCTCTAATAAATCCAACTTGATGATCTCCCAAAACTCTTGGAAGAATTCAATCGAGAAACCATCAAGGCCAGGGGCTTTTCCTTTCTTCATCTGAAACACCATCCCCTCTAATTCTTCAAGGGTGATCTCCCCCATAAGATCCTCTCTCATCTCCCGAGACACCAAATGGGGCACACAAGAGAGGACCTGTGCCTCCCCCACCAAGTTCCCCTACAAATCCTCTCTAAAGAGGGAAGAAAAGTAATGGACAACTTCATCAGCGATACTCTGAAAAGAATTCAGTCGCTCTCCCCTATCTGTAATCAAAACAGGAATAGAATTACCATGCCTCCGCGCCTTCACATAATTAAAGAAGAAAGCAGAATTTTTATCCCCCTCCTGAAGCCATTCAATCTGGGCTTTTTGTTTCCAAAAGATCTCCTCCCGCAATTCCCATTCCTCTAAAGCTTTCAAAGCCCTAGATTCCTCCTGTAACAAAGTCTCAGACACCCCATTCTCCCTCATCGACCTCGTAATACCATCTAGCTTATCTTGTGCTTCAGACTTGGCCTTAAAAATATTCCCAAAACATTGCTTATTCCAACGCTTGAGCTTATACTTAACAAACTGAAGAAGCTTAGTAAAAACATACATTGTCGTATTGAAAGATGGTCTTCCCTCCTGCCACCACTGAGCAACATAATCATGGAGTTATGGATCCCGCAACCACATGAGCTGGAATTTGAAAGAGGGCTTGTGGGGCTGCCCAGCCCCGTTGATAGTAAGCTTGATGGGCCAATGGTCCGAATTCCTCCAGTCCAAAATTTTTGAGCTAGTAACCCACCTATCACCCACCCAAAAGCAAGAAACCATAAACCGATCCACCCGCTCAACGATACAATTTTCACCTGAGCGCCAATTGTTCCAAGTAAAGAATCCATTACTGGGCTTGATATCAATAAGATTCAAAGAAGAAATATTGTCTTGAAAAATGAAAGCAGAAGCCTCCAACCTCATGGTACCACCCCGCTTCTCAACAATCTCAATGATAGCATTGAAATCACCCCCGACAATCCACGGCAAGTAAGGGTTCATACTTCGAACATACCGAATATCAAACCACAAAAGTTGCTTGCCCTGCAAATCCACAGGCACATAAATGTTGGAAAAAAGAGCCACTTCCCCAGATTCATAACAAGAGGCCGCCATAGAGATAGAGGACTTGAAGGAAACCCACCACAAAGGGAAAATCTTCCGGGGGTTCCATAAGCAAGCCACCCCACCAGAGGAACCCTGAGCACCAATACACTAGAATCACCACTCATCCAAAGCTTGGGCGCAATACCCATCATGCCATCCACAGTAAGCTTGGTCTCCTGTAAAAAAAGAATATCAGGATACTGACATCTAATCAAATTCTGAACAATTTTTTGTCTAGGGCCATTGTTCAAGCTGCTAACATTCTAGGATAGAACAATCATTTCAAAGGGCTTGAGAAATGAGAATCCAAAGTCTTAACTGACCCTGATTCCACCAAATTTTCCCCTATCATCTTAATCTTTTCCAAATCCTTCTTCCTACCCAACTTAGATCCTTTCTCTACCCCTCCTTTCTTAAGATCTTTTTGTAAGATGCCTAAATGAGGAGACGACTTACTGCTTTTTCCCCCCATCGACCCAAATCCCTGCTTAGGGAGAGACATAGCCTCACTGTCTTTCACCACCACACTTCCTAATTCTTTTTGAGCCTCCAACTTTAAGTCTGATCTCGACTATCGGGTTTCAACCCCTTGAGTAACAAGGGATGCCACAGGGCTGATTCCCCCTTGACCAAAACCATTCCCCTCCAGCTCAACACCCTGAACCTCCAAACCCACCACCACCTGATGGTTTGCCTGCTCCATCTCCACCAGCTGCCCATGCTGCTCAAAACCCAAACTTCCTTGATCCAAATCAATCAAACCTGGATTCACTTCCTGCTGGCTAAGACCCTCCAACACCTCGAATTTGTTCAAAGAATCCTCATCCTGCCGCTCCTTCAAAGACCTTTTATGCCTCTTATTCCTATTCCGAGCTTTGACAAGAAGAAAACCATCCTCCCCGACACCTCCACTTAGAATAGGACCCTTACCCTTATCCAACCCTGAAGGAATCCTAGGAGGCTGTGAAGAATTAGTCTCCAAAGGCTTGGCCCTTGGGCATCTATGCAATAAGTGGCCATACTCATGACACAACCGACATCTAAAAGGTAAGGTCTTATAATCAAGTTGTTGAACCCATGAGTAAGAACCTACACACACTTCTAGAGAATCTGGCAAAGGTTTACTTAAATCAATTTCCACACAAAATCGAGCAAATGTCATTACCTTTTTGAATTGCGTCTGCTGCGATGAGCCAACAGGTTTACCAAGCATTGAAGTTAGTAAATGCAGAACATCTTCCCGCCAACATTCAACCAATAGCCTCGGCAGTCTAACCCAAACTGGAACCTGACTAGGAATCTCCTCGGCCAGATTGAATCATGCATGCCATGGCTTGATAAACAAGCCCACCTGGTTGTAAAAATAAGGGCCTCCTTCAAAAACCTTGATCCTATCCGCCATGCAATCAAACGTGACCATGAAATAGTTATTAGCTAGGAGCCGAATCTCCATCTCTCCTACTGGCATCCAAGTCCTCTGGGCCCAAGTCTCCAAAAATTGCAACAAAATTTTCAAACCCAAAAATTTGCAGTACAATGAATGTCATGAGTAGTACTCAATATCCTTAGTGAGCATCTCCATCGGGATCACAACATTCGACCTCTCTTTACACCTTTCAAGGTAGATGTTAATCTTTGGAACACAAAATCCTCCTGTCAAACCTACATCATTCTTCTCCAAATTCTGAGAAAATAAAATATTATCATGAAGACGAGACCTCGAAGGCAATGGTTTCGAGCCAAGAGCGGAACGGAAGTCCAACTTAGGTCCTTCCCTTGAAGGCTCCCCAAACTCCATTGAGGAAAAAAGAAGCACCACCCAAACCCACACCCCTCGGCTGAAAGCACACCACTAACCACCTGCCGAAACACCACACCCAACCAGCTCCAACACCCAGACAAAGCACCCCACCCCACACCAAACCCCACCTCCACCAAGCAAAAAATGCCACCCAAACCAACCCAAGCACACCCAATCCAGGAGAATGAAACCCCACAAGCCCTACCCACGACCAAATGCCTGGCCGCATGCACCAAAAGCCAGAGAAAAGGAATGGAGGTCAGTCGCGGGAAAATAGAGACCCCCAGTCACCAAATGCCCCCAATCTACTTGCCAAAATGCACAGAAAAGACGCCCCCCAGCACGCAAACAACAACCCTCCCCCACAACGCAGAGCCATAAAGAACCAGAGAAGAGCTAGGGCGTGGATGCCCTAGCTCCGCGAACTAGAAACGGCGACGCCATCTATCCACATTAATAATTATTAGTTGCAGGTTAATGTAATTTCAAATTAATTATTAAATATAATGTGAAAGATAGTTTGGGGATTGAAGAATAAGTGGATTTGATGAAGATTATTGAATATGTTGTATTATTACTTTGGAAATGATACTTCTCTATCTATGTGTTGTCTCAAATTTTGTGCTCAATTTGTGCTCTATCCTAGGTTGAATATGTCCCTTAGGGTCCTTTGTGTATCCATAGGTTTGTCCTTATGCCACACAACTCTATCTCTCGGGTCCTTTGTGTATCCATAGATTTGTCCTTATGCCACACAAATCTAATCTATAGGGTTGTATGATCTTATTCTGATATGTAATTTTTTTTTTTAAATTGTCTACTATACATTCTTCTCTACTCTAAAAATGATAGTATTTAGAAATCCCTTTAGAGGATTGTCAGTTAATGCAAGGAAACATATTCCCCTAAGTTAACCCTCAAAAATGTATAAAAAGGTGACAAATAGTAAGCAATAACTAAGAATGAATATGCGGGTGCACTTTAGTGCACCAAATTAAGGTATCCCACTTGTGATTGCTCCATAAAAGTTTCTAAGATGAGAAAGGATGATCAAATGTATGAGGGTGTGAAATGGATGTTGTAGACACCTAAAATTGATCGCACTTGGTCAAATTCAAATTACCCCTAATTTAATCATTTTCCTATCCTCTATATTAATTAAATAATATCCCATCATTATTCCCTTTCATCTATTAAATTAAATGAATACCCCTTATTTATTTTATTTTATTCCTAAACTCATCCTTACTCCCTTTCTCCTAAAAATTAAATAAATAATTATTATTTATTTAATTCCTCTCACATGTCTCATCCTCCAACTCTCTCACTTTCCCTCTAATCCTAATCCTAACCACTTACCTAATCCACTCTCTAATCATGTGCACACACTTAATCCTTAATTAAGTGGGCTAACCTACTTCAAATCCCCACACAATCTTCCCCCTCAAACTCAACCTTAAATGCTCTCCCCTTTTGGAAAAGACCCTTATACTTGGGGGTATGGGTCATTTTCCTCAAAAAAAAGGAATTTTTAATTCTTTTCTTGTCCTCTTTAAGTGAGAATACAAGAGTTTCCTTTATGAGGCATCTTACACAAGGTACCTCATAGCACCTATATCCCTCTCAATTCATCTCATTTTGCCACTTAACACAATCTCATGAGTTGAGAGATCACATCTTATCTCAACCTTTGATCCCATGATCTAATCCAAGCACTTCATCCATTTTCCTCAAAATCTATATATCTCACACTTAACCATTTTATCATTTGAGCATTGTTAGCTATCGAAATTTAGTGAACACACATACAATTGTTAATCTTGAAAAAATCTACTTAATTTGGGAGGCTCAACATAGTTCATTTTCGTTCAATTTTATGTTAGTTTGAGATTCTCATGCCTTTGATTTTGTGTTTTATTTGATATTATTGCAATTTCATTCACATTGAGCATATTTTCATCTGCACATTTTTGGCATGCTTGGTGGGACCCACGTCATGAGTCTTTTAATCAAAATTTGGTTTGTTGAGTTATTTTGCATTTACAAGTTTGCATAGAGGTGGATGCATGACTATATGAGTAGATACATTTTGTGAATGGTCAAAGATGACTTTGCTTCGACCTTTCAGTAAATAATTGGCTCGCAGGTACTTGGGAAATTTTTCTCTGTAAATGGGCAGACCTACTTGAATCGAGGCAATTGCATAGTTATTGGGCAGTCTTGCTAAAATTAAGGCAATTTCATGGAAATCAAGGTGACTACTTAAATCAAGGTGATTGTGCATCACTTGGGCGACTTCATTAATTTTGGGGTAGTTTTGTCAATTTTGAGGCGATTGTGTGGATTTTGAAGTTGTTGCATGATGCTTGGGTGATTTTGTTAGAGTAATCATGCATTAGTTAATAATTAATTAATCTTTAATTAGGTTTTTTTTCTCATGCACTTAAGTTGAACTTAGGAGTGCTTTTTTATGTTAACTAGAGTGAACTTTTATTATATCATTATATCTCATCACATAGGATTTTGACACTTGTCATGATCTAATCCTTTTATCATTTAGGGTTTCTCTGATAAAGCACTCTCTCTCATTGTATTATCTCTCTTGAAGACTCTTGAGGTTCATTTTGTTTAATTTTTTTTTGTTGAGGATATATCAGATTATTGTTTATATCTCGCTTGCATGGAAGGTGTTTTTATTCGTTGTTTGATCCTACATTTCATGATTTTCACAATTCTAATAGGTTATGTCAGTTTTGAGGTGGTTGTGTATCATTTCATAGATCCAAATTGTACTTGGGCGATCTTGTAGGTATAATACTTGTTTATATTTTCTTTCTTTTTAATCAACTTTCATAAGTTTTGGTACTAATTTGCTAACTTGTCTTTATCCTTATGATCATGCTAATAGTTGTTTGCAGCCTTAAATAGTTGAAGATCGATGATTTAAACTTCTAACATTGTTTCTTGTAATATGTAGTAAAAGACCTTTTTTTAATTACTAATTTAGAAACACTTCAATTTTGTTAAAGGGTCAATTAACCTTGTCTATTGTGTTTGGGATTCTTCTTTGGTGTGTGCTCTCCCCTTGCACCATTTGTTGAGCTTGGGAATCATAAACCACAAATTAATCTAAGTCTTGTTGTGTATTCCTAGGATTTATATCTTGTGCATATGCTCTCTCCTTGCGCTTTGAGTGAGCCTAGAGATTTAAAATGCATAGCATTTCCTTCCCTTTAGAAGGCTTGCTTGGGGAATTTATCTGGGCCCAAGGTATGACCTCAACCATGTGAATTAGTGAGATATATAAAAGTAGGAAAAAGGAATTTGTACCTCAATCTAGTCTAGTCATGTCATGTTTAGCAAAGCTCTAATACTTGGGTGATATCAAGTTAAGAGTGTAGGGTTGGTTTGAATGACTTATCTACCATTCCCAACCCATGCTTGTCATGGGCTAGTGTTCATGAATGTGCCTCGTGCACCCTTCTAGTATTTAGAGGATGCACTAGATCACCTTGTATCATCTTAGCTTAAGACCATTTAGTCGTTAGTTAATGTGATGCAAGGAATGTGTATCATACCTAAAGTTACTCATGCTATACTTTTGTGCATTGAGATAGATGTTATTGAGGAATCTCCTTTTGGTTGCCATCAATAAGAGATCCTTCACCCTTGTGGGTTGTGATCTCTAGCTATCTAGATGCAAGTAGATAAAATTAGCACTTGCATTGTGAGCCTACACTAATTGTCACGTCTACTTGATTAATCTAGGAATGTGCTTTCTAGTGTGTCTTTGTGTGCTTACCAGTGCATATCTTCAGTCTATCCCATCATCATTCATCTTGTTTCTTTGTGATTGCAATCTTTGGTCCTTTTTCCATCTCCATCCAATCACCCTTGGATGAATTTTGTCTACACTTGGGCAGATCCAATTTGTTCTTGGGAAAATTTTCCTAGGTAGTCATCCAAAGTCGTCATATTCATCCTTGAGCGAATTTTCCTTGCACTTGGGAAAATCCACTCCTTCTTGGGTGAATATGCCCTGACATTATTTTCAAACCCATCATTCCTTGTTGAGCGATTATGTCTCTACTTGGGCATATCCACTTTGTTCTTGGGTGATTTTGTGTCTTCTTAGGTGATTCTAAGTTTCTATTGGGTGAATACATTAATCATAGCAAATCCAGAGAGCAAATTTTTCATACCATAGATAGCCAACATTCTCCAGATTCCAAAACTATAATCCAATAATTTTTCCACTCCATATCTAACTCAAAACGATCACTTGTGTCTCATCAACCACCATCAAATCATTCAAAACATCATCCCCTTTGAACAAGAAGTTAGTTAAACATACCTAATTGACATCTATCCCACCTAGCATCACATATCCTACCTCAAATAATTAATCGAGATCCTAAGTCCTAAAGCAATCATCCATCATAATGATTTCTTGGGAACTTAGCCTATCTCAAGTTAGTAATCCCTCATTCAAGCTATTTCACCTTGAACTAGAGGTATAGTTTGTATTGATATCTCCTCTAACTTGAGAACTTATCCTATCTCAAGTAGGAAATCCATCCAATCAAACTTTGACATAGGATCTTAACCATAGTTGAGATGATGTTATCAATCATCCATTCCAACAATCACCTCATCAATTTAATTGCATCCTTGAAATTAGGAGACCCTCCCACAATAGCATCAAAATTATCCTAATCTGAGCTTACTCCAAATCCAAACCTGAGCTTTAGTACATCCATATCTAAGGTCTTATAATATTGAAACAAATATTAAGATCCCTCCTTCCACATTCTTCTAATCCTTTCCATTTTCCTTCTAATCATATTTTATTAGTTCTTTCATCCATGCCCATCAAACCCAATATCATGAATCCTTATCCTCCCCCAACATGACCAAAAATTTTAATCAAGACAAATCCCAATTACATTGAGGATGATGATGAAATTCATGTTGATCAAGACAAGTAGGAAATAGACCCCTTTGATGCTATCATTGCTAGTAAGCCTGCCCCAAGTGTCTTCCAAAATTCAATCACTCATCTAATCTATCCCATCATGCCTCCATGTCTACACATTAGCAATACTTATGCTACCTTTGACAAAGGAAATACATTAGCTTCCCTATCCACATCTTCATCTTATCCCCTATCCACATATCCATCTTCTCTATCACTCACATCCCTCTCATCCAATATACATTCCTCCATCTTCTCCCCTAGTGATATCTCAATATTTATCTTTGCACAACAACACTAGATCACCTTCATCCCTAGTCCAAATCCACCATCCTATTATACCCCAAACCATCTCCCAATCCATAATCATAATCCTCCAATCAATGATTTGAATCCTCCATCTACTCCTAATTTTTCTCCTATCTCAATCCACCATCCATGTCCTTCTATCTCAATCCAACATCCACTTCCTTCGACCTTAATCCACCATCTATGTCCTCCTATTTCACTCAACCTTCCAATCCCTCATACCTTAATCTTCCCTCCAATCCATCATACTTCCATCCTCCATCTAATCTTGATTCCCCCATTAATCCTAATCCTAATCCTCCACCTACTTGTAATTTGTCATTCATTCCCAACCCAAAATCTAGTCCTAATTCTCTAATCCACAATCACATCCATCTTCCCACTACCCCCTCTTCTATCTACCCCTAATCCTTCATCTCTTCCCAACCCTCCACCTAAGCCTAAAATATAAATGTATCTCATTCCAAATGCCATCCAGGGACTCCTAACAAAGAATTATCACCAAATCCACATCCCAAAGTCGTGGAATCATTTCACCCCTCCACCATGTACAATCATTAATGATGAGGCTCTTCTCTATTTGACACCCATAATTTCTCTTCCCACTCATAATACTATCCAAACCATTGAAACCATCCAACCTATCAAAACCACGCAAATCCAATCCACTTCTCCTACTCCTATTATTATCTAAACCCAATCCCATGAACCCCATGACTCCTCCATTATTTCATCTACCCCATTTGAGGGGTCCATCCAAAAATCCTCCACCATCACACTACCTACACAAGTTAAAACATGCCAAAAGCTTGTTCCAAAGCATACCAATATATTCCCTCATCCAAATTAAGATCATGCAATCACACATTATCCCTCTCATAATCCCTTATCACCTCCTCATCCAAATCAAGATACTACCATCGCATCTACTCCATATCATGATCCTTTATCACCTCCTACCCAAATTATCCCAAAAACACCTCCATATCCCCCTTGGTCCTCTTACATTGACCCATGGTGGTTCTCTTGTAGTAGAAGAACAAAGCATATCCACCAACCATCCTCCTTCACCTAATAATGGACTTGTATCATGCTTCCAAAATAACAATCATCCTACTATAATTTGAATGCTTAAGAACATGAACTATCAAGGAAAAGGTTTATGCCTTCATGAGAAAGGTACATTGGAGCCCATACACATCAAATAGAATCCGCAAGCATAAGGTCTTGGTTACATATCCCAAGGCAATAAATACAAAAATGTTGGTACAATCTTTGTGAAAACCTAAGTGAGTGTCTTCCAAAATAATGATAGTATTTTTCCATCATTCTTCTAAACCATTTGTCTCCATCCCTCCTCCCCCATCATACACACCTAAATCAACTATCCATAACCCTCCTTCATCCTCCAAATCCATTTTGGGTCTTTATATATACTCCCACAATCCACCATCACATATCCCCCATCTAATAATTTCATTTTAGGCCCTTCTATACCAAAATCCCATCCTCCATCTTATCTCATTCCTCCCCTCATCCACCGATAATCTATCCCTATCACCCATCATAAACATCCCACTCTCATAATCCCCAATCAAGATCAACAAATACACACCTACATGAACATAATTCAACATCCTCCATTTGTGTACCATCTCCAACATCCTTACCTCATTACTCCACTCATATTCCCTCAATGTCATTCATCTCCTTGCACCCATACCATTGCTATTGGAATCAATTTTGATACCAAAATAATAACACATACAACCAAACATCCACATGAATCTCAAGATCACCATGTCCCCTAAAAAATACTTCTAATCTAAAAGCACAGTCAATTCCAAAGGCCACAAAGGCCCACCAAAATAAAAATCAAAACCATGTGGATTCCAAAGAAAAAATATGCAAGGTGGGGGACCTAGCTTGATTGTATAAAGCATCTTGTTGCGGGAAAGAGGTCATGATGTCTAGTCTCCCCATCCTTGTGGTATTAGAGGGCATGTCACACCAATGTCACCAATCACATGAAAAAAAATTACCATGCACACTACAATTTATAAGGAGCTACCTGATTCTTGTAGTCTAAAATAAAGATAAATAAATATATGGAACACATTCTAAGGAAAATTTCATATCGGTTCCCAAAGTTTCTAATCCAAAATATAATCATCCCTCTCTTCCAAAATTCACTACCATAACTCCTTCATCATCCCCACATCCACTTCTATTTCTCCTCCAATAATTCAACATCCATCATAATATGTGCCAATGTTGGTCCTGGAAACATTCTCCCATTATAATTCATTCCCATCATTCCATCCATACACTTCCCCCCCCCATCAAATCCATTTAACACATGCCCTTGCATAGTCCATCCTTCCTAATAAGGTTGTACCAACATCCAATAATCCCTCCAAATGGGCTCCTATTGCCTCGGTACAGAACTAGTTGCTTGATTCCTTCCTCCATCTCCTTATCACCTATCTTTCAAATTCAATTATCCACATACATATCCTCATCCATCTCCATCCACACACTTATCCAAAAAGCACAAGTCAAATTAGAAAAAAAATTAGTAAGAAAAAATTGTCCAATGGTGAAAACATGGCAAACAAGTGCCTTGGTTAAATACCATGATGAAAACTTGGCAACCAAGCATCATGTGTAAACCCCCCAGCCATTTTCTCTCCATAATTGGGGGCAACTTCATTCTAAGCACCCCCATCCTTCATCACCTCCATCCAACCTATCTACCCCACCCATCATCATATCTATTATCATTGCTCCATCCTCCTTACAATCTTGATAAAGATAGGGGAAAATATTTATGCATCTTTGGACCCCTCTTGGCATACATTCCCTCCATTCAAACACTATCATATTCCTTATCCACCTATCATGTTACCATCCTCTACCTCCCTTATCTTCCTAGTATCTTATCTTCCATCTCTCCTACCTCATCACACGTGATATATTTAGAGTGGGGCATTTTATTCCTTTGCAACATAGTCCTTGGAGAGATGGAAGGAGGAGATGAAAAGCAAGCAAGAAAGTACAAAGATATTTAAGGACAAATATGATGTTACCCCGAGCAAGTTGAAAATACAAGATTGATTGATGATGGATGAAGTGTTGTTGATGTGGGAATGATATATCCTAAAACAAAATGAGAATTGGGAAGGATACATCTTGATGATGATGATTGGAGTGTTGTTGATGTTGGAATAATATATCCCAAAAAAACACAAGAATTGGGAAGGATACATCATGATGATGATGATTGAAGTGTTGTTGAGGTGGGAATGATGTATTATAGAAGAATACAAGGATTGGGAAGGATACATACCAATAATAATGATTAGAGTGTTGTTGATGTGGGACTGATATATCTTGAAACAACACAAGAATTGGGAAGGTTACATCTCGATTATGATGATTATATTTGGATCAAGGTTTACGACAAGGTGAGGAACGATACCAAATATGTGATTAGATAATTTTTGCTAGATTACATGGGTGAGGATTTTCTTGCGATTTGGGATCACTAGAAGCAAGGGGGATTAATGAAATGGATGGAAATATATGGAGAAAAAAAGGTCTAGACTAAAAAGTCTATATTAGAGTAAAAGGAGTAAAGGGATAATGAAATGATTGAGAAATAAGTAGGATGGATTATTTGTATATGATTATTTCAAGAGAAAGATGAGAGGATAGATAAAATGATGGATGAGGATTCATGTGCACATAAAATCAAGGATTACATGGAGTGATGAAAATAAATAGGATAGGTAGATGGGGAATAGGAATGAAGGATGAATGGATTAGAAGCATGCATGATAAATAGATGCAGGGATTTGCAGTGCTTAATTAAAACTGCTATGTAGTAAGCACTTATTTTGATATAGCATGGGATACTATGCACCAAGGTATGAGGAACCAAGGTGACTTCATATCACATGCATAAAGATGACTCAAAAAATAAGAAGGTTAGTCCAATTTTAGAAGGAAACAAGTGTCCATTGGTTCTCCATCTAGAAGTTGAACAGTCACTGAAGTATCTTGAATGATAGAAGATGAAGAGGCTATGGATTAGGCACCCACGTTGGAGCCTTGTGCATATTAATTAATTTATTATGCACCTATGGGTTAGGTCATCTAGTGATGTGTAACCTTCACCAACATTGAATTTCCTCATAAAAACATAATTGTACAATCACCAATATTAATTGAATTTCTCTTATGTCCCCTAGGACACTTTCAAAAAAATATGGAGACAGGTTTTCAAGGTGAATGTCACCTAATCTAACATTATCCCACTTGAAATTATACATTTTAATTACATCCAAGAGATATAAATAGTAAATCAAGTACAGTGATGAAGGCTCATGGCCTTCCTCCACCAAGAGAACTTATCTATGATCACTAGCTTCATAAGAGAATTTATAACATTATCCAAAGTGTCAACCTTATCAATCAAGGCCTTACCATTCTCCACTATTTCTCACACAAAGTGATACTGAACATCAACATACTTATTATGAGCATGATACATAGGATTTTTGGCCAAACAAATAGCACTCTAACTGTCACATCTAATCTTCACAGTCCTGCAAAAAAAACCAATACCATTACCAAGTCTTTTTAATCATAACCCCCTCCTTAGAGGCATGTGTACTAGCCATATTCTCTGCTTCAATGGAAGAGAAATCAAATGTAGGATACCTCTTACTCATCCAACTCACTGCACCTCCAAACAAAGTAAATATATAGTTCTAGTGGACCTCCAATTATCCAAGTCACCTACCTAATTTGCATCAACAAACCCTTGTATTTCCAATGACTTGACCACATCATCAATACCATGATAAATCAAATAGTAATCAGAAGTACCAATACAATATCTAAACACCCTCTTAACAAAATTCTAATGGTCTTTAATAAGGTTGGACATAAACTTACTTATAACTCTTACTGCTTAGGCTATATTTGGTCTAGTGCAAACTATTGCATACATTAAACTACCAATGACACTAGCATAAGTAACCTTAGACATATTCTCAAAATCATCATCAAAATTAGGAAACATATCCAAGCTCAATTTAGTTCCAACTGGAAATGGAATATTAACTAGCTTATAGTCACACATGTTAAACCTTCACAAAATTGTATCGACATACATACTCTCACTTAACCAAATCTTTATGTGATCCCAATATATATTGATTTCCATCCTAAGAATATATTTTGCAACCCCAAAGTCCTTCATATCAAATGTGTCAAAAATTTGTATCTTGATCTCCCTAATTATCACCTTGTTGTTACCCATGAATAACATATCACCAACATATTAGACAATAATTAGAATATGATCATCAATAACCTTAATATAAACACAATGATCCTCCTTGTTCCTAAGAAAACCCAACTTCAATACAAAAGTATCAAACTTTTGGTACCACATCTTGGTTGACTATTTCAAACCGTTCAAAGATCTCTTCAACATACAAACCAATTATTATTTTCCTTTCACAACAAAACCATCAGATTGTCACATATAAATATCCTCCTCAAGATCCCCATGCAAGAAAGTAGATTTAACATCAATTTACTCTATCTCAAAATCACAAGCAACAATAATAGATAATAGGAATCTAATAGAAGTTAATTTAACATTAGGAGAGAATGTTTCACCAAAATTAACTCCCTCTCTTTAGGAGTAGCCCTTAGCCACTAATCTAGCCTTGTATCACTCTAACCAACCATCTACACCAAATTTATTTTTAAATATCCACTTGTAATCAATGGGCTTCTTTCCTTTGGACAGAGTAACAAAATCCTAGGCATCACAAAAATACAAAGCCATCATCTCCTCCTACATGGCCTGCAACCAAGGATCACTTTCCTTTGAAGAGAGAGTCTCCCTAAAATATCTAGTTTCATTGTCAGTATTCAACAAAGAAAATACACAATGATAATCTGATGGGCTATACCTATCAATTGGTTTTCTTTGCCTTGTGGACCTCCTCAAGGTAGGAGTAATGGGATCAACCTAATCTTCTTCTTCTGTGCTCTCATCCTCCACATCCTCTAAACCATATGAACCCTCTTCTTTTTCTCCATCCTCAAATCCATTTGATAGTTCTTCCACATGTGCATCTTCTTCCTTCTTAATATTTGCCTCAAAGTGCATTGTATTTGTCTTATCTTTCTCCTTTGGTTGTTATTCTCCCAAGTAAGCTCTAAATTCCTTGAAAATCATATCTCTTGAAAAGATTATTTTATAGGTTAGAGGATTCCAAATATTATAACCTTTTACATTCTCACCATAACCAACAAATATGCATTTATGTGCTTTTGGATCCAATTTAGATTGCTTCTTTTGAGCAACATGAACAAAAGCCTCACAACCAAAGACCCTTAAGTATGAAACAAACGGATTTTCTACCTATCCAAACTTCATAAGGATTTTTATCAACAAGAGCTGAACAAGGGGATCTATTAATTAAATAACAAGGAGGACCAATCGCTTCTACCCAAAAATATTTATCAAGCTTAACACTAATCAACATACTCCTAGCTCTTTCCATTAAGGTTCAATTTATTTTTTTTGCTACCCCATTTTGTTGGGGAGTATAAGGAGTTTCCTTTTGTCAAACAATACCTGCACGCTTACAAAATTCATCAAATCCTTTGGAACAATTTCACCCCCATTATCAGACCTCAACACTTTTATCTTATAATATATTTTTTTCAACTAAGGCCTTAAATTCCTTAAACTTAGTGAAACTTCATATTTAGAATGCATAAAATAATTTTTTGTATCTTGAGACATCATCAATGAAAGAGAAATAATACTAAAATTTACTAAAAGAGTCAATATCCATTGGTCTGCCTACATTTGAATGGATAATCTCTAATAATCTCTTTGTCTTATTAGTTCCACTAGAAAATGATGATCTATTTTATTTTCCAAACACAAAATGTTCACAAAAATCATTTTTACCAGCAAAATAATCAAAAATACCATCAACCAACTTTTTTAGAAGTCTTAAGTTATTTATCACCTATGTGATCCAATCTGTTACACCTTGATTTTGTTTTACCAAGTTCCTTTTAACTGTTTACGTTAAAATTCATTTTGATACTTGATGATGACATTATGTTATTTAACATTATGATAAGATTATATGCAATTAAATGTATTTGGATTTTGATGATTATATGTTATTGAATCAAGATTATGATGATGTTGTGTTTAATAACAACTACCTATTTGAATGATTTCTAAGTGAAATGCAATATTTTTTCTTGCCCTCTAGAGAGAGGGAGAGTATCACCGAAGAGATGAGAATAGAATTGGGAAGTAAAAAGTGTATGCCAAATGAGTTTTTGCACACACTCACATAGGTCAGTGCTAATCCTATCGTTGAATTAATTTGTGTTTTGTCAAAAATCAAGTTGTTCCAAATTGAGTCTTTAGGTTAAGTCTAACCTAGTCGAGTCTTGATTGTCCTATTTCGAAAAGGAAAATAAATTGATTTGTGTTATATGTTTTTGAATCAAATTGATATCAATTTATCAATCATGTTTTAAAATAGAACATATCGATTATAATAAAATAGTGATTAACGATAGAATATATATATATACAATGCTAATCAAAGCATGTATAAAGTAATTTAAATCCGCTTTTAAACTTGCACTTCCTCTTAAGAGATTATTAATAAGCCACTACAAGCTGTGGTATAGGGGGAGACTTAAAAGGCTTTTAGTCAAGCATTGTAAGGAGGTGCTACTTGCTATTTTTAGTATGAAATTAATTTTGTTTGCACACCAAAAACTTTATTGAACAGTTAGCAATTATTAGCCAACACTAGAAGTGGAGAATTCATGAGGCTTATGGGAAAAGGAAGTCATTCTCATTGTATCATTATTCACTATCAACTTGGCAGAAAGATAGGAGCAGCAACTAGAATTATAATTGGAGAATTGTTGTTCTAGTTTTTGCTGGCTACGAAGGTAAAAAACTGTGGCCTTTTTGGAAAGAAAATGCACTATTCATTTGTTGGTTTGTAGAGAGAAAGTGCAGTGATTGGACTTCTCTTTTGGCAGTTTTCTTTATGCATTGAGAATTTTGGGGAAGAGCAGCGATTGGAGGAAAGAAAGAAAGAGTTTTTCTTTCTTATTTGATATTTTTTGTTCTCTAAGTGTTGCAAGGGGGTTAGACACAGCAATGACAGGAAAAAACATTTAGTTTTAATTTTCATTATTTGCTTGTGATTTATTTGTGAGGATCTTTTAGTTGGAGAAGAGAAGACTTTTTATTCTGTGTTATTTTTCATGTTCCAATGTTGAGTTTGAGAAATAAGAGTATTTTTCAATTATTTTCTCTTGCATTTAAAATTATTTCTGAGCTGAGAGAAAGATCAGTGTGCAGGCACTAGATAGAGGGGATTTTCTTGTTTAAGTAATCTCTTAACAAAGTTTGAAGTCTGAGTTTTTCCCAACATTACTAGTTGGGCTCTTGAGAAAAGTATTTCCTTGGAAAATATTGTGCAAATCAGTTTGGAGTTCAAGTGTAGAGAAGAGAGAATATCACGAGCATATTTTTATATTCATTTTCTTTGTGCAATTCTTAGTTTAAATTTTATAAATTTTCTAGATTTTTAAAGAGGAAGATTAGTTTTCTTGTTAAAGTATAAATCAAGTTTAAATAGAGGAAAAATAGTTTAACCTTCCAGGTTGAAACAAGAACTTAAATTGTTTCTCTTCCATTTCAAAATGAGCAGCAAATTAGAAAGATAATTTGTTGTTGTGTTAAAATAATCGATTAATTTCATTTTATAAGATAGAGATTATTCTCAGTTTTATAGATAAACATTTATATAAATTTACATAATGAATATTTTATGAGATGTAAATATTTAAATGTGAGATAAGATAAATGCTTTCCCAACCGAGTTATCTAATTATAGAAAACTTTATAAGCTGATTTATTGAAGAATAATCACTACTTGAACATAGTTTTACTTTGAATAAAATAAGAAGATATTTGATATCATATTCTACCAAAATTATTATTGTGTTCTTGAGGTATGGAGCCATTGGGTAAAACATTGAAAAGTCTAAAATATTATAAAAGAAGTGGTATTTTATAAATGTTTAATATTATATTATTGTACTTAGTTTGACAAGTAGTCATTATTTAAATATGAGTGTCCATGAAAATAAGAGAATAGTTTACTCTCATGATTTGAATTCAAGGACTTGAACAAGTGGCAGTTGCCAAGTCCCAAGTTGTTACGAGAATTCAACATGGATGTTCAAGGTTAGAAAAGCATAGTTCCAAATTAGTTGTTTGCCTATCCTTAGGTCAAGATGGTTTCCAAGTCGAGCTAGAGGTGTGTGAACATATGAATCCACTTGTTAAGGAAGTGATTGAAATGTTTTCAAAACTTTGGACAAAGTAATGCAAAAGTATCTACTTGCATTAGTCGGTTCATTGTGATCCAAATTGCATATCTAGTTAGATTGGTCATACTTAGCTAGAGAAGTCTAAATTTGTATGGTCGATTGGTTATGCATGACACAAAACTAGAGACTCCAATGGCATACTTGTGGGTTCCTTAGTCTATACTCTTCATGAAGGGTAGGGCCACTTCTAGTTGGAAGGTGTGTGAGGGAATGTCGGTCTATGGTTGGAGGTAAAACACTCCTGTGATGCTCTCCCTCTTGCAGACGACAATGTCGCAGCTTGTGAAACAAAAGCATTGTCCAAATATGAAAGACTTGACCTTGAAAGCTTTTTGTAATTTGTAAATTTGTATTTATCATGTATGAATTGTAATTGAAAAGCTCTATTTCATTTTCAAGTTGAAAAGTAATATTGTTTCAATTTCAAAAGATGTTTTATACTTTCATATTTGAAATGTGCAATAAATGATGTATGAAAAAGAAAATAATTACATTCCTATTTTTAAGGAAACACTTTTATTTACTTCTATGGTAAAAACCAAAGTAATTACTATTTTGTATGATTTAGTATGTTACATAATCTATGGTGCCACAATATACATACTTTTTCAATTTTAGCTACATTGGTAGAGTTGCATAAAGTAGATAAATTTATCCTAAACAAAGTCCCTATCCGAGATCTTTTAACTATCACCAAACTCACTCTTATCAACCTACAACCAAACTTATTGAATGTCACTTGTATCCAAAATCATTCAACTTGGACACTGAAAGTAAATTTCTTACAAGTTCTTGTGTAATGCCCTAAGTTAACCCGCTCAAACTTGAACTTGATGGAACAACTTTTTTTAAACAATGACAACAAGGCCATTAATGTGATAACAATAAGTTGCACTTGCACAACAGTATGCAAACAAATTTCATGTGAAACATAATGACATAATGCCAACAACAACAAGACAACCTCACCATTGCATAAACAAGGTGGCAATAGTGGAGGACTAATGTTCATGGGATAAATCCACCATGATGAACCTACGAAAGAGGACAACACCTACACGATGACCGATTATAAACCCACAATTATGTTGTCTCCCAATACCACACCAAGATCTAGGATGAGGGAATTGTCAACTTCCAATTAACATCCAAACACAATTAGCAACTCTAAATAGCAAGGCCAACCTTCATAGGAGGTTGCCTAACTAGGAGGCATAAACTCTCCACTAACTAGAATGATGACAGGTCCACAACACCTTCCAAGACTACTCTAAGACACTTAGATTCATTTTAAACCCAAAGAAAACACTCCCACATTCATTTTAAGTCCAAATGAAATGTTCCTACGTTTACTTTACCGTTACATTGCATAAGCATAAGCATACATAATGTGATCGTGCTTGGTTCCAACACTGACTCACATAACTACAAATAATTACACTATCCATATCCATGGATTACAATCCATCTCAAGAAGAGAGGTCCAAATTAATATAATATTACAATTACATCAAATAGGACTTAAATACCATTTACATATACAATTTGTACTAGTAAAAAAATGAAATAAAACATGAAATACTTTATACCACATGAAGTTGTCTTCGACTCCACCATGGCCCTCTGATCCCCAACAATGGTTTCCATGCCACCCAACCTCATGGAATCAAAAGGATTTACTTCCACCGTGTTAGGAGATAGTCAAACAGGCCATAATCATAACACTCACACAAAACACATGAGGAGAGGGCTTACACACACCATACATGAAGTATACAACATAATACATCATATCAAAACACTTAACCAAAATATCAAGATGGATCGCATACACATAATCATTTGGTACAATCACAAATGGTATAACATAAGCCACATTGGGCAACCTAACCAATGTCATATCACAATTCGCATTGGGCCAAATCACCAATGCCATACAAAGAATCATCCTTGGGAAAACTCAACAAGGGCATAACCAAATCACATGGAAGGAAATACATCATCCTTCAGGTACTACTCAACTACACTAAGGTTAGATATTAAAGAGAAAGAGAAGGAATTCCATTGTGAACACTCATGTGGGGCTCAATATGAAATTGAGTATCCTCTCATATAGATTAGGGTACTTGATCTTACAAGCCTTACACTCCCTAAGTGGCTTATCTTCCTTAATCATCCTTAGCCTATACGAGCACTCAAGACATGAGAGGTTGTTGACCGAGGATTATCAGTATGGGTCGATTACACTTGATTCATAATGAATCAAAGCATAATTTAGCCACTAAACCTCAATCTCAAACGAGATCATTCAAATTAAAGATAAACTAAACATTTATTGAAATGAAGCATTTGAAATATAAAACATTGAAATGTCTATTCTACCCCATTTGAAACTTATCCCTTTTTGAAATTGGTATCGTGTGGATGTGGAACAATGACCCTTTCCCAATCTCGTGATTAGTGAACTTGTTTCAAGTGATTCTATTGAAGAGAATCGATGAAATTGTAGTGATAAATGGATGAAAACATGATGCGAGCTAAATTAACATGAATTTATACTAAAATTGATCTAAATATGCAATTGCTAAGCTAATTCTAAGCTAAAAGATTCAAACCATAATTTATAAACAAGCTAAGATGGATGCATGGAAGCCATTAATGGAAGCTTAAAGCTAATATGCAACTAAATATGCTAAAATATGCTAAATGTGAGTAAAGTATGAGTGTGAGTGTGAGTGAATTCAATAGCATAAGTTTTACAATTGAAAGATGGATCTATTTGTCTCCAAATAGTGTTCCATTTATAGGAAAACAAATGAGAAATGGAGGGTTGAGATCAAAAAAGGCTAATCAATGGTCAAGGATGGAAGAAGTTGGAGGCATAGATCATGAATTCTCATCAATAGGTGAGAGTTCAAAATGAGATTTAATCAAGTGTTCTCCTTTTTTTCTAAACAAACATACTTTTGACCTGCACACACAAGTCACAAGGTAACTTGCCCAAGAGGTCACAAGTTTAGCTTGCTCAAGAAGCCAAGTGAGAATATTCCCCTTAAATGATTAGAGGAGAGAGAATATTATTTTTGGAATATTCTCATGGGTGAGGAAAAAGGTTCATTTGTAATTTAAAACAAAGTTTTAATTGTGCAAAAAAAAAGGGAAAGGAATATTCCCCTTTTAGAGGAAAATTAGATTAATTGTTAATTAAACAAGGTTTAATCATACAATTAGGGGTTTTAGAAGAATTAAGTAATTTTCATTCAATTAAATGATTTAATGAAAGGGGGAAAGATGAAATGACATTTAATTAAATAACATAGGGTTATTTAATTAAATAAGATGACTTAGGGAATTAAATTAAAATGTTTGATTTATTCAATTTAATGAGATGAAATGTTAGCATGAAAGGGAGGAATTAACCTGATTAAATGTGTTAGGTTAATAGATGAAAATGATGCAATTAATTAAATAGCTAGGCTAATTTAATTAATTAAGCGAAAAGAGGATGGATTTGAGGAAACAATGTTAGTATACCTTATTCGAGTGTATGATATCATTTAGGACATTTTCAGTGTTTAAATTTTGCCCCTCTTTGAAGTGAGGTACCTATTGCTTCGGTTCAAAGATTGACGCTCTTCGAATTAAAACTGTTGCTTAAATTTTAAAAAAAAATGATTTTTTTTAGATGCCTTAGCAGAAGGGTAAAGCTGATTCCTGCCCCCTCGAGAAATTGGGCAAATTTTTTTAATTTTGGGTTGATTTCTTGATAAAGGTAAAAGGCTATCCCAAGGGTCTAGAAAAGGCTCTGAAATGCAAGAATTATGTCAAAAATGTAAAAAATGATGCAAAATAAGGTCCATATTGGAAAACCTGGTGAAAATGATGATAAACCCTAGCTTGAAGGCTAAATTAGGGCAAAAAACCCTAATTTTCTAGCATAAATAAGCCAAGAAGGGTCACTTTCAATTCATTTGTGCATTCACACTTTAGAGAATTCTTGTTGTTTTGAGCTTTGACCCTCTAATGAAATGGCACAATGAGAGCTCCCATGACACATTTTCGATCGGTTTATAGAGTACCAGCGGATTCCAAGCTCAGGACCACCGGTATGTAACTCAAAACTTGATTTGAAATTTGACTTTTTGATGCATTTATTGCACTTTAGAATTTAAACTTTGGCGGTGTCGCTATATAGTGATGCTCATTTGAGAATTGATGACGCTAAAATGATTTTTAGCAACGCATATGTTTATAGTGACGTAGTTCACGATTTAAAATTAGGGTTTCCAATTTTAAATTGCGATGCATATGTATATAGCGACACACTTCCTGATTTGAAAATTAGGGTTAGGGTTTCCAAAGTTTAAATCATGACACATGTTTATAGCAATGCAATTTGCAATTTGAAATTCCTTCAGGTGTCGCAATTTGGAATTTAAATATAGCGATGCTATTATGATTTTTGAGTTGAAAATTCCAAATTGAGTTAAAAAAATTTACTTTTTGATGTCGTGCGCTTTGTGAGTGCAGGAGGTCATTCCACAGTTGATGTCACATGAGCACTGACCCACAATTTTGAAGAGATTGGGTGATTTATCTGAGTTATGCCAAGAGCACCTGGGAGAGATCAACCTTTGGTACATTGCATATGCGCCCATTGTCCAGACTCATCTAGCTATGATGATTATGTTGTGCGAGAGATGGCACAGTGAGACATCATCCTTTCACCTTCCCACTGGCGAGGTGATGGTGACATTAGAGGATGTATGGCAGATTTTTTGTTTGTCGATACATGTCGAGCAAGTGATATATGATGTTGACATCTGATACAATGCTTGTCACGAGGTGATGGAGATGGAGGCCATTGCTCTAGTTACTTCATAGATTGGCCTCGAGACATATAGAGGTCACGTACCCACTTTCAGGTTGCTTATCACAGCCATCATTTTAGGTTTGGTCGCTCCAGATCGACGAAGTAGGGGATTCAACCTAGGGTGAGGCTTAGCATGGCACAAGATTCTCCATAGGAGGACATTGTTTGCATGAGGGCAAATGATGTTGACCTCGTTATATCATGACATGCACGACTTTGTCTAATGCAACGACAGAGCCATTGGCACAGGGGTGACCTTGCTTCATATTTGGGCATGGGAGCATATTGTCATGCTTCGACTGCTTGTGCAGATAGTTGATGTTGAGCCAAATGATCTCATGGTTTGGCAGTATAGAGGCTCCATCACCCTATGACATACTGGATAGATTGGGCTCACATACTAGTGTTGGGTACTTGATGATATGATAGTGTTTAGATGGTGACCCTAGCTATAGATGCTAGCATGGTACAATGATGCCCAACAGTTATTTTTCACTAGACAGACTCAATATATGCAGGGCTGGGAGCATATGATCATAGAGAGGTGTCTGCTAGACAGGGTGGCACAATAGTTCAACAAGTAGCAAGACAGGCTTGATGATGCTTATAGAGCCATTTTTGTGAGGTCTGCTTGAGAGGTTCCCACATGGAGAGCCACTATTCCAGCTCTAGACGTAGTGGAGGGTTTCAAACAGTTAGTAGCTCAACCATGGGCCTACAACCAAGGTTAGGCGGTCACGCAGATGAAGCCTGCTTATGATGCATGGTTTACACCCCCCAAAAGGTTGACAGATCCAGTGGGTGCTCCTCCTCGAGGGAGACCCAGAGGGAGAGTAGCAGGCAGGGGAAAAGGAAAAGGACAAGGATAGGGTGGCTAGGACAACCAAGATGGAAAAATTTTGGGGGCTCCACCAGTTGGACAACAACCTTCTGTCTAGTAGCAACCAGTGCAGCAGTAGCCCGTACAACTACAACAGTAGGTGCAAGTTCTTACAAGTGAGCGGGATCAAGCTTGCCAACAAATTTTGGTTATTACTGCTAAGCGGGACTAGGCCAAACAGGAGGTTGTGGCCATCACGATGGAGAGAGACCATGCCAAGCAATGGTTGTGGTTGTGACTGTCGAGAGGGATCAAGAGATCGATTGCCACCAGCAGTTGGAGATGATGACAGTGGCCACACATGGTAGGACCATATCCATGAGATTGTACAAAGAGGTTGTGATCAAGGCAGCCTATTATAGGATACATTACCACATAGATGTGTCAGTGCCACTTAAACAACTCGACTATTTGCAGCGAAGCGATGCACGACCCAAGGCTAAGGATCAGCCATAGAGGTAGGTCAGGGAGGGGAGCAGCCATCAGGGCTAGCTCAAGTGTACAAACACTTTTTGATTTTGTTGCCCCCATTCTTTGATACAGATATACATTCATGGGATCCTTTTTGATAGCCTTGTGGATATTATATTTATGATTGATGTACATACACTGATTCAAATATTGTACCATGACATTCATTTTTTGATATATATATTTATATGATATGGATATGGATTCGATATGGTGTGTTAACTTTATTTCATGCTTACATGTATGGATGCATTTGATATGAGATGCAACATGCTTATATGTGATGATGTATGGATGCACTTTATTTATGTCTATGCGATATGCGATGATATGAGATGTAATGATATGGATGGATGCAATATTATATTCTTTTTCAGTATCTTTTCATGATGTGTTATGAGATGGATGATATGTATGCAAATGTTATGCTATGATTATGATATGGATGCATTTCTTTTTATGTATTTTCTATGCAATTTTATGAGATGATCATATATGGATATGGATGTATGGATGGTTAATGCGATGTATGCTTATAATATGTGATGCATGTTTATGATATGTGATGTAACAATTTAAGATGCTTAGAATAAAAAATCTATATTATTCATCACAACTTAAATGATGATGCAGGATGTATGATATGATATTCAATGATTATGAGATGCATGTATGTTGATGATTTGTGAATGCATGATGGATGCATTTGATGATGTTTTTGTTGATTTTCATGATACCAGGTTAGCGCGGAGAGAAGATAGAAGAAACAAGATGATCAACCATTGAATTTGATGATTGATTCAAAAAATCCAACAAGTCTATGATCCATTGAGACTTTATTAGAGATGGTGATGAGAAATGCATGATGATGATGTGCTCATTTTTCAGGATTGGGATTTTTCGTCATTCTGTATTGTTTGATATAAAAAATAGACATAATGCATCAAGGTATTGATAAACAGGACAATGTTGTATCTAGTGTAATGGAATTTGACTCCGCAAACAGATAGGATAGTTCTTATTCACATCTTGACATACAGAAACCTTGTCGGAATGTAAGTTAGAAGCTTAGAATATATTGGACTGTAGCATACACAATAGTCAATAACGTACTCCAAACAACTTCCCTATACACAACTAAGCAAGTATGCGCCAAGATTATTTTACAATCCACAAGCACAACAAATGAAAGATAATGATTGATTCCCCATTCCTTTCTCTCTAAATCATTTTAATAGACATCATCGAGAGGTCCTCGGAATGGGTCATTAAGATAAATCATAAGAAAAGATCAAAGACAAACAGTCAATTTTATCTATATCTCTTGCCAGTTTAATTTAGCTAAGGTGATGCTTGATATTGATGCCCATCGTAGGAAGGATACATCCTAGGAAATGTTGATCAGATGGTTGTTTTGATGTTGGATGGTGATGAGCTTTATGATAAGTCGTTGATATAAACTTCACTAACATATTTACCTATGATCTAGACTTTAGATTTTGACATTTAGGTTCTCACTTTACAACTTGCGATAGTTGTTTTCTATTTGTTTTACCAAAGGTTGAAGATGGCGATTGATTTATTATGGGCAAAAGCTTATTATGTGTGAAAGCAAAATGGGATGGATGGTTTTGGATTTTTTTGAATATTTCAATGTTTTTGGTATTTTTGAAAGTTTATGTAAATGTTTTGATTTTTGGTTATTTGAGGTTGTTTAGGGTTTTCCAAGATATTTGACGTTGTTTAGGTCTTTTGAATGTTTTCTAATGTTTTTGTGTTTTATGTTATCTGAATCTTTAGGATTTTTGAAGATATTTGGATGTTTTTGGGTTTTACGAGATATTTGGATATTTTTGGGGTTTTTTGAGTTATTTGATTTTTTTTGGGAATTTCTGAGAATTACAACCAAGAACCTAACCTAAAAGACCTATCCTAGGGGGCCTCGAGGGTTGATCAAAGATAAGCCTTGCCTACGTTATACATGCAGAGACCACGTAGTTCGACTGACTCGACTTATTGACAATGAGAGATGAACAGTTGAGAGATGCCAGTTTATTATGACAAACTCCTAAAGACTGACCAAGGGTGTCTCGAGGGCACATCAATGATGGCCTTGCCTACGTTCAAGCTCAGAGATGACGTAGTTCGACATGGGTACTACTTTTTGGATTTTTGATGTTTTGACCTTTTTAGGGATTTTGATGTATTTTGAATGTTTTGGATTTTGACTTTACAATTTTTGAATGTTTTTGGATTTTAGCTATACAAGATTTTGGATGTTTTTGGATTTTTTGATGAATGTTTTATGATTTTTTTTGGGATTTTTTATGACCTTAAGATATACAAGAACCTGATATGATCCATAAGGAATTTCCCCTAGCGTGACATGTTAGATTACTTCGATAAAGGCAGGACAAACTAACCTTTAGAATATGCCAAGTAGTATTAAAGGGATTGTGATACTTCACAACATCAAGCTATGATAAGGACATGGATATGTGATGGATGAATGGTGGTGCAAAGAATGATAGGAAAAAAGAGCCAAAGAATAGATGGAGGTGCTTGTATTTATGCAAGGAACCTATTTTTTAGGTTTTCACCAAGGTACTTTCCCAAAGCACTACTGAAGTGGTTTTTACTATAGGACGATTGTTTTTTTTGGTACTTTTTTCAATACTTTTTCTCATTTTTTGATTTTTTTTGTATTTTTAGATTTACTTCCTTCAGAACTAGGCATAAAACTTTGTAAGGTGCAAGTTGTTAGTTGGATCCTACAAGGTTTCACCTTTAGGGGTTGAAAATTGGTATGCTCCTGATCCATAGCATGTTGTGACGACAAAGGGACCCAACCAATTAGGCTCAAATTTTCCTTTACTGTCATGATCTAAAAGATTCTTTTAATTCTGATTTAGGACAAGATCCCCTACTTGGAAAGACTGAAATTTGATCCTCTTGTTATAGCTTCGTTTCAGTTGGTTTTGATATAATTGTAGGTGATTAAGGGCATCGAGACAATGCTCGTCCAGGAATTCTAGTTCATTCAGTCGAGATACTCTATATTCCTCATCAATAATCAGGTTTTGTAGTGACACTTGCAATGATGAGAGCTCAACTTCAATAGGCAGGATAACTTCAAATCCATAGACTAGGGAGAAAGGGGTTGCACCTGTTGGTGCATGGATACTAGTTCGATAAGCCTAGAGAGTGGGATTTAGTTGTAGGTGCCAGTCACAACTAGCTTCATTGACCGTTTTCTTCAAGATTTTCAAAATAGTTTTATTTGTAAGGCCCTCAGCTTGACCATTGCCTTGGGGATAATACGAGGTAGAGAATCGATGTTGGATGTTGAATATTTGGCATAGCTCTTTTACATCCTGATTTTTAAAGGGGATTCCATTATCTGAGATGAGGGTTTGTGAAACACTGTAATGGAAAATTAGGTAACTAAGGATAAACTTGGAAATTTGTTTCCGCATTATGTAGGTCATAGGAATGGCTTCAACCCACTTGGTAAAGTACTCGGTGGTGGTTATGATAAACTTGTGGCCATTGTATGAGGTTGGGGTGATTTTTCCTATGAGGTTAAGCCCCCATTGTGAGAAAGGTCAAGCTGTGATCATTTGTTGCAACTGTTGAGTTGAGGCATGAATCGGATCTCCATGTTGTTGACACTAGATACATTTCTGCACATACTGATGAGCTTCTCTTTCCATGGTTGGCCAATAGTACTTTGTCACCAACAGTTTCTTAGATAATATCATAAGAATGGGAACCAAATATGTAATTGTGTGCTTTTGTTAAAGTAGTTAAGGCTTCCTCTTGGTTAAGACATTTTAATAATGTCCCTTCAATACTTCAGCGGTAAAGGGTATCACCTAAGATCATGAATCAAGATGCATTTTTAACAAAGGTCTTTTTAAGATTGGAGGCGATATCAGATGGGAGGGTTCCTCTGCTTAGGTAGATGAATATATCATGATACCATTTGGATCTAGGACCAACAATTACACACACGAATTCAAATTCAGGGATTTCAAAAGTTGGTACAATAAGTTTTTCTACTAAGAATTTGCATTGGAGGACGTTGTTCAACATGTCTAGCAATGATTTGATTGTTTCCATGGCGTCCATTGCTCTCTTGTTTATGTGAGGAATCTGCTCAAAAGTGATTTCTATAAAAAGATCCTTGAGACTTTCCACCATATTTTTGTAAGGAGTGAGCTTGTCATCCTTGGTTTGGTAGTCATCGTTGACTTGGTTGATAACCAACTACGAGTCTCCATAGACTTTCATCTCTTGTATCTGCCACTGTACCGCTATCCTTAGACCTATGATTAGGGCTTCATACTCAGCAATGTTGTTAGTGCAAGGGAACGATATCCAGTATGACTTTGGAATACAATCACCTTGAAGGGTGATAAAAATAATGCCTACTCTAGATCCATGTTGGGTGAACGATCTGTCAAAGTACATCTTCCACTGAGTTGTGAAATTGATAAGGAACACTGATTCATCAATGAATTCAGATATCAGAGGGTTCTCTACATAGATGGGTGCCTCTACTAGTTGGTCTACAATCACTTTCCCTTTGATTTCCTTGCGTTCTACATACTCTATGTCAAACTCTGTTAAGATCGTCACCCATTTGGCCACTTGCCCAGTGAGAGTTGCTTTAGATAAAAAGTATTTCAACATATCAATTTTTGCAATGAGCTTGATTTGATGTGACAACATGTAGTGCTTGAACTTTTGTGAAGCAAAAACTATTGCTAAGCATGCTTTCTCAATGGGTGAATAGTTCATTTCATAACCCACCAAGGTTTTTTTGATGTAGTAGTTAGCCCTTTCCTTTTCATTTTCATCATGTTGTGCCAAAAGAGCTCTTAGTGTCGTTGATGTTGTTGAGATATATAGGATCAAAGGTTTGTTTGGAATTGGTGCCATGAGCATTGGAGGTGCTAATAGATGGTTTTTGATCTGTTGGAAAGCTTTATCACATTTCTCATCCCACTTGTAAGTTATTTCTTTATGGAGAAGATGCAAAAATGGGTGTATCTTGTCTGATAGTTGTGCTATGAACCTTTTGATGGATTGCAATATTCCTTGTAACCCTCTCACCTGCTTTAGTGTTTGTGGTGGTTCCATGTCTATGATGGATTTTACCTTTGCTAGATCAATTTTTATTCCTCTTTGTGAGACAATGAAGCCAAGGAGTTTCCCTGATGTAACCCTGAAGACACTTTTTTTGGATTTAGCCTTTGTATTCTTCCAACCTATCAAAGATGGGTCCTAAGACTTGTATGTGCTCACTCATTTTCTTTGATTTTTCCAAAATATCATCCACATAATCTTCAAGTATTTTTTGGGTCATATTGTGAAAGATGAGGTTCATTGCTCTTTGATAGGTTGCTCCTACATTCTTTAACCCAAATGGCATTACATTCAAGCAATAAGTTCCCCGTGGACAAGTGAATGCATTTTTGTGTTGATCCTCCTTGGCGATCATGATCTGATTATAGCCTGAAAAACCATCCATGAGTGATAGCATTTCATGCCCAGTTGTTAAGTCCGCAATGAGGTTGATGTTAGGAAGAGGGAAATCATCCTTTGGGCATGCTTTGTTTAAGTCTTTGAAATCTATGCAGATTCTGATGCCCCCAGTGGGTTTTGAGATTAGTACCAGGTTTGAAACCCACTCAAGATAATCTATCGGTCAGATGAATCCAACATCAAGAAGCTTTTGTAACTCAAGTTTTACCAAGAGTGTTATCTAAGGGTGCATCATTCTTAATTTCTGCTTAACTGGATTAGCTTCAGGATAAACTGCTAAGTGATGCACAACCACTTATGGGTCAAGGCCTGGCATATCTATGTATGACCATGCAAAGTTAGCTCTTCGCTCTTTCAGGAACATTGCTAGGTTCTTTTGTTCTTCGTCCAACAAGAATTTGGCATAGAAAGTGATCTTAGGTGCTTCTTCAATACCCACATTGACTGGAGTGGCCTTTTCTGCTAGTATTGTTGACTTCTCTAGATGCATTGCACTAAGGGGTAGATTGAATCCCCCATCCTTAGGTGCCTCAGAGAGGTTTTCACCTTCGAATGTGTCCTTTATTTTTACTATTTTAGGATTAGAAAGTGCCACAGTGTGGTTTTCACTTAAACATTTGCATGTTAGTTGTAACTCATTAATTTTCCAACTGAAGGATTCAATTGTCTCCCCATAGTATGCCCCTATGTCTAGCTCTATGTCAAAACCTGCTTTGTGATCTGTTCACGGTAAGTTGTCATAGAGTCCCATCAATTTTGAGATCACTTCATTGTTTTCGAATAAATCCAGAATCAATGGTCCTTGTTGGTCCATGTCAATGAGTTGTGGGTATGCTAAGCGTATTTTAGTTGGTTGATTGTTTTGAGTAAAGGATGTAATGAATATCATGAAGAGGGTGTTGTTCTAAAAAAGGTCAGCAACATCAAGAGGGAAGTTATCTAAGGTTATATCACATGATGTAGGCAACCAAGAAGAAACCTCAACCCGTTTAGCAGAAGTACCTTTGTCAATAAGGGTGACCTTGCTAGTGGTACAACCTAGGCCAAGATTCTTTAGTCGTATCTCAGGAACAATGGGTTCTAGCAAACCATTATCATTTTTTCCTAGCTTTTCATTCTTGTTATATCCCCAATTTTGCATGAGTTGCAAGCCTTTGTTATTATCTTCCATAGGAAGAGCAGGGATAGGCCGTTCATCCTGATAGAGGAGTTTAGAGATATCTTCCTCATTGACATCTTCTTGGTTCAAATCTCCCCACTTGGTGAAGGTAGTATCTGCCATCTTGATTGTTTTGGGCTCTTTGGTGTTAGATGTGGGTTTCCCATGAGATTGAGGAGAAATAGGTAGCTCTCCTAAGACAAAGATGTTCTTCATTAGCTTGTAATTCCCACAACCATCATCTTGGATTATTTCTTTGATATCAGGTATGTTCTGCACAATAGGTGTTTTTGCTTCTGAGGTGGATGCAAGGGATTATGGGTCAATAAATGAGGTAGATGGTGTAGGCCCTTCGTCATTCTTGGATATTTGGGGTATCTTATAGAACTTGGCTTCAAGATTCTTGCAATAGTAAAAAGGCCTAGGAGCTCCATGGATAGTAATCTCTCTGTCCTCGAAAGGAAACTTTACACATTGATGATAGGTCGAGGCTAAAAATTTTAGGGCATGGATCCATGGTCGACCAAGCAAGATGTTATAGGGAAGATCAAGTTCTAACACTTGGCATGTAGTTTCTACAATGAGAGGCACTACTTGAATTGGAAGTGCAATGATTCCTTGTGATACTCGTTCTTGGTCGTCATATGCTCTAATGGTGGTACTATTTGCTTTCTCAATAGTATCCTCTAAATAGCCCAAGTTCTTGATTAACTACAGGGTACAAATGTTCAAACCAACACCTCCATCTACCAAGACTCTTTTAACCTTGTTTTTATGAATGATAACCTCAAGGTGTAAAGCACGGTTATGAGATGGTTGTGATGGGAGGTCTTGTTTGGAGAATGTGAGAGGATGATTAGTGATATGCCCTACCATAGTTTGAAACTGAATGGTATCAATATCCTTGGGGATGGATGACTCAGACAAATATTTCTCCAATATTTCCCTATGTGCGGGGGATAACCTTAATAACTCTAAGATTGATATCTATGCAGGGGTCTTCTTAAGTTGATCTAGGACATTGTACTTGCTAGGATTGGATGTGGGAAAAGTAGGTTGTGTTCTAGATTGAGGTGGAACTCCTTGAACAGTAATTTTTCCACATCATGTGGTGACTCCACATTTTGCACTAGATCCTTTGATGGTGATGACGGTGATGATGCTATCGCAGGTAGTGACAATATGCAATAAGTATGTTGCACTTTTGTGTAATCCTTATATTTTTCGTTGTTGTTTGCTTTGTTTTGATCTAGCATGGGGTTCTTGTATATCTTAAGATCCTGATTCCCAACTGGTACTTCAACATATATGATTTTATTCTCTATGAGGTCTTGGATAATATTCTTGAGTCTCATACAGTTAGCCGTTTTATGTCCTTTGATTTTGTGAAAGTCACAAAGTCGTGTTCATTGTACCAGGATGGTTTCTCTTGTGGTTCTTGGTAGTTTTCAAAGTTAGGAAGTGGTATCAGATTTGACTCTACCAAATTATTCATGATGGTTTTGATAGGTTCAAATAACTATGTGTACTTGTGTTTAGGATAGTTGTTCTTGTTATTGGTTCACGTTCGTTGTGATTTTGTGTTTTTGATCTGATTGTTCTGATGAGGTGTTGTTTGTTGCACTGTTGGTTGAATGTTAGCAATTTGATTGTTGTTTGGCCTAGGAGCACTTAGGATTACCTTAGCATCTACCACACCATCATTTGTTACGTTCTTGTTCTTAGCCCAGACACGAGGCTTCTCATTTGAACTAGTTGATGGGAAATTGTCTTTGTAAGCTTGAGTATTTCCCTATGAGATTAGAGCTCTCTCAATGTTAAGAGCTCTAGGAACAATCTCGTCATATGATGTGATGCATTGCATTTTCAAGTGGAAAGATAGATCTAGGTCTAGATTTTCTATGATGATTCCTACTTGTTGTTCATCGGGAAGAGGCCACTTGCTTTTCTCTTTGTTTTGCCTAAGAGTGTATAGTTCTTCTAGGCTTACGTCCATGTCAAGATTAAAGGAGAAGTGATCGATGAATTTATTAGTGATTTCTTGGAAATTTTTAATGGTGGGAGGTAGATGAGAAAACCAATCCATAGTAGGACCTATTAAACTTCGAGGGAAGAGATGCATTAAATAAGAATCATTGTACGCCACCTCCATACACATAACATTAAATTCTTTGACATGGTCCATAGGGCTTCCTCTCCCTTTGTATTTATCAAATTTGGGGATTTCAAAGCCAATAGGGAATTGTACCATTGTGATGTTTCGATCAAATGGATAGGGACATAGATTCTGTGTATGGGGCTTCTTTGTCTTGCCCATTCGAAGATCACACATTTCTTGTGATAGTGCTTTAAATTATGATACTAGATCGTCTTGCGGGTTTGGTGGACGGACATATGGTGGCGTTGGAACCAGAATTTTCATTTATAATTCTATTGATTTTTCCATATAGAATCAAGGGTCTCACTTTATTATCTGCATAAAATTTATGTTTTTCCATCTGTAGAGTCAAATTATCCTTTTTACCACCATATCGCTACTATACTTAACTATACAATATATGCCTTTCCTTTTACCTCCTTACCACAACCTTCAACAAGCTAACTCACGGTAGTGCGGTGAGAAGGTAGCAATATATTGTATTATCGTTATACCGTGGAAGGTTGATACCTAGCCCACGGTAGAGCGGGGTCAACATCAGTGCTAGCAGAGGGAACCGCTATACTGTGGAGGGTCAGAATGAGGCCCATGGTCGAGTGGTAAAATGAGAATGGACACAAGGGAGAATCGCTATACTGTGGGGGGTCAACATGTGGCTTGTGGTAAAGCAGTATATAAGGCAAAGTACTAAGTATACACTGCGGTAACGCCGAGGAGACAAGTGAAGCCCGCGGTAGTGTAGTATAAGGAGAATAAGAAAATACAATATACCACGATACCACAGAGGAACGAAGGATGATGTGTGGTAGTGCGGTAATCGGCCGTTGGAGCATTAAATGAAGGCCAGTCACATCAATCAATGTCAAAATATGAAATTTAGCTCGATATGAAGGATTTGAATGATGTTGAACTTATAATTAATGTGGGATGATACAAGAATTTAACAAAGCAGATTATGAATTCATTCACTCGTGGTAGTCAAAGCAAAAGAACACAAGAAAGCCAAGGCTTCTAGATGTGGTACAGGAAATGAGAGGATTTATAATGGTTAGAACAATGAAGGATACTACTCCAACAGAAGCAGCAACCATAACTATGCATTCAACCATGTTCACAAAAGATGTAGTAGAGAAATGGAAAAGAGGATAACAGAGTATGAGAAAAGACTCAAGTTATCAAATGATGAAATGAATAAGCTATTCATTGAAAATATCAAATTAAAGCAACAATTACAACAAGTCACAGATGTAAAAGGAGATGAAATAGTTGTCTACCATCCACCTACTCCAGTTGAGTATCCACAAATTCAACAATTGAAAGAAGAGATTGAAAAGTTGAGGAAACATAATATGGACGATGTCAAGCATCACATCTTGGGTGCTTTAGAGGGAATATTGAAGCACAAAGTTGAAGTTTTAAAGTAGAAGATAAGTGGATTTATGAAGGTTTTATTCATTTGGTAAAAGCTCTAGAGCAAATAAATACTAATTCCCCTATCTTAGAGGAATTACAGAAAAGATGGCAACCTACTTACCATATATTAACCAATCTGTGCAAAGCAACCCAAAGGGATCCTAATGTACCTCCAAGATTAAATCCTACCCAACAGATGGTGAAAGGAGTTATTGATGAGCATAGGTATTTGATCAACATGAAGAAGAAGAAGGTAGAGAACAGAAGGAATTCATTTGATTCAATAAAACACAGTTTTAGTCCCTTGATCGTTAAAAGTGATAGGCAACTCAAGGATGTGGATGAATGGAAGAATGAGTTCGATCAAATGGTTCCCCAATGCTTGACATGTATTCAAGGTGATGGTGATATTAATCTAGAGAAGTTCCATACCCTTCTTGATGGAATTATGACATTGGATAATGGTTATACCAAGTTTGTTGTAGATTCCATAAATTTGCTTAATAGCAGATGGAAGAGCTACCTTACAAACTTCATTGTTGCATAGGACTTCAAGTGGCTGAATGATTTAACCATTAGCAATTGGGAGGAGAAATATCTGGGCTCGGACGAAGATTAATCATCATCATAAGGAAGAATATATTATAAAGTAAGGGATTTGCATAGGTCTTAGATGACCATGAGCTTCTTACTTGAAGACTAAAGGACTGGAGCATGTGTTGGTTGTTTAGTTTTTTTTGTTTCTCAATTATACTTTGTTATTAAAAGATGCAACCTTTGGCCTGAAGCTTGTTTTTCCTCTCATATAAGTATAAGATACCAAGGCCAAAAGGGACATAGAAGAATAGGCGAATAGGAGAAGTATACAATATGTACGTGCAAATTTTGATGGAGTTAATAAGAAATCCCTGATTTAGTGGCTCAGTATTGGTATCAATTGTTTGTTAATTTCATTGAAGATATTATCAGTTTGTCTCCATATTTAATACCTCTTTGTTGTTTAAATTGAATATATCAGCATATTTTCAGTTTATCAGTGCACATTTGATGTATCTTTGTCGCATAATTGATTGGTTTTTTCAAGTAAAGATTAAAAATCCCTTGATTATTCATAGCAACTTAGAATTATTACTTTGGATCATTAAAGAAGAATCTAATAATTACATCCCTGCCAGTTTATACAAGTTATAAACATAGAAGTGCCAAACAGTTATAATTATTGCCAATTATAAGTCACTTAACCTTGATTTCTATCTGAATCCATATACCCAATAGGCACTAGTCCTATACATTTCATTTCATTCATTATATTTTTTACATCTGTTAACTGAACATATTGATCTTTACTACTCATACAATCTACACTAAATTAGGATTTCATCTCTCCACATCAAATTGCCATTGTGGATATATTTCTTAGGAGAGAATCACATAGCTCAAGTCTACATCATTCATATAGGTAGACCCACCTAGGTCTAGTAGTACCTAAAGAGAAGAAGGTCTAAACCATTTAGCCTTGTATGTTACCCTGAAACGTACCAAGAGCTTGGCAACCTCTTGAGGTATTTTACCTGCGTTCTTGAGAGTTAAAAGGTGGGATGATGGATGAGTTGTATGCGATATTTTGATATGATAAGGTGTTATATAGGGTGTATGGTGGTGTGAGATTCTGTGAGGGTGATTGTGGTGTTGATGTATATTTTCCCAATGTCTTTGTTTTGATGATATTCTATTGAGGGTTATAATAGGAACCTTGTTGTTGTTGTGCAATCAATTGTTGTTGTTGGGCATACTGTTGGGCTTGCTGGGCTGCTAGGGCTGCTTGTTGTTGTTGCATTACTAAGGCGGCTTGTTGAGCTTCTTGTTGTTGTTGTGCTGCTAAGGCTGCTTGATGAGCTTAATGTTGTTTTTGTGCTAAGGTCGCTTGATGAGCTTGATGTTGTTGTTGCGTTGCTAAGGCTGCTTCTTGTTGTTGTTGTGTTAAGGATGCTTGTTGAGCTTGATGTTATTGTTGTTGTTTTGTTGCTTGTTGTGTTGCTTCTAAGGCTGGTTATTGTTGTTGTTGGATGGCTTGTTGATAAGCTTGTTGTAAAATTAGGGCATGTGCTTATAATTTAGGATCAGGCGGTTGTTCGGATATCTGAGTTGGATTGTGAGCGTTAATATTGTGAGTGGGTAGTGGATTGTTGATGATGGGTGAAGGGTTCCCTTGGTTAAACATTCCTTGTGTGATGGTGAATTGAGATGGAGGAATGTAAGTTTGAGGTCCCAATTGATTTTGCATGATAAAGGGGACTGTGGAGAGAGATGAGGATGATGTCGTTAGATTTTTTGATGTTAAGGGCACATTGAGACCTTGAGTCCATGGTTCAAAAAATTTCCTTGTCCCATGTCTTAGGGATTTCCTTGTGCTAGAGATGTAAACAGGGAATTAGCTCGGTTGATGGGATTCATGATCAAGGGTATGTTTTGAGATGGATTGATAATAGGATGGATGCGCTTTGTGAAACCAATGGTATAGATGAACCAATTGGAGGATCAAATAAATATGTCCCCATCTACGTTAAGGGTTGACTCTATGGTATGGTATTGACATGCCTTTGTGTGTTGTTTTGAGATACTTGGTCTATACTGCTCTGTGTGATGGTGGGCACACTTGTGGTACTTATGGATATGGATGAAGAGGGGTGTCCTCGATATGTTGAAGTGGTTGTGGAATAATGAAGTTCAAGAGGTGTGTATGGTTGTTTAGGATCTTGGGGAATGGGAGGAATACCAAAGGTAGGTGTCCAAGTGGTTGTTAGAGGTGGGGGATTAGAGTCAAGGGTACCCACAAGTGTACTGCTTTCAAATGGAATAGTTAGACCAAAGTCTTGGGAAAGACTAGTTGCAAGACTAGGAGTGGATGTTTGATTTAGCCCTAGTGATGGAGTTGTGAGGCTTTGTGTCAAGTTTTGTGCAACAAATGATGGGGAAATTGGAGCTATGTTTTCAAAGGCTTGATGTTCCATGATTTCCTCTCTAGTAAGCCCAAATGGATTATTTGTAACGTCTTCAATCTCATATGGTCCTAGAGGAGATGATGGTTGTTGTGATGGGGTAACTTGACTTCTTGGATCAAATTATAAAGGATTTGGATCACTTGAGGTAAATGTAAATTTGGTTTTCTCCATGATTCTCTTGTGTTGTGATCTCATCTTTATCATAAATTTTGTGTCACTTATGGGAGAGTTGTGTTGAGATTTGTAATGTTTGAACTCTCTAGTTGACTCAAATCTAGGTAAAAGGGATGCTCTATTGGGATGTGGATGACCCGCTCTAGGTTGACTCATATGTGCCATACTAGTCTTTTCTTTGTTTCTTTTCATGTTTTGTGTGATTGCATGTGCATAATGTGATCCCTGGTACTATGTTGATTGGCATGTCTTTATACGTTTGTGAGCCTACTTTTGATGACCCTTGTCACTCCACTAGTGCAAGGATACAAAGGAAGTGAATTTGTTGTGACATTATTTTATTTGTATCTACATTCTTCTATATGTCATTAACCTTTATTTTTCACTTGTCTTGTTTTTTTGTTACACCTTGTTTCATAGTTATCGAGTTGCTTTTACCTTCATAAGTAAATATAATGGTAGATGATAATTGTGAATTTAATATGTTTTTCAGATGAATGAAATACTAAAATATTCAATAAGATGTTATTGTTTTCAAAAGAATGAATATGTTTTATATTGATCATGGAAATTGAGATAAATAAATAGGAATAGCAATATGATTGCAATGTAAATGCTTTGATAATGAAAATGATTTATGATGCTAATGGATTTATTGAGAATGGCTAACTACTATTATGATGCACTAAGTTGAATGCAGATACAAGGATCAAGCCTCCGAAAGAGAGGGGGAGTATCACTTAGGAGAAGGATTTGATCTGGTAACCCTTAACAAGGCCTAAACTAAACTCTCACACACACATAAAGAATGGTTAAGTCAAGTAGTAGTTTGAGAAATTGGTAATTCATTCCTTAGTATGGTTTGTTCATGTATTAGATAGGTTGTGATCTCATTTGAGAGTGTTTGGATTTGTGTTAAGTGTTTGGTTGGTGTAAAATCTTCCTTATATGTTACTTATGTAATCGATTAGAAATATATACATAGAATGTATATATATGTATACATAAGCATGTCGACGATAAACCCATGCACATAAGTTAATACACACATGAGTATACGTAGATAGGAGTTCCTACGCATGCTCATGTATGAATTGCTCATGGTCATGAGGGTATTGAATGGACAAACAGACACACACACACACATATATATATATATGCACATCACATGTATATGTGACTATCGATAAGTTAGCAAATAATTGTGATATATGCATTTATACACATATTGGCATACCAATATGTATTGATGTAATGGGACGTCCATACATGTATATTGATGTCTGTAAGTATATGTATATATGTATATATGTATATAAGTATATACATATAATAATGTTTTTATAAACGATAGCATAGAAATATGCAATTGAATATTAAATGGTTTATTATTGTGATTGATGTTAATGAATATATATATATATATACATACAAATATATATAAGTTTATATACTTTATAAAATGCTCAAGTGAAAGTAACAATAGCATTGTCATTAAAGCGTTGTTTATAGCATGTGCATATATGTGTATTATAACTGCTCCATGGAATAAGGAATTCAATGCATAAAACATAGTTTGGAATCATAACTTATAAACAACAATGTATAATGCATGTAAATGCAAAGGAAGAAGAGTTTCCCACGTACTTGAAGTTGATATGTATGCATTAAATGTAGTTGACACCTTTGTTAAGTGTTGAGTGTAAAACAAAGACCAAGTCAAGAACTTTAAACGTAGAAACAAGAATAAGACTTATTTTACTGTGAAAGAACATCAACCAAATTAATAGGGAATTAGGCATTTTGGTGGTGCTAATTTCTGAATTTCTTAAACCAAATGGAAGTACGTTGTTGCAAGTCAATTTTTTTTTGATAAACATGTGTTAAAATGAACTGGTCAAACCATAGCTAGCTCAATAAGAGGTCAATCTATTGTTTTATTAGCTAAGTATTTACTAGAATCGCTGCCACCTTTTTCCTGGAAGTGCCAAGTCGAATTATATTGTTGTGTGGTGTCGATTTTCTTAACATACCTATAGGCATCATTTTCTTATGTTTTTTTATAAATAGATGGGCTATTCTCCTCATTTGGATACCCAATTCACTTTCAATCTACTGCATTTTATTTGCTTTGTTCTTGTTGAGAGTTTTTATTGTGAGGATAGTTTTTGAGAAATATTTTATAAGAGGGTTTGAAGAATTGATCTTTGGGGGATTGAGCTAGGATTCTACTTGTTCAATTGGAGTTAGCATATAACAAGCATGAAATTTTATTCTCTCTTTATGTTTTAACTATTTTGAGAAAGCTTGAATGTCTTGATTGTTTTGCTTGGATAAATGCATTAAATTACTAGAATGGAGAAATTATCTATTTGCTTATTGGAAAGGAAAAGAATCTAGTTGTTATGATTTCCTTATGAGTGTTTGTACCTACTCCATATTAAGGAGTGGATATTACCAATAGTATTATATACTAGGATTGATGAAAACGCGAATAGCTAAAAGAAGTTATTTAATACTTTTATACCCTATATAGGAACTCAAATGATGTTTCTATTATACATAGATAGTTTATACTATACGTATAAAGAATGTGAAAAGTATCGATTTCATGAGGTGATTTGATATTGTTAATTTATAATGCTAGGAAACCTTGGGAAAGATAAGGTTAGCAATACAACAATAGTGTTGGTATGAAAGATGTGATAGGATATCTTATTATTAATCTCTACTTGAATGATCACTTGATCGTTGCTCTACTTGATTATTGATTGAAACCCTAGGTTGAGATTAACCTACTTGGTTGGGTTGTTTATTTATTTTTTGCTTGAAGCACATAGGTTGAGGTTAACCTACATGATTAGATTGATCGTTGATTGTTGATTTTATCTTAGAATTAAGATAAAACAAGGTTGAGAGTAACCAATGTGATTAAGTTGACCACTTGAGTTTGTGACTTACTATTTGGTTGGAGCCATAGGTGGATTACCCTATTGAGATGGAATTGTTACTTGATTGGTTGTTTTACACTCTTGACGTGAAGTCATTTTATTGATAAAAAGTCTACTTTTTGATTAGTCTTTTATTGGTGAGATTACAGTCTTGAATGGGGTCTTTTATTGTTGAGACTATATTTTTTAATGAATCATTTATTGATATGATTAACATTTTGATTGAATCCATTTATTGTTGAAATCATGTTTTGAGATAAGGTCATTTATTGATGAGATTATACTTTTGATGGGAACCATTTATTGTTGTGATATATTCCTGAAAGGAATCATTTATTGATGAATATGTGTGATAAGATGAAGCTTATGTAGCTATACTTAGATTATGAAGTTAATATTCGTAAGTTAGAGCCATGAGAGCTCATAGGTTATTCCTAGGATTAGAGTATCCAATGAAGGAGTAGCTCATGCATGAGAAATACCTAGTAGAAGTAGTATTGTAAGTTTAAAAGGGAATACCTAGTAGAATAGGGAGTAGCTCATGCATTAAGGAGTAGCTCATGCATGAAACTTTGGCAAAAGTAGTGTAATTTGCCACTAGTTATGTTGTCAATTTCATTGTGTTCCTTTTATTCATGCTAGATCATGATTTCCATACAAGTTAGGATGTATACAAGTTATAACATGTAGGGCACAACATTGAGTTCAAATAGGCCACAATTATGAGGTTATCAAACTGTATAGGAGTGAATTTGCACCCCTTATGCAAATTCCCCTTTTACAATTCCTCACCTTAGAAATACCAAATCCGAAGGCACAAATCCACATCATCCTGCTGCCTTCGCTCCACTTGGCATTTGTTTTGTGCATCAGTAGAAGAATAACTATCGAGGACGCTCACGCAGTGCGCTTACATCCCTGATGGATTCTTGTGTTTGAAGCCTATAGAGGCATTACAATTCCCATTGGGATCAATTTGTAACACCCTTCTTTGACCAACCGACCTGAATATGGCTATTTTTCTCATCCCACCTTCAAAAACACTCTTACTTCATTCACTTAATCTCTTTTTGCAATCTCTTCACATCTTCTACACAGTCCCTCTAAGCATTTAATTTAGCTCTCTACACAATCTTTCTAGCATTCTCTTAACATCCATCATTCTCAAGCAGCACTTTGGCACTCCATAGAAGTAACAACAATACTCCATCAACTTCGTAGAGCAAGTGTTGAATAACACCATTGTAGCAGGGTCTTGAGTCCTCTCTCTTTTCTCCTCCATTAGCTAGTGAGCTCTTGGTGGAGGTGGTAAGCATTTCCACTCCTCTCCTCTATGATTTGGTTGGGCAGCACATTACAGTTTTGTAGTGTCTATTATGTTCTTTACTTTCATTCCTCCTTTATCATATATTTTCCTATCGTTGCTATCTTGGTTGTTCATGGAGGTGGACACACCAAAACGAGGGTCTAACTGAGGCAGACCCCTATACAGTCCCCCAACAATTTTCCTCCTTGTGTGTAGGTGGATGTTCCTTTGGAGCTAGTTGGCAAACAAATACCTTGGTGAGATTATTCTGGTCGCCTTAATCCTCATATATTTATTTTCTCATATTTGATCATATTTTGCCTACTTCGTAGCTCTATTTTGATCCTTTGGAAATAACTAGCTAGGTCGTCAGCCTATTTTCTGGTGGATCATATTATCTTTCTAGTCCTCTGGTCGTACAAACACCAACGTTCTACGTTGTTGTCCTAGAATTGTGCTTTCGTCTTTGGGAAAAGAGCTACCTGAGGCACAGTGTTGAACCCAAAAACTAGCTCGCCTAGCGAGTTTCAAGTCTACAAAGTGATCAAAGGACCTTATAGTCCTCATCACTCTCATCCCTCATTCCAAAACACCCCTTTAGAGTGAGGTAAGTTAGGGCATCCTTCCGCTCTTGGCTCTCCATGACCTGGGGCCTTCAACATGGTTGGTCCCCCTCTCTTACACAAACCAACTTCTTCATTAAAGGGAGGGCCATATTACCATGATAGATGTGTGAGGGATCGCATAAGAGTCCTTGGTTGGAAGAAAAGTGATTGATTAATGCTTCCCCTCTACAATTGGCACCCAAGGTTTGGGGATTTTTGCACTAGTGTTGGGAATAACTAGGATGCTTGCACCAAGGAAAGAGGACATCTAGAGTGTATGCACCAATGCGACAACATCCAGATCATTTTTTCATCTATTGTCGAAGGAAGATCAAAAGAGCTATGTATGTATCTTGTACCCATTTATATGGAAGGTTGTAATCACGAATGTTAAAATTTAGTTTATTCAATATGAAATCTATATTATCGAAAGATTTGTGAAATGTACAATGAAATGCAATGGAAGTTTGGAATAGTGTTTATTTCAAATGTGCATGGAATTTACTTATGGAAAATAAAAAAATTATTGCTATGTTATGGCATCATGGTTCATTCACTTAAGGTGAAAACTTTGAATTTTTACTGAGTTGAGAATAGGGGTTGTTACAATTTTCATTTTGGAGATGACACAAGGCATTGAGACATTTAGGTCTCTTCCATGTTGAACCAAAAACTTTTCTTTGTTTTTTCTCTCTATGTGTCATTATTCCTTTGTGCTCATTGTTCCATGAGTTATTTGGGGAATGGTGTCAATTCCAAGCTCGATTATAACACTGTCGCAAATACATACGTTGACCCCAAATCTGTGGATCCCTTATGTGTTATGTTAGGATTATATATGGGGGGAAACCTCCTTTTCATGACGTCGCTCTACTTGGAAACATATGTTGGCATAGGGCTTTCTAAATAAAGCTCTCATGTATTGGCATTCATCATTTTTCTACTTTAAAGTAATTGCTCATAGCATGGATTTTAGCAATTTCTTTAAAGTGGGGCATACACATCCCTACTCATTGTTTGCATATTCCTTTCAAAGTGTGGTCTTCTTATTTCATGTGATGTGTCTTCTTGGTGGTGAAATTAGTTTTGATGTCCCTTAAGAGTGTGACCTTTCTTGGCATATGGCATTCCTCTTAGTGGTAATGCTACGAATTGCATTCCCTAATTCATGAATCTTTTATCCTCAACTAGTCCTCTCTTGGTGACATTAAGCATGATGTTCCCTAAAATGAGACCTTTCATGAAATAAGAAAAAACCCTTTGACTATCCTATCCTAACACAACTTTCTTGCCAGTGGAGGCTTTTTTTTCATGAGTGTAGCATAATGCGGCTTGCTAGCCTTGTGGAATCATTTTTTGTGTGGTTCCTTATCAAAGTTATCAAGAGGTATAACTTTGTGTATGGTTGATGTATGGGAGCCTATAGACCTAGCATGATTTTCCCATCATCCACCTTTTTGTGGGTACATACCAACCTAGTGTGTGCTTCTCACTTTCTTGGGGCTCACCTAGTGGATATCAGATTTCACTAGCCCTCGTGAGTATATTTTGTTTGCATAGTGGACAACGGGTTTTCACTTGTGAATGATTTTTATGGACAACAAAGCAGTTATGGCTAGTACATCTTTTATTTTCTTCCTTTTTGCATTAATTTTGATTGTTGCAAATCATATCATACATATGTGTGTGTCCATTTGTGCTTATGTTAGTTTGCCATGTGATCTTGATCTTGGGGGCTTGTGCAACCTCCTTGATCTTTTTCATCCTATCCCATCAACATTTGTGCACCTGGACCTCTCTTGACCTATTCATCTACTTTAGCGTGAGTCTGAGCGCAAGTTCATACTCTCACTAAAGTGGGGGCTAAATGTAGTGTCAGAAAATGTACTCATTTACATTTTCACACTATGTTTGCATCCCCTTAATTAATTGGACTTAATTAAGCCTCTAATGGGCCCAATTAAGCATTTAAAAACCTAATCAATTTTGTTTTCTAAAAGGAGAACCTACATTAAACAATTGCAAACATCAAATTACACATCTTGGAAAATGTATATCCTAGGTTTAAGGCCTAGGAACCTCTTGCCCAAGGGAGAATTGATCCTTCTTAAGTTTAGGATCCCATTTTTTAATATGTTTTTGGTGGAATTTTTATGATCTAAATTCAAATTGCAATTGTTAGCTTTTGATGTTTAATTGTTAGGAAATTAGAAAATTGCCTATAAATAAAAAGGTATTTTTATGAATTCAAATCTAACACACCTTATGCAAGCATTCCTAAAGCAAGTATTATTTTCAAGAGCATTGGAGAGAAAATATATAAATCAATTATTGCAGCATTCAAGATCCCATCATGATGTCAAAATTTATGTGTGTTCATGCATGTTTTTGAGCTAACATTATGATGTAGGTTTCAAGTTTTTGAGCATCTAATCAAGCCATTTCATGCAAGATATAATCCTTGGAGTGATGTGTTAGACTTTAGTCCTCTAAGGGCAGCCATTGAGGGTTTGGTGAGTTGTAACAAGCTAGTGTTCATTCATCATCCCTTCCCTTTTATCATTATTTCATTATCAAAGTTTAATTACCAAACTAGGGTTTGACTAAGGAAAACCCTTATACACCAAAAATAAACATTTGTATCCTCTTTGTGTGTTTGTAGATCTAAAAGTGAAGAAGAATTAAAATTGGATCAAAAGTGCAATTTTGCAAAGTCGTCAAATTTGTCAAGATACGGAAACTCACCTATAGGTTTTATTTTCAGCCTTTCAACAATAAAACCTAGGGAAATCAGAGCCTTAGATCAAACATCAGAGGATTGCAAAAATAATTTTCAGATCCTTGTACAAAGACCCATTCGCCCTTGGAAAAATGAGTCCTGGTAGGACGCTTTACAACATTTTTGGTGATAGGTGCATAGTGTCTTAACCTTCTTAGATCTTCCTATTGATTGTTTTTTTTAATAGTGTTATCATAATATTTTGTGTTTCAAGTAATAGATCTCATAAATTAGATTATTAATGCACTTTTATTCTTCTCCCAAAACTATTGTTCAGTCATATTTTGTTGTTTTTCAGCCATACTTGGACATTACGATAGCAAAGTGTCCAAACTTGGGGCTAACTCACCTTAAGGGTTGTAGGTCAATTATAATCATTTGTGACACTCTCCCTTTTACTAATGAAATTGGAAAAGGTGGATTTTTTATTAGGTGGACACCCCCTTTGTGTTTTTTGGCATAGGCCCCCCATTTATAGCTCTTCCTATTTCACCCTTCATCCCCCTTTTTCACCACTTCATCTATTTCTTGCATATTGATGAAAGTTATAATATGTAGTGTAATGTGAAAGCCTCCATGATGTAGGAGTATCCAGTGGAGTAGGGAAATCTTGCATCACCCAAAAAAAATGATTTTCCTTATTTTCTTTAGTTGTTTTGAGTCCCATGATTGCACTTAAGTGGTGTAAGATAGTCAAAAGTTAGAAAAGGTGAAAAATGACCACTTACTATTTTTAGTAAGTCAGCCTAAATGAGATCATATGGACCTAAAATTTTACCCCAAGGAGCAGAACTGAAAAACATTGTTGGGCGCAAAAGAATCGTCTTAATACCCTACACGGTTTGGGAGATATTAAAGTTTTTGTCTCGAGAAATTTCTCCAATGCAACTTCAAATTCAAATATGAAAACTTTAGAGGCTCCAAAACAACTTGAAAAGTGGATGAACCAATCTTTGATCGGTTTGGTGTTGTAGATATCTTTGAGAGCTTTCCAATGATATGTTATAATAACAAATTGGACACTCGGATCAAAAGTTATGGCCCCATAAAGTTGTTCCACTAAAAAGTGAATTTCATCAAAATATCTTCCTAGGCAAGAAATCAAATGGCAAGACTTTTGGAGCCAACACAAAAGGGAAAGTTACACTTTCTAGAATATTCTAGGCCAGTTATTGGGTAAAATAAAAAGGGATAAGTGGGATTTGTAGAAGGTGGCTCCATTAGTGTAGATTGTGGCTTCGAATAATATATTTTATTATCAAAGTTGATTTTGGTGTAATGAATCAAGCCCATGAGGCTGTAGCATTGTAAGTTTTGAATCTATAATTTCATTTTTTGAAAATAATTGAAAGTGAGTTATTTTTTGTCTCACATCTTTTGTGTTGGTATCTATTGTTGTGATTTGTGTGGATTTCAAGCAGTGTGGCCCTCATCAAAGTGGTATCAGAGCAGTTTTACTTAAGTGTGTAAACAAATCGCTGAACATGAGGCAATTTGCAATAGGACTTGTGGTTGTGGGTTTTTGAGGAAAGTAATCAAAATGCCTCCATGAAGAAACCATGGTGGTGGAAGGAATGTTATTGTACCAGAAGAGGGTTTTAGAGCCCTGCACAAACAAGTTTAAGCACTGTAAGAGGAGCTACGTCGACCGTTTGAGCCAAGAGGAGGAGATGAAAGTGAAGATGAAGCTAAAAATGAGGAACATTTCAAAGAAGAACAAGATGCAATAGATCTAGAGCAAGTTAGATTATTTAAGGCCATCTCTAAGATTGGGAAAAAGGCCAAAGATCGAAGTTCTACATTTTTTGCAAATCTTAACCCAAAAGAGTTGATTGATTGGATCAATGATATGGAGGAGTACTTTGAGTATGAGGAGGTGGAAGATCCTGAAAGGGTCAAATTTGCAAAGACCAAGCTAAAGGTTCATGCGAATATTTGGTGGAAAGAGGTACAACTAGAAAGAAATTGAAGAGGAAAAGAGAAAATAACAAGATGGGATCGTATGGTGGAAAAATTTAAAAGACAATTCATTCATGTGGATTATGACCTAGATTTGTTGAAGAAGATACAAGGGTTGAAACAAGTGGGAAAATTCGTTAAGGAGTATACAGAATAATTCTACCATGTATTGATCAGAATAGACCATTATGAGGCCAATAAGGAGAAAGTTTCCCATTACATAAATGGGTTGAAGCCAAGTATTCAAGAAGAGTTGGGTCTGGTAAGAATTTCTACCATTGAAGATGCATATTAGTTTGCTTTGAAGGTAGAAGAAAAGTTGAATAGAATATTTGAAAGCAAGAAAAGAGGTGGGGGTCATGGCAGAAAGACTAGTGGACGGTCATATGGAGGTCAAAATGAAGATCACAAGAAGGGTGAAGGATCTAGTAGCAACCAGAACCAGAAAGGAGGTAACACCTACTGTTCTCGTGATCAAAATAGTGGAGACCAAAGAGGAAGAGGAAGATCTAGACAAGGACTAGAAAGAGGAGGCTTTTGTGGTACCTGTTTCCAGTGCAGAGAAGGACATAAAGCCTGTGAGTACCCTCAACATCAAGGAAGGAGAAATAGAAGACCTAAGGTTAATGCATCAGTTGCACATGTAGATGAAGATGTTGAGTCTACACATTCTGAGGATGCAGAAAGATGAGAGGTTCTTGTTGCTACAAGAGCCTTTTTGAATGGGAAGGAAACAACTCAAAGGAAGAATTTATTTCGCACTAGATGTAAGTGTGAAGTTAAAGTTTGCAATGTTATTATTGATGGAGGTAGTACTAATAACCTTGTTTCAAAAGAAATGGTTAGTAAGTTGTGGTTGGAGAGAAGAAGGCATCAGAATCCATACCAAATTGCTTGGTTCCAAAAGGGTCATAAAGCTTTGGTAAATGAATAATTTCTAGTAAAGTTCAAGATTGGAAATTACCATGATGAGGTATTATGTGATATTATTCCTATGGATGTTTGTCATATGTTGTTAAGTAGACCATGGCAGTTTGATCAACGAGCAGTACATGATGGACATGCCAACACCTATTCTTTGACAAAGGATGGAGTTCGCCATAAGTTGAAGCCCTTAAAAGAGGTAGAGGAAAAGGTACGCAGTAATGCAAGAATTTTTTTCATTGATGGAAGAAAGTTCCTAGAAGGTATGAGGCATGCGCATATATGTTTTGCATTGATCCCTAGAGTTGATAAAGAAGATACTAATGAGGTACGTGTTGATGGTGTTTTCTACACAGCAACAACTCAGACAAAATGCAATATTCTATCTCTCTTGAAAGGTTATTTTCAACAATAAATTACTGAAAATCACCCCAAGGTCTCTCGGGTGTCAGGTCATGACGATGCACAAACAACTCAGATAATATGTGAAATGTTGGTAATCACAATCGGACCTTACTACAAGCAAACTATATCCTTCCAATTTATCAGATTTTGCGATATGATGATCTTAAATCCTAAATCTAACCAGATAATAAAGAAACAGCAAAAGATAAGGGTGCAAAGATATAATAAGATCTAAACTATTCCTAGAATGAACATGCAAATGATAGATATCTGGAATGGACCAATCTCAAATAACCAACTCTTGTTTAACCCATAATGCGATATCACAAGAACGGTGCAATCTTCTAAGGTATATAGATTTTCAAATCATAGATATTCATCCACAATCGAACTAGGCACAAATGAATATATGGTCCAAGTTGACTTTACCAGTCTACTACAATCAAATAGTTACTGGGAGTATAGACTAGAGATTGCTACAAACATTCCAAATATGAAATCATGAACATCATCCACCAAACTAATCCAACTCCAAACACTAAATTCTAAATCTTTAAGCAATTTGAAAGATGAAACAATTAGAACCATGCAAGATAAACTAACACAAGAGATTTCACCAGGAAAAACCACAATGTCTTCAATTGTATTAGATCACCAAAATGTTGCAACAATTCCACTGTTCTGTTACAATATTTGCTTCAAGAAATTGACTACTACTTCTACTACAAAATGCTCTAGCTCTTTTATGTTCTAACTTGTTTCTAATATTTTCTTAGCCCCCTACAATGAGGCAAGGATGCCTATTTATAGCAAGTTCTCAAGACATGTCGGCCTAGCCAAATATTTACAAAAAATAAATCAACCAAAACAAGTCGGCCTTATGAATTTCAAAATTAGGCACACATTAAAAGCCGATACATCATCAAGGTCGGCCTAGACACATTCCCTAATGTAGCCCGGATCAACACATGCCCTATAATAATAGGGAAGCACAAATCTCAAAATGAACATTAACTACCGCCTCCCTTATCCTTACTCTGGGCCAATGATCCCTAAACCTTCAAAAATACTTTATCTAGCTCGGTGACAGGTGGCAACGGCAAGATCCTAAGCCGACATTCAATGGAACCAATCTCTTCTTTTGACTGTTCGACAATTTTATTCCAATCATCTTTGTGGGCTTGATACTTATCCATCACTGTCAAATAGGTTGTTGCATCATCCAACTGGTGCCCTGTTATGACATTCTCAGAATTTGGGGTGTATACATCATGCCACCATTCCCTTAGTTGTTCCAAGTTCAAATACTTAGGAGCAATTTTCCTCCTGCCAGTCATGATCTCAAAAAATGCAATGCGCCCCTCATAGACACCAGTTAAATCACCATCTATTAATTTCTTTCATTTTTGAATCTTCCTCATGGCCTTCTGTCGAATCTGCAAAGCCTCAAACCATTCCCAAGGCTCATCAAGTCTAGAGGAAGGAAGAATCCCATCCGCAGCCAACTGATCTTTGCCATATTCTATGACCACTCTAGATTTTTGCAACAAAAGGTCAATGTCCTCCTTATCCTAGGATAGCACATGCTCCAACAAATCCTTGGCTCTGACTGCATCTTTTCCAACCGAAAGGACATCTTTTATTGCATTATCTCCTTTTACTTGCACATCCTTTAACCAATCCACCACAGTCTGAGTAGAAGTCTTCATTTTTTCAATCTCGGAAATAGTTTCCTTGGGCAAGAAACCAGGAGTAACAGAGGAAGAGGGGTGGAGAGATTGCAAAGGCTTCATTACATCCTCCAAGCACTTCCTAAGCCTCAAAATCATCTTTGATATTGGCCCAATAGTCTTCTAGGTCATCCTTGTGGCGGTATTCTTTGGTGGCCTTCTTCTGTGCTTCCCCGGTGATATCAAAATTTGTTCTTTTGGAGTGAAAGGAAAAAACATGAGCCGCCAATTCATCCCTTGCTGCATGTGACGATTGGATGGAAGGGCACACCTCTGCCACGCCAATTCCAAGAGGGAAATCCCCACCAAAACCTGTTTTATGCTTTTCCTTTTTGACAACTGCATCAAATTCACATATCTGTCTAACAACTTCCAATAACACAACATGATCAGTAGGGTACCTAGGTAACCTGTATGGAGCAGCCGGGCATCTGTCAATTCTGATGTAAGAGAAGGTGGGAAACTGTATGAACTAGGCTCCATATTTTTTATCAACTCCTTCGCTCCATCTGACAATCTCACATGCTCCGCATTTTGAAGCATCCTAGTGATATGCATTGTGAATGCATCATTGGCTCTTTGGTAATCCTCGTGTCCTAGATGCAACTCTGGGTAAATGTCATAGACTATATCTTGTCCAAATGTCCCCTGTGGATTCAAACCCCTGTATGGGTAGAATCTGGCTAACACATACACCACATAAGAAGACATGGTGAACTTCTTTGTTTCTAGGACATCCCTCAGCTTTCTATCAATTATAGCACTGATAAGTCCTGCCCAATGGTAATTGGTTCCTTGTTCAATTTTGTTGATCACATGGACCATCCAGTTTTCCAACACCCCGACACTTCTCAAACCTGCTACCCTGCTCAGGAATGTGATTGCATCATATATATCTGACCTGAATTTAATCCTGTGCAATTGCTTGGGCAGTTTGGAGTAGTGTGACTTTGGCTTCTCCAAACAGGAATTAATCATTTGTTGCACTTTGGTGGGCTCATTCTCATAGTAGGTTCTAGCTAGATCCATGTTTAAGGTGCACACAGAAGGAAAATCTGGCATGTCGAAAGCTTGAGCAATGGAAATAGGATTAAAATTCGCCAAGACTCTCCCCTCAGTGCTAACAACCCTCTGTGTGTCAAAATCATATTGTCGGGCACACTCAAGTATTAACTCATAGCATTGGATTGCAGGAGGGAACCCTGCCACATGCACTAGTCCGAACTTCATCATTCCTTGTCTTAAGGCCGACAGATCCTTCTGAGCTATTCTCTCTTTGAACTCCTCGTATCTCCATGCTCCAACATTGGTGTCTAAAACCTTAGACCACATAGAGGATACCTTGCTATCAGGAAGTTGACTCTTGGTATCCAGTCTTAGTCTTTCTGCCTCTGAAATGGAGGACCCTTCTGTATCACCTTTGGATTTTCCTGCAGCAGCCTTGCTTGATTCGGCCTGCATTCGCAAAAGAGGGTCATGAGTATCCAATTATCATACATATTCCAATTCAAAGGTTAGTATAAAATCATATAAAGCAATAAAGATCCATCACTAATCATCAGTCTTAGAAATTTTCAAGAATGAGGCAATCCGGGAAAATGAGGTAACCTGGGAAAATCCAATCGAGGCGGAATTTCGGAGAAATCCGACCCAGACGGATTCCCGCTGCCAAGACACCATGCGCCAAATAGATCGTTAGTACGGACAAAGGATTATAAGATTATCATGAAATTCATCCATTAGCAACAAGAAATCAGCATTTGGCCTTTACTCCATTACCCCTAACTTCGAAAATTGAAAGAAATGAAACTAGGCAAGAAAACCGAAAAAGTCCGGACAGGACGAATTTCCGCGGACAGTTCGAGACTCCAGAATTTTCCATACTCCGCAAAATTGGCTGAAACTGGGAAAATCCGGGTGCGCAGGAATTCCGCGGACACCACGGAAACCCGACGAAATGTTAACACGCGAACCATTAATTAGATGATCATGCAAACTTCTCTACTTGGATTCTAATGGTCCCAAAATCGACGCCAGTAAGCAAGACCTCAAATGCACACAAGTTCAAATTTCCAAAGCCTTCAAATGACTAATCCTCATGGCGAAACCATGATGCCCTAATTTTGAAAAATACACCCTTCGCCATGAAAACCAAGGTAAGCTCGAGGTTTGGAATACTATCCCTAAAGATGAATCTAAAGCACTCTGAGTCTTCACAAGGCAAAGGCTATTTTAATCTGGGCGCAGGATATGCAAATCGTGACAATATTTATCAAACCTTAACAACATCTGAATAGAGCACCGAAAACCCTAACCTTGCCGGATATAAAAAATTACACACTTGGAGGCAAACTCCGACTCCTAACAGCACCTAGACTTACACATCCGCGATTTAATGGATAAACATAAGCACAAGCGATAAAGTTTTGGTGAGGAATTAAGTCTAACCCTAGTTTGATAAATACAAAATCGTAACCAAGCAAAGGCCGACCTAGGACAGCCACCAATCGACTTGGAAAGATTCAATCATGATGCAAACAAAGGGAGGGGTCAACGACGACTTACCATGGATTAGTGCAGATGAAACCTGAACTTGAGGAAGCAACTGCAAAACGAGTGTGCCCTAGCAGCGAGAATCCTGACACCAGCGCCCAAACAATTCACACGTAGGCAAGTCAAGATCAACGCTTAAAGCTCGAATGAAGAATGCACTCAAACGCCAAAGTAGAAAATAGGTGAATATTGAAGTCAAAATGATGCCTAAAAGACTTTAAATCCCTCCATAATCGCGTCTGGGCAAAGGTACTTTGAGCATTAATGAGTGACAAGACATGTCTGGAAAATCCAGAAACCCGAGCCCAGGAAGGAATCTTGAAAAAAACCAAGACACACGGAAATCTGGATAAACGCGAATTCCGCAGATACAGCAGAAACTGGGATTTTAATGAAGTTCGGGATTTTGACGCAGTCCGAGAAAATCCGCCAGGACCGGAATATCCTGGATTCAAGCAGAAACTCAGATTTCAAAAAATTCAATAGTAAACAGGCAACGAATCAGGGCCCGGGGAATCCACCAGAGCCGGAAAATCCTAGACTCAGGTCAAAACCCGAATTTTGACAGAAACCTGAGTTCAACCAATTCAAGCCTCAAGGCAAGACCAGAGCCAGAAAGACCAACATATCAAGACCTCAAAAGACAAATCCAATAAAACCAAAGGTCCGAAGACACCCGAAAAGAGGGTTCCTACTCCAAGTGGGGCGTGTGTGCAAAACTGCACAACAGTACGTATAGAGGTTTCAGATATGTTGAATGAGTTTCAAGATATTGTTTCTAGTAGCGTACCTGAAGGTTTCCCTACAGTAAGAAAGATTAGTCATTAGATGGACTTGATTCCTGGAGCTAGTTGGTCGAATAAGGCAACTCATCGTATGACTCCAGTAGAGAGTGAAGAGTTGAACAAACAAGTGCAAGAGTTGTTGCAGAAGGGATTGATTAGAGAGAGTTTGAGTCCATGTGTAGTACTTGCAGTACTAGCACCAAAGAAGGATGGGGAATGGTAGATGTGTACAGATTCTAGAGCCATCAACAAGATCACCATCAAGTATAGATTTCCCTTGTCGAGAATGGATGACATTATGGATTGTTTGAGTGGAAGTTGAGTACTTCACGAAGATAGATTTGAAGAGTGGTATCACCAAACCCGTTTTAGAGAAGGATATGAATGGAAGACAACCTTCAAAACCAAGGAGGGCTTGTACAAGTGGTTATTCATGCCTTTTGGGCTAACCATTGCACTGCGCACATTTATGCGGCTTATGAATGAGGTATTGAAAGAATATTTAGGAAAATTTGTTATTGTTTATTTGGATGATATTATGATTTTCACTAAGACATTGGAGTAGCACCTAATGCATATCCAAAGAGTTTTTGAGAAGCTAAGGGAGGATAAGTTGTTGATTAATTTGAAGAAATGTAGTTTTGTGAAGAGGGAGTTGGTGTATCTGGGATTTGTTGTCTCAGCAGAAGATCTTAAAATGGATCCAGAGAAGGTGAGATATATCATTGAATGGCCTACCTCGAGGAGTGTTACAGAGGTAAGATCATTTCATGGTCCAACAAGCTTTTACATAAATTTTATTAAGAATTTCAATAGTATTTGTGCACATCTAACTAAAGCAATGAGAGGGGATAGAAAGGATGTTGAATGGACTGTAGGAACAGCAAATAGTTTTGATATGTTGAAGAAGAAATTCACAGAGCAACCTGTTTTGGCACTTCCTTATTTCAATAAGGTCTTTCAGGTAGATTGTGATGCTAGTGACACTACCATAGGAGTTTTTTTGAGTCAAGAAGGTAAGCCTGTTGCCTATTTTAGTGAGAAATTGAATGATGCTAAGAAGAAATATTATTTCTATGATCAAGAGTTTTATGCTATAGTTTAGGATTTGAAGAAATGGAGACACTATTTGGCCAAAATAATTTGTTTAATATATTTATCACCAAGCTTTTTAGTATATCAATAGTCAAGGAAAGTTAAATCAAAGGCACTTAAAATGGGTTGAGTTTTTGCAGAGTTATACTTTTGTTTTGAAGCACAAGAGTGGAAGGTCAAACAAAGTTGCAGATGCCTTAAGTAGAAGGAAAAATTTGTTGATAGAGATGAATATAGAGGTTGTTGGGTTCAATTAACTCAAGATTTTGTATCATGAAGATCCAAACTTGGTAGAAGCTTGGAAGGATTGTTTGGAACTTGTTACATTAGATAGGACAAGATGGCTAGATTTCTTAATCCAAGATGGGATGTTGTTTAGAGGAAGCCAATTTTGCATTCCAAGGAGTCCTATGAGAGAGAATCTAATCAAGGAGAAGCATAGTGGAAGATTGGTTGGACATTTCAGTCGAGATAAGACCATTTCTCTTGTTAGTGAGAATTATTACTGGCCATAGTTACAACAAGATGTGAAGAAGTTTGTACAAAGTTGCAAAGTATGTCAAATGGTGAAAGGAACAAGTTAGAATAGTGGATTGTATCAGCCATTACCTATATCTGAGAGGCGATGGGAGGATATTAGCATGGATTTTGTTCTTGGCTAGCCAAGGACACAAAGAGGTCATGATTCCATATTTGTGGTGGTGGATAGATTTTCAAAGTTGGCACATTTCATTCCATGTCATAAGACCAATGATGTTGTTCATATTGCAGAGTTTTTTTTTTTTTTCAGAGAGGTAATGATACTACATGGTCTACCAAAGAGTGCAGAGTTTTAGACAGAGACACCAAATTCGTTGGCTATTTCTAGAGGACATTATGGAAGAATTTGAAGACAGATTTGAAGTTTAGTCCTGCAAACCATCCACAAACTAATGGACAAATAGAGGTGTTGAATATGAGTTTGGGTAACCTGCTAAGATGCTTAGTAGGAGATAAGCCCAAGGGATGGGATTTGATTATACCATAGGTAGAATTTGCTTACAACAATTTTTTTAGTGGGAGTATTGGTAAATCACCCTTCCAGATTGTGTATGGGAGTAGTCCAAGAACTGCTTCTAAACTGAGAAAGATGGATAAGGGAGAGAAGAGTAGTGATAATGTTGAAGATTTTGTTGAGCACTTGAAAAATTTGTATGAAGAGGTGAAGAAATATATCAATAAGATGAACTCACAATATAAGGATAAGGTAGATCAGAAAAGGAAGTATAAGGAGTTACAGGTAAGAGATGAAGTCATGGTTCATTTGTGAAAGGAGAGGTTTCCAATTAGTACATACAACAAGTTAAAGATGAAGAAATTTGGACCATGCAAGATCCAGAAGAAGCATGACTTAGGAAATGCATATAAGGTAGAGTTGCCTGATGGAATTCATATTTCACCTGTGTTTAACATCTCATATATAATAGAATATCATGAAGAATTGATGAAGAAATAATGGAAGCACAATGAAATATTCCGACAGCTACATCAGAAAAGGAGGAGATAGAAGAAATTTTGAATAGTTGTGTGGGTAGAAGCACAAGAAATAGGCAGTATGTAGAGTACTTGGTGAAGTGGAGAGGAAGGCCTATTGAAGATTCATCATGGTTGTCTGAGGTTGAGGTTAATTGTCTTGGTTTCCCTCTAACTCTTAAGAAGTGGCAGATTACCTTGAGTGTTTGATGTAGGAGCATCCAGTGGTGTAGGGAAATCTTGCATCACCCAAAAAAATGTTTTTCCTTTTTTTTTATTAGTTGTTTTGAGTCCCATGATGGCACTTAAGGGGTGTAAGACAGTCAGAAGTCAAAAAAGGCAAAACATGGTCACTTACTATTTTTAGTAATTCGGCCTAAACGAGCTTGTATGGACTTGCAAATTTACCCCAAGGAGTAGAACTGAAAAAAAATTTCGATCGCGAGAAAATTGTCTCAATACCCTGCATTGTTTGGGAGATATTAAAGTTTCTGTCTTGAGAAATTTCTCCAATGCATCTTTAAATTCAAATATAAAAACTTAGAAGTCCCAAAATAGCTTGAAAAGTAGACAAACCAATCTCCAATGGTTTGGCATTGTAGACCTCTTTGAAAGCTTTCCAATGATATGTTATAATAGCAAATTGGACACTTAGATCAAAATTTATGGCCCCACAAAGCTACCCCACTAAAAAGTGAATTTCATCAAAACATCTCCCTAGGAAAGAAATCAAATGGCAGGAATTTTGGTGCCAAAACAAAAGGGAAAGTTACACTTTCTAGAACATTCTAGGGCGGTTATTGGGTAAAATAAAAAGGGATAAGTGGGGGTTGTAGAAGGTGGCTCCATTAGTGTAGATTGTGGCTCTGAATAATATATTTTGTTATTAGAGTTGATTTTGTTGTAATGAATCAAGCCCATGAGGCTGTAGCATTGTAAGTTTTGAATCTGTAATTTCATTTTATGAAAATAACTAAAAGTGAGTTATTTTATGTCTCACATCTTTTGTGTTGGTATCTATTGTTGTGTTTTGTGTGGGTTTTGGATGGTGTGGCCCTCATCACTCCATATTTCATATATTATGGAATAATGACTAATATGAACTAGTATAAAATGTCACATGTATTACTTAAACATGATTGATATGTTACAATATAAAAACTATTCACTACATGACATCTAAGCTATTGCATACTACTTCCCTAATATACATTTCTTGCATACTGCACAAATAATTAATCCACGTATTAAAATCAAATAACTAATATTTGAGTTTCCATTGCTAACCAACCCTATTTTATAAGTTTATGTTATATATACTATGTAATAAATTAAATTAATATTATATATGATTTCAGTATGTACGTAATATAAAATTGAATATTTTTGTCTTGATTGCTTATGTAATTATTAGCAAAAAAATGTTCTTATATTTTAAATAATTTTTTTAATCATTTCTAGATTTTATTCCACTTCTCCTCAACTTTCTAAAACAATTTAAATCTTTAAATTTTGTTGAAAAAAAAGTTATGATTGTTTTATTATGTTGGATAAAACCAATCTATTGCAAATTAATGCACAAAGACAAAAAAAAAAAAAGTTTTCTAATTCAATGCATAGCAAACGAAATCCATTACTATGATTAAAATTTATCTTAATATTCCTGCATGGATATGAGATTCCTTTTAATCATGAATTTTAGTTTAATTATAGTTAATTATAATTACACGAAATAGAAGTTTCTCATTACTACAATTCAAGATAGTGATGATGTGATTAATTATTGAAACCACTCTACACCTAATGATTGACTAGCATAGACTTGTTATGTAAATGACAACAAAACCAAAACAATATGGACATTTCATAGTTACAAAATGCATAAACATTTAGGATAGTGGGGCCCATAGTGGAGCACCCTAACTTCGTCTTTCTCAAAATCCTATGTGGAAATTTCAAATCACTCCCAATTTTGTACAATAGTTTATTTGACAACTCACGTGCTTCTATATTTTTGTTTTAGGGCCACATCATCAATATGATGCCACATCAACATGCTTTTTGTTTAGGTATCTAGAAAAGGCCCAAAAAAAAAGTGAGACCAATAGTGGTGCACTAAGTCATGTTTTATTGGTGTGTTGATGTGGCATCACATGATTTGTCAATTTGTGTATTTTATGGATAAAAAGTGTTTTGCAATTGGATATTAAGGTGCTTCACTATGGGACCCACTGAGGACTACTTCTATCCCCACTATTGGACCCCACTCCACTATGGGTCCATCTCCCCTATCATTTGTAAACAACAAATAAATTGTTCAAGATCAAACCTTTTAATTTTGTTTTTGATGGAGACTTGTGGAGTCTTCTTTCTAGTCTAGTCCTTCATTCATCTTCCACATGAACCTCACCAATTCTTCTATCATTTCTCCATCTTCCAATCCCCTTTAATGCAATCATCATTTTTCTTTTCTTCCAACTTTTTAATTGAATACCATAATTTCCTTTCTCTTAATTACTTTTTAAACATGAATTAAATATAATGTATTGGATTCTAAAATCTAGCATTACACTATAATATTGAAGATACGATTTATTGAATTAAAAAAATCAATTGATTTAAATTATATCTTTAAGATATATAAAACATAGATAATTAATTAAAATAACTTCTAACATGATAACTTCTCAACTAAATTGGGACTTCTTTTAAGCTCTAACTCCTTCCCAAAACTTAAACAAGATTTACTTCATCGTTAGGAAAATAAATATATTACTAATTAGATTTCCTTAAAAATATATTATTATATCATTATAAAATATTTAAAAACTCTACTCATAGTTTTCCAAAAAGAAAAAATTAACTTATTTTGGTCATAAAATAAACATATCTATATTTAATTATAGAATATAATTAAATAAAAAATATTTAATTTAAATTTTGAGCAAATTGAACACACACCAGTTATCCTCAATGGATAAATAATCAAACTAATTTCAAATCCTCTAGACCACTATTTACTTATTATCCATTCTTGAATAATTTTAATTAATTAATTATTAAATTATTTGGTGTCCATGTGCAATGAGATCATGTAGGACAACTCATGTTCCCATGTATCTACACTTTGTACACAACATAGCATCTCCTCAAAAACCTTATTAACAACATTAATATAAACTCCAAATAAACATGGTGCAATAAGTAACCTATTTACTATTTGTTTTTAATTGTCACTAATATAAACTACAGTTAAATATTACATTCAATTTATTCAAATAATCAATTTGCATTCATCATCACAAATAGAATATACATTATATATCCAATAATTTGGTTCAGGTGACACAAACTGAAAAATGAGAGATGTTATAGAAATCTACATGACACAACTTGAGCACTAAGTAATGAAAGGTAAGGAGTCATTGATTTGTAGATTAAAGAAGGCTTTATATAGTCTCAAATAGTCACCTAGAATGTGGTATTAGAATTTTGATTCATATGTTTTGAAGTTGAGATTTTAAGGTTCAAATCAAATCACCATGTATATTTTAAGTAATATGGTGATCATTTTCTTGTTATCAATTTATATGTGGATGATATGTTGATTATTGGTAACAATAAGGGGGTGATTAGGGATTTGAAATCTCAACTTTAATTTCAGTTTGATATAAAGAATTTGGGAGTTGTTAAGTTCACTTAAATATGGAGATCATAAAATATAAATCTTGACAATATTTATGGATTTGACTATGTTGATAAAAAAATAAACATAGTCAAATCCAAATCTATTGCCAAGTTGGTATTATGAACTATGGGAATTTCATGTTAAAAGATAGAACTTTTAGAAATCTTTGGTTGGGATAAGGTATGTTGAATCTATCTTACAATGTTTTGACATGGTAGATTACATACCAATGAGTGTTCCTCTTCATTGAGGACTAAATTATTAGTTGAGAAATGTATATCTTCACCTATGGAGATGGTGGATATGTGTCATGTCCCTTATACTTTTGTTATTGGTAGTTTGACCACGAGAAGCCATCAATTGAATTAAACTATAACAATAAAGGCATAGGGCATTTTTTATCATCAGATTTGGATCAAAGACTAGCAAATAGATTGGATGTGGTGCTCAATTGATACATAATATGTTTGCCAACTAGTACAAGTGGATTGGATGTGGTTAGTTGTATAGATAGGGACCCAAACAATGGAAGTATTGAGCCAATTTATGGCTAATATTGGTAGAGAATAATAGGAAACAATGACGAAATTCTTCAAGTACTTGTGAGGCACTACAAAGTGTTCTATTTGCTACTAGGGTCACTTATAGCATAGTGAGGGCCACTTGTAGCAAAGCCAATAAGTATTTGTAGCACTTGGAAATTCAGGGGTTTGTTGACTTAGAATAGGCAAGAGATGTGCACAACAAAAGATGCGGAGAGCCAAAGTTTGTCTTTAACCTATTTGGTGGTGTGATTGGTTGGATGAGCAAGCGACTAGTCATGGTCACTTTATCCATTGTTTAGTCATATTCACTTTATCCATTATAGAAGCAACATACATGACAGTTACTCATGCTTGTAAGGAGGCAATCTGGCTATAGAAATTGTGTTCAAATGTTGAGGTAAGCCAAGAAGTAATTTAAATTGGATGTGATTGTTAGAGTGCCATCAACTTGGCAAAGAACCTAACTTTTCACATATAAAATATATAGATTTTTAGTATCATTTTGTTCATGACAAAGCCTATAAGCATAGAAAAGTTTAGGTGGTACATTGAATCTATAAGCCTCACAACCCTAATAGTTAGAGTTTAATGTTGAAATTTCCCTTTGCTCTTTTGCAAGGTATTCGACAAGTGGGAGAATGTTGAGAAGGGTGTCTCAATGTTGCATCTCAATGTTCATATATACTAATTAGTTGTATTTGTTTATTATTTTGTCCTCACGTGAGAAATAATGTGTCCCACTTTGACGTAGCATTTTTTTACATGTTGATATTTTGTAATGTATGTAAGAGGTTGTAAGAGCATCTAATATCATCATAATTTTTAAGAGCATCCTATGACATTGTAAGATGAAAGTTACTTATGATAGATTCTTTGATGTGTAAGAGTATGATTTTAGAGGAGTTACATTAGAATCTTGACCAGTTACGACACGTGTTATGGCACGCCAAAAGGCATCTTTGAATGGAGATAATGGAGGCAAAATGCAACACCCAAATTGGTGAGTTGGTTATTACAAATTATGACATGAAATATTTTTCTAAAATTAGTATGTTCGTTCATCATGAGAGTTAGGCATTGGAATCCCTCATAGGGATTTGGATGTCATTTTGGGAGGTGGTATTCTTCCATGGTTTATGGTTTACCATTTGTAGTTTTGGAATTTGTATCTTCTATCTATTGAGGTTTAGCATGAAGATGTATGATATAATTGTGTTGAGGGTTTTGCTACCAAAATTTCTCCAAACTTGTATTGATTGTTGTACTATTAAGGCTTGAACCTATTAATGTATTGTAACTGGACCAGTACTATAAATATATTGGTTTGAGATTTTTAGGCCAATTTTTCCATAAAGGTTTTCCTTAGGATAAGCACATGATATAATTTCTTTTGAAATTTTATTGTATATTACATGCATTTTTCTCATTAATTAATGTAGAAAGTGTTTCCACTATCAGGTCCTTTAAGTTTCATGCATAAATTATGTTGTCAAACATTAAGTTGTGCATTAATTATGTTATCAAGTTTGGACTTAGTTAAATTTTGAACATAATTTGAAATCCAAAATTAAACTAAAGGTTTACATAATTAAATTTGCTTGTAAAACCTAGCTTGAAGCCATAGCAATAACCAATATTGGAAATCTCATTTATTAAATGCTCAACTATTTATTAGCCAAAAATTTGATGTTAGGGTCACAAATATAGGAATTGTGATAATATAATCCTCAAATCATAAATAAGACTTCATACAAATTTTATTGATTTGATGATCCTCACAAGGAAACCGTATTTATTAAGATTGTTTCCCTCTAATGATTTAGTTCACAAAGCTTGTAATACCACCACTAGAAATTTGAGGGATTGTCTTGAACATAAATATCAAACCTCTAAAAAATGTAGTCATACAGTTTAAAAATTTATTATTTGTCACAAAATCAGATGAGGTTGGGTTACACCTTCTCAAGATGAAAGACCCAAGAGCTTAGGTCCATGTTGTCAAACACACCAAAAGATGAATATGATATGGTTGATTTAGACATTAATAATATTCCACTAACATCACACTTTTTAAGGCTTTGCATATGTTGATAGAGAATTAAACTCACTTTGAAGAGTTAGTGCATTCCTAAAGAAAAAAAAGCATAAAATAATCAATTTTAGTTCTGGACACTCTTAGGGTGCATGTGTTCCACAATATAAGGGAAAAACAAATAACACTTTTTAACTTTTGAGTAACAATCTAGACAAGAAGTCAAGTGCTATTGTTGTCATAAGTTCAGACAAACCAAAAAGAATGTTAGAAACGACAATACAGTCTTTACCACAAGAAGCCACGGACTTAGGGCAATGTATCAATTGAAGCAAAACAAGACTCTAGGGGAACAAAGTATGCTATTATTGCATCTTTTTGAGAAAGGTGTGTTGCAAAGTAGTTGTTGATTCTTTGTTTTTGGTGCATTGAATCATTTTTCATTCAACAAAGATTGAAATATCAAATTTACTTTTGATTTTGGATTTGCACATCATGTTTCAATGGGTGTTGGTAAATCACATTCAATAGAAGAGATAAAGGACATTCTAGGTAAAAATAAATTTCATAGTAAGAGTTATTAGTTTTGTTTCAAATATGAACACAAATTTATTTTTATTAATTAATTTACATAAAATCCTATTGTGATTTTTTGTGAAGATAAGTTAAATAAGATTGACATCAAGCAAGCCAAAATTGTTGCCCTAGGTATCGAGTAGAATATGTTATATAGATTAGTTGATTCTACCACAATTAATTGTCATGTATTAGCTGTAGAGGACAATGGCCGCATTTTGTATCATGAGAGATACTAACATTTCAACTTTCAATATTTAGCCAAACTAAACCAACAAAATTCATGTTTTATCATCCATTTTGGGGTATGATATATGTTTAAGGTGTTTGGCTAGTAAAGCATAAATAAAATTGATTTCATATTGAAGGGAGACATCGAGTGCAGGCAGCAAAAGCTTTAGACCTCATCTATGTAGATCCATGTAAGCCATCCTAGAAATCATCCAAAATCCTTGGTGAAGGGCACCTTTTATTGCTCATTGATTTCTCTAAGAAAATGTGAGTATAGTTTCTAAATAAGTGTGATTGCTTTAGAACCTTTGTCGAGCTTAAACCAATGATTGAAAATAAAAATGGGCAGGCAAATCAAAACATTAAGTTTTGATAATGCAGTATGTTTACTTCCAAAAAGTTCAAGGACCACTATGAAAAGGAAGGTAGTTGACAACTATTGATAACTCCGTACACCCTTAGACCATTGAGATTTCCACTAAAATAGTCATGGTTAATCGAGATATTGATGTTAACGAAACACTCCATTTCTTTGATTGTAATCCTCACCATGTTGTCAATACTTACTCTAGAACTAATGCATGTTTCTTCGAAAGACGAGGGTTCCAATTTTTTGGAACTCCGTCACAATCTCCAGTGTGTCAACCTCTAGATAATATTCATTCGACACTTGAATATTAGTGACAAAGACCTGAGTTGACATTAACTCAAAATTTGGTCGTTTTGTCACAAGAGTCTAGGGTCATACAATGCTAGAGACCAAAGTGATACTATTCCACGATTCTAGATGTGCAAGAGGATGATCTTATTACATCTAATGCTCAACCCTAGCAAGTGAAAAAACATGTCGTTGGTTCAAATGAGCATGTTTATTTTGTCGTCTTCTGACCTTTATAAGGCGCATGAACTACAATGATATGCAAAAGAGAAAGGTAAACCTACATAGGAAGCTACGATGCAAGTTGAATATGATGCCTTAATAAAAAAATCATACCTTGGAGTTTCCAAAGTGTCTTCAAATAAAATATTATGGAACAATGGTTACCTGAACAGACAAGCATTAACTTTGTCATGTAGATTCCCTAAGAAAAGTTGTTTTTTATTTGGAAGTTTATTCAAATTGAAATACTGTTCACCTGAATCAACATATTTAACTCTACAAACCATCATGGAAGTTCAAACAAAAACATGATAAATACTTGTTTTCGTTTTGATAGAATGCATGTTACATTCCAATAAATGTATGTTTCAGACTAAAAGCTGACAATAAATTTCTTTTATATTTTGTTTTCCGAATCACCAAATGACCTTTTATCAGGTCATGTGATGAGGCTGCTAACAAAATGCAGTCATAAGCTTGATGCAAAATATTTCTCAAAGTTTTGGAGACTTGGAGTTTAAAGAAGTAACACGCTTGAGAATTCTTTGCAAATAGAAATGACAACAGTTTGCATTATCATTTACCATTCGGAAGAAGGTATGACCATGTTGCCTGTGTTCGGGACTTCTGAAGGAGTATTGCAAGTTCAGAAATCCCAAGATACATTGCATTTACTTAATACATCAAATTTCACCATGCACTCAAATCCAATGGTTTATCCAAAATATCCTCTGCATCATATTAGCTTTGACACGTAGGTTCCTTGAGAAAATAGTCATTTTTTAGTTGGAATTTTATTCAACTTGAAACATTGGTCGCCTGAACCAATAAGTATTAACTTTGTCATGTAGATTCCCTCATAAAAGTCATTTTTTATTTGTTGGTTTATTTAACTCAAAACACCGCTCAAGTTCAACTGAACCAACATATTTAACTCTGCAAACCATCATGTTCAATGTTAAAACAAAAACATAATGAATCCTTGTTTTCCCTCTGATAAATACAAATGAATTTCAGACTAACAACTGATGATAAGTTTCATGTATATTTTATTTTCCTAATCACCAGATGACCTTTTATCAGGTCACGTGTTGAGGCTGCTGACAAAACGAGTCATAATATTCCTTTAAAACATATCTCAAAGTTTTGGAGATTTTGAGTTTGCATAAGTAACATGCTTGAGAATTCTTTGTATATAGAAATGATGACGCTGTCCATTATCTACATATATGAAGTCACTGTGACCATGTTGCCTGTGTTGTTTTTTCTACTAACGTGTTTCAAAGCCAATAGGCTCGAAACACCTCTTCGCAATTGGAAGGACTGAATCAACCCCATAAAGATAGATACATTGTTCCACATTAAATTTGATTGGGACCTACAATTTTCCAATACTCCAATGGCACAGCAACTGCCAAGATGGATGAATTTATGAAATACAAAATTGCTTTAGACTAAAATGACCTTCTCTAATGCAACTAATTATGTCCCCTCTGATAGGAGATAGATAGCTCCAGGAGCAGCAGAATCTCTGTGTAATAGTACACCCAAAACATTCAGTGGAAAGAAACGAAACGATTTCAAAGCATTTTGCTCCCAGCATTTCATATAATAATTCAAAAATAGTGCGGGATAAACAGTGTCTCTTCATTTATTCATCATCAGAATCTGCAAATGTGATCTTTGTTGCCTTCGGAGCATCTGCAGTGATTTCTTTAAAGTGTGCCCCATATAACTTAGATTCCTCCAGGAAAAAAGGTATATAAATTGGCTAAGAATTGAAGAAAAAATTAGTAAAATGCTCCTAATTAATCACCACATACCATTTTATTAGCATTCCAGTACACATACACAGGGAATAGAGTTTCTCTACATATGTGAAGCTCATTTCCAAAAGAATGCAGATGCTTATGCTTGTCAATTTTATGAAACACTTATAAGAGATATCCACCGCACAGTTCAATTTCATGAATTCATGCAAGGTTGAGTTCAGGATATATTGAGAATCTGTATTTTTAGCACACTTAATGCACAGACATGTCCATGTTCAGTACAAGTGCTTTGACATAAGGGAATAAAGTATAAGATACCTTCTTCTTTACATGTGTTCCAAATTTTCGTAGTTCATCTGGTACTACCTGCCCAGCTTCTCTAAGAACATTTGCAAGCTCTCCCGCACGGGCCTGAAACATCAAATTTTTCAGACTAAGATATTTCATATTTCATATTCAACCTAAATATCATCAATCATACTTTTCCCGAGTCAAAATAGGCTGGCACAGTTTGAAACAAGACATTCTGTCATACAACTCAAAATGACTTTTATACCTTGTCTGCTTGAGTAAAGAAAGTATGTGAGACTCCTTTTTTTCCAGCTCGTCCAGTCCGACCTATACGATGAACATAGTCCTCTGTTGTAAGAGGGAAACTATAATTAATCACAACTTCGACATCTGGAATATCAAGACCTCTTGCAGCAACGTCCGTGGCAATCTACAGCACAAACCTAGTCAGAAACGCATTTCTGAAGATAGAGAAGAAAGTGAAATCAGCATACATAACAAATATATGGTTTCTAAGTTTCTAGCATACCTTACAATGTAATGGGGAACCAAAATTATTAAAAATCAAATAATAATGATCATACAACTCAGAAACCAAGTATTCAATATGAGGATACACAAAATACTACCACCAAAAAGAAAAGTACATAATCACTTTACCAAAAGTGGGCACTTTCCATCCTTGAATAAGGTGACGGCCTTTGTACGCTCAGGCTGAGATTTGTCTCCATGCACTGCAACAACATTCCATCCTCTGAAGATTCAGAAAAATAAATCCATCAGCATTTAGAAGAATATACAAAAAAAACTTCTGTAGAAATTTGACAACAATGAGGATATATTTCTAGAGCAATCATCATTGTAGACCACACATGGAAAACTCGTTGAGTTCTTGAAAATTTTCCACACCAACTTTTTGCAGTTTTTACTTGCAACTCATCAAAAAAGCTGGAAAAAACATGCCTAAAATGCTGAAAAATGTTCAGCTGATGACCTTTGTGATGTTTTTGCAGACATTTTATAGAGATTTAAAAACGTTTATAAATGTTTTTTGAATCGTGATTTACAAATTATAATGGAAACCCTTTTATAATGCAGATTGAAACCCTAAGTATTTTGCATAAAATTTATGTTTTTCAAAGAGAAAGATTTTTTTTTTTTAAATTAACAAGTTCTGCAGAGTCAAAATTTCAGGTCTGCCAAGTCCAAATATGCAAATTATCTTGTAGACAGTGAAACCACACATTATACATGCAGGAGTAGGGAAGGAGCAAGATCTCGTGAAGAAAAACCTTTTTACAAATGGTTGAGAACTTATTATTAGTTGTTTTCTAGGATTAATGGAACTTCCTATAGAGGACAAAGTAAAAAAATGGAGAAAATTAAAGATTTCAAATTTTCACAGGTTGACATAGTAGTGACACACATCTGGATGCAACCGTGTTAAGTTTTTGATGGAGAAAGACTGAAAACGTTACAGATGTTATTGCTATCTCTTCTAAGATAGGCATTTAGGTCTTTTTCATTGTATTTTGATCCTTATGCCGCACGAAAGTGTGGAAACTAAATTCAAGCATTCAAAAGCAGTTGTAGACAAACTGAGTCCCAATTTCAACGGCATCTTCTACTAAGCCCACACCATAGATCATTGCAGTCAGATATTCCACACATGAGATAAGGGAAAGAACAAGATTCAATAGAGAAGATTATTTGGTATGGCAAAGATAGAACACAACAATTATTATCTAAAACGCGCATCTGCTTATGATGGATGAGTCCAATGGCTCTTTTGTTTCAACTTTCCAATGGATCTCTTTCTTTCTTAGGCCTGATAAATGCAGATGTTCCACCATAAGTGACAAGCCAATGTGGTGGATTATGCTTTATCTAGCATGTCCCTCAATTAAATCTGTGTTGATCAGGTCACCCTTGCTAACCATGCCTATCCGGCCTTCATGTTTCATGCATGCCCTACTTCCTCTACTTTTCCTATTAAGCCCTTGGTCCTTCCTAAGATCTTATTTTCTTCTTTTTCCTTTTTAAATTCATGTCTATAATCAACTCTCACAGACCACAGCCTTCCCACTAGATTTTATGCTAAGTTGCTAAATATCATGCTTGAAGTTTACGTTGCAGTGCTGAACACGAATTTTTTTTAATATTTTGAGAGCAACAATCATAGAGTGAAGATGCAAGTTGGCTCATGTAGAGACTTCCATACAATTGATCATATTTTTACACTTTAATGTGTTATTGAGGAGGCTAGTCAACAATTTTTACGAAGTTTTTTGCTGCTTTGTAGACTTTAATAAGACCTTTAACTAAGTTCTGAGACTTTTATTTAGTCAGAAGCTTTGTTAGCATTTCAGATTCTTTAACTACTACCATTGTGAGGCTCTATTACATACTTGTTGGCCTCTGAACTCCTCATGGCCTCTCTTAACTTTATCAAAAACACTATCACAGTTGAGCATGGTTTCTATAACTAAATATATTTGGTAACTACATTGATGAACTTGAGGACTTTCTTTGGCAGCAGAGTATCTACATTGATGAGTTTAAGGACTTTCTTTGGCAGCATACTCATTTTAATGATAGTTGTATGTATCTTACGTTCTCATTGCACTGCTACTGTTTTTTGATGATGTTGTTCTCCTCCTGTGCTCTTCCAATTTATTATGGAGACAACTTGATGATGCCTTTCTTGTTCTTATAAGCTTTGCCTACTTGTGATGAACCTTAGTAAAACTAAGGGCATGTCAACACATCTAGTGGCGGTGCTCTATCTAAACTTTGGTCTTTCTACAAGATTGTGCATTTAGAAACAACAAAGACATATATATCTGAAAGTTCAGTTCACTCGACCATCTATTCATCTGAAGCCTGCCTCCCAGTAGCATCTTTGAAAGGGATATGCATCACTTACGGTTTTGAAGCACCATTGTTTTTAGACTCATTTCCAGTACATCCCTTCAAAGATGTGTATGTTCAATGCAAGTTTTAAGCCTGAAATTCTTTATGCATTTGAGATTTGAGGCCCTAGCTAAGGATATCCTAACTAGGCCCATCTAGAATGTCCAGATCTCATTTTCAGCATATGATTTGTTACAAACAAACACTTAAAGAGTTTTTGAGTGCATCTTCAAGGTCATTTTCTATACCCATAAAGTCAAAGCTTTGGAAGATTTTGCTTCAAGCCATTAGAGATACCCCTGCTTGGCACTTAGCTCCTCAAAGATGTTTGCTTCTTTAGGCCCAATTGGAAGCTGACACCATTAGTATTTCAAGGCAAGTCTGCTACTTCAATTTATTGACATCTTGATTGATCTCTAATAAAGTATTCCTTGGATACCCTTTCTTGCCTTCTTTCTTCAAAAGAGTTGTTAGTTAGCATATTTCCCTGTTGTGCATTCAGGTCACTTTGATTTTCAACATTTCTTGCAAATTGTAGATGACACCATCATTCATCTTGTTTATCTTCAGCATCAAATAGTCACACAGCTTGAGGATTCCCCTTGATAAGTAAAGTTGTGCCTCATCAGCTGTGCATTGAGCCAAAAACACCATATCTCACAGGACAATATAATCTGTCATCTTTACCCTCCTTGAAGAGGTTGAACTTGAGAATAAAGACCATTGACAACCATATCTCGTGGGGTGATTGAAATTGCCATCTTTGCGCCCCCTTGAAAAGGTTGAAACTAAGGACTGCTTTATTTTTAGGTGTCTTGTATACTTTCTATACAGAAATGTAAGCAATTATTTATCCACTTCATTTCAGTGGTCAGTGGCATAGTTAGAGGTGCCTTTCATTTTTTCTTCAAGAGATTATTCTTTGACATTGATTCATATAGGTACTCATTTAGCTTTCATGCTAATTACTTCTTTCTTTCATCCCAGTACAAGTATTGGGGGCATAAAGTACCCCCCCTAGATATAACAAATGCACACCTAAATGAGGATAGATAAATGAGAGCACCACAACAACCTCAACCTCATCTAGGGGGAGCAAGTCTATTTCATTCTGGTGTCAAAGAGATTGTCCTTGTCTATGACACACATCTTTGAAACATGCATGTATAACCAATTTTTTCTCTACGAATTGAGGTTCTTTGGCCTTGGATGTTAGGAGAGGCTCTAAAGGGAGCATCCAGCTTCCTCCTATGATTGTAGCCTAGTTCCCTCAGCACAAGACAATTTCCTATGAGCACTCGATCAATTTAACCATAATGGACAATGATGTCGTTTGTTCTCCTTGTTGGAGTTGTACTGCAGATATATGATATTGTTTGACTCCTTTCACAGCATCCTGCTTGATCTTCTACACCAGTTCCATGTTTATTTGGGGTTCCTTTCCTCTCAAGGATCTTTATATTTGTATCAACTCTTATGACTCAGTGTTAAACCATTTTAGGTTTACAGACTTGCCTTGTTCACCTTTCACTACAATGTGTGCTTAGTCTCTTTTCCCATCCTAGGGTCTTTTGTGCAGCATTTCTCTTTTACAAGTGACTATACTCTTTTAAGTCTCGTTGACCTATTTCAGTTATTTGTAGACATTAATATAATTTCATTCTTTCTTTCTCCATAATGGTACCAAGAAATCTAATATATAAGCTCATTTTTTTTGAGAGGTTGCATAGGGTTCCATTCCTTCATGACATAGTTCAAAAACTCAGTAAGTACTCTCAAGTTTCTACGGCAAGCAACTCGCTCAACTCACAATTCAAGTCTGCAGCACAAGCCCACAAGTATTTTGTGAGTTATTCTGCTGGTCTAACAAGAGAACTCGAGCACTACGTGAATGATAAAAACCTTATTTTTTGTCATTTTTATCTCAGGAGCATGAATTGATTGTTGAATGATTGGAAAGATTTATCAATAGTTGGTTACAAGCAATAGAATTATGACAAATGGCATTAATCTATAATTATCGTTGTGGTCTCAAAGGCCTTCATTTGGGCCTAGCAGCACCCTCAAACCCCCTCTTTGGCTTTAAAAAACAAAAAGTAAAAATTGTTTTGGGTTGTCATGGATGGAAAAACATAGGTTTTCTCTTTTATTTGGCTTGGGGGTGGCATCGAGAGGCAAGGCCCCCACTAGCAAGGCCTGCATGGACCTTCATAGCACATGCCATTTTTCATAATTTTATTGTTTTTAACCTAAGTTACAGGTTTTGGTAAGGGTGTGGGCGTGAGTACCAATACCCAATATGGCGACACGGCAAAAAAAAAAATCCTTGGGTACAGGTACGGGTACGGGATATATGTATGTATGTATGTATGTACGTACGTAAGTATGTGTGTGTATATATTAAAAAAATTTAAATTATATAATATAAACAGTGATACTCAATTTATTATTTGCCAATAAAAGAATATTTAAATACCTCATAATTTGCAAAGTGAAAATAAACAGAAATTCATAATTCAATGATTTGTCAAATGTCAATACACAATGACAATTACAATCAATATTTAATAGTCTTCATATTGCTCTTCATCAAAAGCATCAAAGTCAACATTTGGTTCAATTTCACTTGAACTACAATGAATTACAATGCCACTTCCACTAGCCATGTACCGTACAAGTTGCCTCATCTAAAGATATTTTTTGGCAAGTTGTGCAACAATACTGTCTAAGTCAACACACTCAAGAGTTAGTTTCCAATTCCTTGTCACCCCTTCATTGTAATCAAGTTTCTTACGTGACAAGAGATCCTAATAACTAGAGGGGCCTAAGAGTGGAAACCCCAATGGGATTGAGGGGCAGCAACCCTCATGGGGGTTTGAATGCAATGCCCCCAATGGGTTTGAGGGACAGTGCCCCTCATGGGGGTCTAGGGGCAACACCCCTAGTGGGGTCAAGGGGCAACTTCCCTCATGGGGGTTTGGGGGCAACCAAGCCACCAAACCCAGATTAAGGCCTTTGAAACCACACAAACCTTCATGATGCATGCCATTTTCACAGTTTTATCACTTAAGGGTGAAATTATGTACGTAGGCACTTTTTTGTTTATAAAAATGTTATCTAAAAAAAATCTCTGATTTCTTTTGGGTAGCCCTTGGCTCCCCCGAGTTTGCCTAGGTTCGGCCCAGGGTCACTCCCCAACATCCCGAGTTCCCTATGTGTCCTTCATAGAAGGGCCCACAAAGAACCTATAATGTCCCCACTCTAGTCAGTATTAGTAGCAAAAGGGTTAGCTTATTATTTGGATCCTCATAGGCTAACGTGTGTGGATAGGGGATCTCAGTTGCAAATGATGGTGGATATTATCATTTCCACCCCTTCAGTTCAGTGTTGGGCTCAGTGCAGGCCTTTGCAGTTTAGTGTTCGCCAGCTTCTGACGGCACGTCAAAACATTGAGAATTGAGGGAGATATTAATATTTTAGTGATTAAGTCATTTAATATTATAAAGTTATAATTCGACTTTATAATAATTAAAAGCCACTTAAAATATTATAAAGTAATGACTTAAATGTTATAAAGTGAAAATCAAAATCACTTAAGTCATTAAAAAGGTACGCCCACTTGGGAAAGTGAAATAGAAGACTATTGAAGAGATTTTAATACATTTAAATGTATTTTAAATGCCAAAAGTCGTGACTTCTTGGGAATCGTGCCTTTTGGGGATATAAGGAGAAAAGAAGGCAATTCAACCTCATTCAATTATGATCATTTGAAATTGCGTCTTTTTTTGACTTCTCTATGCATTTGTCTAAGACAAGGGTTACAATGATTTTCTACCATTGGAGAACAAGAATTCTTCAGTGTTCTGCGATTGTGAGGTTGTGAAAGATCAGCTGAATCATTGCCTGTGAGAGCTTCATTCAAGAGTTCTATTTGTGCTTCATCGGTTTTACAAAGAGTTTCAGAAATAAGATTTTTCACCATCAGAGGATTGTTTCCAGGTATGAATGCTTTTAATGTAATTTCACAACTCTGATATAATATTATATTTGCTTCCAGCATCTCTCTATTTTCTATTCTGTGAATATTATGCTTTATTTGGTAAATCTTTCGAGAAAACTTCAAAACTTCAAACCAGCAGTTGCAAATTTAGATCAAGGAGAACCAAGGGTTGCCACAATGGTATTAGAGCTTTGAGCCTGCCAGCCTAGAGGGTTAGAGGTATCTATGCGGTAAGATCAGTTTGGTTATAACAGGTATTACTCACGCAGGAGACTTGGACTACAAAGAAACCAGTTTGAGAATATACCAGAAGATTATCAGTTTGAAGAAATACCACTTGAAATCATGGGAGACAAGGATGAGGGTGAGCCACCCAGAAATCGTCTTAATGATGAGGACAGAGAAGCCAAAGACATCCTGAGAGGTCTTGTGGCAGGATAGGAATAGGTAGCCAATGTGTTGCAACAACTCAGTACAGCCATGCAGAAGTTGACTATTCCTAGGAGACAAAATCAGGATCAGAAACAAGAAGGTAGTGTATATGGAGGCCCATGGAGGACAATTACTCCAGCACACACCTATGATAGGCCTACTCGCCCTACGTTTGAGAGAAATGAACCTGAAGAAGGAAACGAGGAGGAAGCTGACGTGGTCTTTGCAGACAATGTGATGACATTACATGATGAGTGGGAACCATTACCACAGAGAGTTAAGGATCACCTTAACTTTGACAAGTTCATTACTCAAAAGAGAGAGCATGGCAAGAACAGGACTAACAAGAGACCAAGAAATAGAAACAATGATCTTAGACATGCAACCAACAAGCTTACACTCACTAATTTTGATGGCAGTAGTAGAGTTACAGCTAGAGCTTGGGTTAGCAAGCTAGACACTTTTTTGACCCTACGTCCTATGGTAGAAGAGGATGCCATTAAGTTCGCAGCTTTGCATCTGGATGGAGTAGCCCATGACTGGTGGCACCATGGGATGGTTTGTTGGAAATATTGTCATTGATGTCAAAATAAACGGATGAAATCATTGATGACAAATGAATGAACAAGTTGAGAAAAAGAAAGATTGTAGACACAATGCTTATAATATGATAAGTTTGAGAAACTTGATCATCTTCAAGAACAGTATGACAGGAGTAACTGAAGATAACATTTTTTGAATGCAGATCTCAAGTAGATCACAGTGAAACAGTCATAGGAAGAAATCTGGAAAATGTTTCAGTCATCATCATTTTAAGATCATCACCGATAAGAGAAAGATGAAATATATAATGTCTCATTTTATCTAAAACAAAAATACATATCCTAGAAAAAGAGAAAAGAATGCTACAGGCTGTGCGTCTTTAGAAAACAATAACCAGACTGAAATTAGAGAGAGGGAGATTTAAAAATCTGATGAATATTAAATTTTTTTTCATACTGAAAACCGCATGGATTGTGCTTTCAAACTCATCACTGCCAAAACACGAGTTAAATCAGTCTTATTAACAAAAGCGCAGAATAAAGACAATCATAATGATTGGACACGTCAAATGAAAAGGCGCGACTAAGAAGAAGCTGTTAAAATTACGAATTAAAAAGAAATGACGTGGTTCAAAAGGAAAAGACGCGATTATAATTTAAAGAAATGACGTGCCTCAAAGCAAAGACGTTTTTGGAGTATCAAAGGAAAAGACGCGATTTAAAGAAATGACGTGTCTCAAAGCAAAGACGTTTTTGAAGTATCATTTACAATGGATGCGTCTCTTTTTAAAAAAAGTATTCGACCTTTCAAAGAAGTGCGATCTGTTCATTAAGAACAGATTAAATATTAAATATTCAATAAGTATTTTTAAGGAAAGGATGCGATCTGTTTGTTGAGAACAGTTTTTCATTAAAGAACAGATTTAAAATATTCAATAAGTATTGCAAGGAAAGGGTGAGATCTGTTCAATAGATTTAATATATTTGAAACAAATAAGTTGTTTTAAATTAAAAGGGAAGGAGAAGAAGTGTAAATTGAAAAGGCTATGAGACAATCAATATGATCTTTCATTAAAAGTTGCAACCTGTGAGTAGCATATTTATGTGACATCAAAGTCATTTATGTGAGTGTGGTTGTGTGTGTAAGAAAGCATTCAAAATCTGAAGTCCCATCTCCTTGTGTGGGCTGAGGGTGAGATCATTAATCATCAAAGGCAGATTGAAGGTTTGGGATAGTGCAGGTCAGATTGAAGGCATCATCTTGCAACCATCAAGTCAAGGTTGGTGCCTTGCATTAGGGGCTAGTACTCCTTGTAGGTAGGTGCCTACTAAAGTTGTAAAGGTTTGGATATTCCTTGTAGGTTGTGTCCTACTAAATTATCTAGTTGTAAATCTGTAGGCTGGTGCCTACTTTGAAGAAATCATTTCAATAAAAGTGGTGTCAACTTGTGTAAATTGGTTCATATCAAATAGTTGATGTATGTTTAAATTTGAAGTTGATAAAAGTTTATTGATATACTGATTCACCCCCCCCTCTCAGTATATCTTTGTGCTCTTCAATTGGTATCAGAGCAAGGTCCTTCTTGAAAGCTTAATCGCTTGAAGGAGATCCTTAAGAGCACTTATGGCAAATCAAAGCAACATGGTGAAAGCACCCATCTTTGATGGGACTAATTATGCATTCTGGAATATCAAGATGGAAGCATACTTGAATGCACTTGGGTTTGATGTGTGGCAATCTGTTGTAGATGGGTATTCACCTCCAGCTACCCCTCCAACGGATCAAGCAGGAAAGAAGAGAAGTGAAGACAATGCAAAAGCTAAGCATGCTCTTCTTTGCAGCCTAACAGATTCTGAATTTACAAAAGTCATGAGGTGCAAATCAGCAAAAGAGATTTGGGACAAGCTTCAAAATATCTATGAAGGAGATGCAAAAGTTAAGAAAGCAAAGTTGCAAACTCATAGAAGAAAGTTGGAAACTCTCAAAATGGAGGATGATGAAGACATTGCTTCATACTTTCTTCGTGTTGATGAATTAGTGAATATCATGAGGGGACTTGGTGAAGAAATCAAGGATGAATTCATTATTGACAAAATTCTAAGATCTCTTTCTACAAAATTTGAGGCCAAAGTTGCAGCATTGGAAGAACTAACAAATCTAGACCAGCTGAAGAAGGATGAATTACATGGTATTCTTGCAGCCTATGAGATGAGGATTGAAGGTAAATCACCACAAAAGGAAGTCTCATTCAAAGCAACCAAAAAGGGCAAGAACAAGAATGAAGAAAAGGATGAAAAATCAAGTGATGAAGCTGAATCTTACTTCATGGGAAAACTTAAGAAAGGAAAAGGAAAATACAAAGGAAAATTTCCTTTTAAATGCTTCAATTGTGGAAAAGTTGGACATTATGCCTCAAAATGTCCTCAAAATGAAAGCAGTTCCAGTGAAGAAGAAAAGGAAATCAGCAATAAGAAAAAGGGAAAGAAGAACTTCAACTCAAAGAAGAAATTTCAAAAACATAAAAAGAGTTTTTATTCAAAGAAAGATAGCAGTTCCTCTGAAGAACAAAGTGAAGATTGCTCAAGCATTGAGGAAGATGAAATATTGTTTATGGCTGAATGTGAAGAACAAAAAGTTGAACAAGAATGTGAAGAAAAAGAAGAAATAGATCAAGATGAAGGAGAGGAAGTAGATCTTGAGGAAGAATTGCACTATGCATACAAGAAAAATGAAGACTTGAAGAAGAAGGCTGCCAAGTACAAGTTGAAGATCAAAGAAATGACAAATGACTTGGAGAATTCAAGCAAAACCATTGAAGATTTAAGAGCTCAAATCATGGAAGTTGAAAGAAATGAAGTTGAATTGAAAAACAAACTCAATACAAAGGAGATGAAATGTGACAAGCTGGAGCAAGAGATAGCAATGCTAAAGTTGGAATTGGAGAAAGCAAAGGATCAACACTCAAAGATTGATGAAGAATCCAGCAAGCTGATTGAGCTAATGAAGGCTCAAGATTTTCTTCAAAGCAAAATGGGAAGCAGTTTTGAAGAACAATCCAAGAAGGTCACTAACTCCAAAGAAGATTTCAAGACTTTCTCAAAGCAAGAAGAAGAAGATTGGATAAGTGCTGATTCTAAAAGAAGATTGAATAGTAGGCACTTCTATGCATTTAATGGCTATTGTTTTGTATGTAACAAATTTGGGCACAAAGCCTTAAATTGTAAAAATAAAATGAAAAATAGTTCTAGCTACCTTAGGAGAGATTATAATCCTTTCACACCTTTAATGGATTATAATGGTCTATGCTACAAATGTAATAATCTTGGGCACAATGCTCAAGCGTGTAGGTCAGTTTTTAATAACTCTCCAAAGCAAAACAAGAAGGTAGATAAGTCTATTAAAAGGAAAGAAATACCTATCAAAGTATGGAGGAAAAAGGAGAAATCAATGTTCATCCAAACTGCCTTACATGCTGAAAGTAAGAAGGATAGATGGTACATTGACAGTGGGTGCTCAAAGCACATGACAGGTGACAAGAGCAAATTCATCTCTCTTGAACCTACTGATGAAGGAACAGTAAGATTTGGTGATAATACAAGAAAACAAATAAAAGGAAAAGGTACACTTAGTCTAGATAATGGAAGAACAAAAACAGAAAATGTTTTGTATGTTAAGGGCCTAAAAGAAAATCTTCTAAGTGTTAGTCAACTTTGTGATCAAGGACATAGTATCACATTTCTTTCTAATACATGTGATATCAAGAAAGATGGAAAGCTGGTTGCTCAAGCTGAGAGGAAACAAAATTTATATGTCCTAAAAGAGATAAATTGTGAAAGCTGCAATTTAGTACAAGAGGATGAGAGTTGGTTGTGGCACAAAAGGCTAGGCCATCTAAACTTTGATAATATTATCAAAGTTAGCAAATCAAATGCAGTGAGAGATATGCCAAGGATAACAAAACCTTCTAATATCATTTGTAGAGAGTGTCAACTTGGAAAGCAAACAAGGTCAAGCTTTAAGTCTAAAGAGCATACTTCATCAAAACCATTAGAACTCATACACACAGATCTTTGTGGGCCAACAAAATCCAAAAGCCTGAATGGAGAAAGATACTTTATGTTGCTGATTGATGACTTCTCAAGGATGACTTGGGTTGCATTCTTGAAGGAAAAATCTGAAGCTTTTGACAAATTCAAAGCATTCAAAGAGCTGGTTGAAAATGAGGCAAACTGCAAGATAAAATGCCTTAGATCAGACCGAGGAGGAGAATTCACTTCAAAAGAATTTGAAAATTTCTGCATAGAACATGGAATTAAAAGGCAATTTTCTGCAGCTAGAACCCCTCAACAAAATGGGGTTGTAGAAAGGAGAAATAGGACAGTTCAAGAAATGGCAAGGGCAATGCTAAATGAAAACAAGATAGCAGATTCCTTTTGGAAAGAAGCAATTCATACAGCAGTTTACATTCTGAATCGTGCACAAATAAGAGTGAACAATGAGAAGACACCTTATGAACTTTGGAAAGGAAGACCAGCAACTGTCAAGTACTTCAAGATTTTTGGAAGCACTTGCTACATTCGAAGAGATGAAGAAGATTTGAGCAAATTTGACACAAGAGCAGATGAGGGAATCTTTCTTGGCTACTCATCAAAAAGTAAGGCATATAGATGCTACAACAAAAGAACTCACAAAATTGTTGAAAGTGCTAATGTAAGAGTTGATGAAGGAAAGCAATTCAAAGAAGTTGGACAAAGTGATCACCATGTTCAAACTATGAATGAAGAAGACAAAGATGATGAGGACTCTCAAGAGGAAGAAAAGGAGGAAGAGGCAAAAGAAGGAGAATCTTCACAAAAGACTCCCATGAAGACACCAAAGACACCTTCCAAGTTTGTTCAAAAGAATCATCCTGAAGATTTGATTCTTCAAGATAGATGTAGATCTACAAGGAGAATGGTGAATTACAATGAAGATTGTCATGCAGCTTTTCTATCTCAAGTTGAGCCCAAAACTTTTGAAGAAGCAAGCAAGGATAAAGGCTGGATTGATGCAATGAATGAAGAATTGGATCAGATAGAGAAAAATGAAACTTGGGAAATTGTTCCAAGACCAAAAGATAAGAATGTAATTGGCACAAAATGGGTTTTTAGAAACAAATTAAATGAAGATGGCCAAGTCACAAGGAACAAAGCAAGGCTGGTATGCAAAGGCTATGCACAAGTTGAAGGAGTAGACTTTGAGGAAACCTTCGCACCAGTTGCAAGGATTGAAGCAATTAGAATGTTTTTATCCTATGCAAGTCACAAAAAGTTCAAGGTCTATCAAATGGATGTCAAATCTGCTTTTCTTAATGGAGATTTAGAAGAGGAAGTTTATATTGAACAACCTGAAGGCTTCCTACTATCAGAAGATATGGATTATGTGTGCAAGTTAAAGAAAGCTCTCTATGGGCTTAAACAAGCTCCTAGAGCTTGGTATTCTAGACTTGACAAATATCTCAAAGAGCAAGGGTTCAAAAGGGGAGATGTAGACAGCAATCTATACATCAAAGAAGAGGATGGACACTTATTGATTGTGGTGGTATATGTAGATGACATCATCTTTGGTGGAGACAAGGATAGAATGTGCAAAGAATTTTCATCATGTATGCAAAAAGAGTTCGAGATGTCAATGTTGGGAGAATTATCCTTCTTCCTTGGGCTGCAAATTTCACAATTAAGCAAAGGTATTTTCATCTCCCAAACTAAATATGTGAAAGAAATGTTAAAAAGATTTAGGATGGAAGATTGCAATCCTGTTAGTACTCCTATGATTACAGGTTGCAAGCTAAGTAAAGATGATGAATCCCAAGAAGTGAATCAAACACTTTATAGATCTATGATTGGAAGTTTGTTGTATCTAACTTCTACAAGACCAGATATAATGCAAGCTGTTGGAGTTGTAGCCAGATTTCAAGCAGCACCAAAAGAATCACATGTTCATGCAGTAAAGCGTATATTCAAATATTTGAAAGGCACAATGGATTATGGTCTATGGTACCCTAGCAGCAATGATTTCACTCTTGAAGCATACACAGATGCTGATTGGGCTGGTAATATAGATGATAGAAAAAGTACAAGTGGAGGAGCCTTTTTTCTTGGAGGAAATCTAGTGTCTTGGATAAGCAAAAAACAAGAATCAGTCTCTCTATCTACAGCTGAAGCTGAATATATTGCAGCAGCAGCATGTTGCACTCAACTTTTGTGGATGAGGCAAACTTTAAAAGACATCAAAGTGGAGTATGATCATCCTTGCACTATATATTGTGATAATACTAGTGCAATCAATATATCCAAGAATCCAGTGATGCATTCAAGGACCAAGCATATACCCATTAAGTATCACTTTTTGAGAGAACAAGTAGCAGAAGGACAAGTATGTTTAGAATACATAACTACAAAAGAGCAAATTGCTGATATATTCACCAAACCACTTCCAAAGGATGCATTTGAATATTTAAGGGACAAATTGGGAGTTGTCCCACAGTCATCAAATTGATTGATGGATGCATATATTCAGGGGGAGCTACGCACAAAATCTTGTAGCTTCATGGAGCTGGAACATATGTTAGAAGACCCTTTGCCATTGATGTCAAAGGGGGAGAATTTGGACACAGGGGGAGCAAATAGGGGGTCAAGTTGCCATTGAAGAAGTTGCCATCAATGACAAAGGGGGCGATTGTTGGAAATATTGTCATTGATGTCAAAATAAAAGGATGAAATCATTGATGACAAATGAATGAACAAGTTGAGAAAAAGAAAGATTGTAGACACAATGCTTATAATATGATAAGTTTGAGAAACTTGATCATCTTCAAGAACAGTATGACAGGAGTAACTGAAGATAACATTTTTTGAATGCAGATCTCAAGTAGATCACAGTGAAACAGTCATAGGAAGAAATCTGGAAAATGTTTCAGTCATCATCATTTTAAGATCATCACCGATAAGAGAAAGATGAAATATATAATGTCTCATTTTATCTAAAACAAAAATACATATCCTAGAAAAAGAGAAAAGAATGCTACAGGCTGTGCGTCTTTAGAAAACAATAACCAGACTGAAATTAGAGAGAGGGAGATTTAAAAATCTGATGAATATTAAATTTTTTTTCATACTGAAAACCGCATGGATTGTGCTTTCAAACTCATCACTGCCAAAACACGAGTTAAATCAGTCTTATTAACAAAAGCGCAGAATAAAGACAATCATAATGATTGGACACGTCAAATGAAAAGGCGCGACTAAGAAGAAGCTGTTAAAATTACGAATTAAAAAGAAATGACGTGGTTCAAAAGGAAAAGACGCGATTATAATTTAAAGAAATGACGTGCCTCAAAGCAAAGACGTTTTTGGAGTATCAAAGGAAAAGACGCGATTTAAAGAAATGACGTGTCTCAAAGCAAAGACGTTTTTGAAGTATCATTTACAATGGATGCGTCTCTTTTTAAAAAAAGTATTCGACCTTTCAAAGAAGTGCGATCTGTTCATTAAGAACAGATTAAATATTAAATATTCAATAAGTATTTTTAAGGAAAGGATGCGATCTGTTTGTTGAGAACAGTTTTTCATTAAAGAACAGATTTAAAATATTCAATAAGTATTGCAAGGAAAGGGTGCGATCTGTTCAATAGATTTAATATATTTGAAACAAATAAGTTGTTTTAAATTAAAAGGGAAGGAGAAGAAGTGTAAATTGAAAAGGATATGAGACAATCAATATGATCTTTCATTAAAAGTTGCAACCTGTGAGTAGCATATTTATGTGACATCAAAGTCATTTATGTGAGTGTGGTTGTGTGTGTAAGAAAGCATTCAAAATCTGAAGTCCCATCTCCTTGTGTGGGCTGAGGGTGAGATCATTAATCATCAAAGGCAGATTGAAGGTTTGGGATAGTGCAGGTCAGATTGAAGGCATCATCTTGCAACCATCAAGTCAAGGTTGGTGCCTTGCATTAGGGGCTAGTACTCCTTGTAGGTAGGTGCCTACTAAAGTTGTAAAGGTTTGGATATTCCTTGTAGGTTGTGTCCTACTAAATTATCTAGTTGTAAATCTGTAGGCTGGTGCCTACTTTGAAGAAATCATTTCAATAAAAGTGGTGTCAACTTGTGTAAATTGGTTCATATCAAATAGTTGATGTATGTTTAAATTTGAAGTTGATAAAAGTTTATTGATATACCGATTCACCCCCCCTCTCAGTATATCTTTGTGCTCTTCATGGTTACCTTGCAACATGATCGTATTACTTCATATCAGGAGTTTATTGATAGATTAGTTGAGCGTTTTGACAGAAGAGATCCAGAGTTGTACTTCAGGGATCTAGCTCAGCTAAAACAAATGGGCAATTTGGAATCGTACATTGGTGAATTCCAAAGGCTCTGGGTCATGGTTACAGGCATAGTTGGCATACTCGTAGAGAACTAGCCGAGTCTTAAAAAACTCGCGAGTTTTTTTAAAAAACGAGTTTTTACGAAGTTAACTCGCCAAACACCAAAAATGAGTTTTTTTGCGAGTTTTTAGTGGCAAGTGCTCGCCAAAAACTCGTGAGTCCGATGAAAAAACTCGCCTGCGCAGGAATAAAGTCAAAACACGTTTTTATGTTGTTCATTTCATTTCAAAATCACTTGATACTTTGTGTGAGGAGCTAAAAACCCCCCCCAAGCAAGGAGATATCATTTCCAACGATTTGCCATCGAGGAGAGCGGATTCAAACGCCATTTTGTGTGGATTTTGAAGGGAAATTCGATTCACAGGTAGGGTTTTTGTTTTTGTTTTTTGTTTTTGATTAATTATTTTCTTTCATTCTTCTTGCAAAATACTCATTCCAAATTGAAAAAAAGACATGATAGAGCACAAAGAAACAATTTTTTTGCATTTAGAATCCAAAAAACAAGATTCATCACAATCTTTTGTTGATTTTTGCTGATTTTTTTCATTTTTTTCACTGTTTTTTGAAATTTTCAGACCTAGGTTCATTTTTTGTGTAGAATGATAAGATTAGTTAATAATGTTAATTGATAATTCATTTAAACACATTTGTATCAATTTAAATCAAATTTAGCTCTAGATTTTTGAAGTTTTAATGATTTTAGGTTGTTTTTTAAATTTTTTTGTATTAAAAAACTAATATGTTGTACATATTTTTGAATGTGTAGATTGATCATTGATTAGTGAATACACATTACACACTATAATGGCTTATGGCTCTGGTTCAGGCTCAGCATCAGGTTCCGCCCCCACCCCATCAAGTTCCACCCCTCGCACACCATCATCATGGGTTCCAGGCACTCGTCGTGCAGGGGCTAGAGACCATACATGGAAATATGGTGTCAGAGGGCCAGTGCCTGGAACAGTTGTTTGCGGTGAATGCAAAAATACATATCATAGAGGCATAAATCACCTCAAATACCATCTAGCAGGCATTCCTCAGCGTGATTCCAAGGTTTGTGGGCAGCCCAAAGAAGAGATTAGAAGAGAGATGCTTGCCCTACTTTCACTTGCTGAGGAAAAAAAAATGCAAAGGGAGAGGGCTAAAAAAGCCATAGCAGCATCCATAGCCAGTGGACATGCGCATGCCCATGGGACTCAGGAGCACGGGGTCGAGCACATGGAGATAGAGTCAGATGAGGATGCAGATATTATTGGCATTGTGGGCTCTCTTCATGGTCCACGGATTCGCACTCATGGCACAGCCGCCACAACCACAGCCACACCATCCTCTAGGCCCCCCTTTTCCTCTAGTTCGACTAGAGTGCCAATGCCACCACCACCTTCATCTTCACGCAACCCACAGAGTTTTTTTGTGCCAAGAAACACACCAGGAGCACAGGTATCATTGGAGGCTACAGGGTGGAACAAGGAGGTGCATGAACATGCCAACATGGCATGTGCTGATTTTTGGTATTTCAATAACATACCATTCAATGTGGCGAGTAGTCCCTATTGGCACAATATGGTCACTTCATTGACAGTTGCGGGAAAAGGCTTCAAGCCACCTTCTCGCAAAGATTTGAGTGGGAGGTAAGTGACAAGTCAACTTAAATTTTATGTTCTTTAATTTAAAATTTAAATTAATTTATTATTTATGTTGAATTCAAGCTATTTTTTGTTTAAAACTTACAATTTTGTACTTATTTAATTATTTTACTTTGTACTTGCAGGTTGCTCACAAATGCAACCGAAAGGGCAATGCATGTGGTGGAAGAGCAAAAAACTAAATGGAAGAAATTTGGCTGCTCAATTCTTTCTAATGGGTGGACGGATGGGAGAAACCGCACCATCCTTAATTTTTTGGTTGCTTCCAAAGGTGAAGTTGTGTTTTGGAAGTCGGTGGATGCTTCCAACAGGATAAAAACTGTAGATACATTGTGTACGTTGTTGGATGAAGTTGTGATGGAGGTGGGGATTGCTAATGTGGTGCAAGTCATCACAGATAATGCAGCAGCGTATGTGGCAGCTGGAAGGATGCTTGAGAGTAGACATCCATCACTCTTTTGGTCACCTTGTGCGGCTCATTGCCTTGACCTTCTTTTGGAGGACATAGGCAAACTTGTTTGGGTGGCACCGATTGTAGATGATGCAAGGAGCATCACAAAATATATCTACAATCACCCTTGGGTTCTTAATTTGATGAGAGAGCATACGCAAGGGAAGGAGTTGGTGAGATCGGGTGCCACAAGGTTTGCAACAATTTTCCTAACGTTGCAAAGCATTTTGGATTCTTTGGGCTCTCTAAAACAAATGTTCGTGAGTCAAGCATGGAATGACTCCTCATATTCAAAGAAGGCCGAAGGAGATAGAATTTCTGCAATAGTCTTCGACCCCTTGTTTGCACAAAAAGCTACAGAGATCGTGAGGGTAACTTCAAAACTTTGATTTTAATTTTAATCTCAAGTTGAATATAAATATATATTTTTTAATTTAACTTTAAGCCTTTCATTATAAATTTCTAACTTTGATCTTTTTGTATTTTTAATCTAGGTGTCGAGCCCTTGGTTAGAGTCCTCCGCTTGGTAGATGGGGATGAAAACCCAATGGGATACATTTATGAGGCCATGGATAGGGCCAAGGAGGCCATCAAAAGTTATTACATGGGGGACAGCCTCAAATTTGATCCCATATGGGAGATTGTTGATAGGAGGTGGAACAATCAACTCCACCAACCCATCCATGCAGCAGGGTACTTCCTCAACCCTTCTTATCTCTTCTCAGAGAGCTTCTTTGATCCTAATGGAGAGGTTATGGAGGGGCTCACAACATGCATTCAGAGGATGGAACCCGAGGTTGCAGTGAGAGACCTCATCATCAAGGAGATGGATATATACAGGGAGGCAACTAGTAATCTCTTTTCTTCGGAGCTGGCTGTTAGAGGAAGAACCACTCTGCCACCAGGTATAAAATTCAGAGTCTTTAAATTTTAAGTTTATTTCACATGCATCTTAGAATTTGATAAAATGTGTTTTGACTTTTGACTTTTGAGTCTTTGACTTTGTTTTCTAACTCTTCAATTTTCTTTTTGTTTTTTGCAGATGTTTGGTGGAAAAATTGGGGTGGAAAAACCCCAAATCTACAAAAAATTGCCCTCCGCATTCTATGTCAGCCTTGTAGTGCATCCAATTGTGAGCGCAATTGGAGCTTGTTCGAGTCCATTCACACGAAAAAGAGGAACAAGTTAACACAAAAGCGCCTCAATGACTTGGTCTTTGTGCAATACAACCTTCGGTTGCGCATAAAGAGAGTTGAAGAAAAATCACAGGATCCTATTGACTTAGATGAGATAGATCCTTATAGTGATTGGACAGGGCGAGAGGAGCAGCCTCCATTGTTTAGCGCAGATGAAATCCTTGACTTTGAGAGAGAGGCAATGGAGGATGTGGGTGCATCAGGAGTCGGAGATGTAGGGTTGGATGAGATCCAGCCAGAGCCAGCAGCAGTAGCACCGCAGCCACCACCACTAGCACCACGCACACGCGGCAGGACTAGAGGACCCACCCCTTCTTCCCTAGCTGTTGCTAGACTAGGGAAGAGGAAAGCCTAGCATGTTGTATTTAGTTGTTGTTTAGTATTTGCTTCTAGTTCTAGTTTTACTGTTTTCATGTATCAGACTTTCAAGCTTTTAGCCATCGGGATTCCGCATGAGAATGAGATTTTGTAATCAATTTACATTAAAGTCAATCAAAATTAATAGAAAACACTTTTGTACTCATTTATGGATTCATTGGATTCATCTTGTCATTGAATTTTGCAAAAAAAATGTGTTTTTAATGAAATTTAAGCAATTTGTTCATTTCCTGAGTTTTTTGCCGAGTTTTTTCCAAGTTTTTGGCGAATTTTAAAAAACTCTCCAATTTTTGTTGGGGCGAGTTTTCCAACTATGGTTACAGGCATCTCAGAGAGGAGGCTGGTCATACTTTTTGTTGAGCATTTATATGAGCCTATTAAGGGTTGGATCAAGGCATTTGATCCCCCAACTTTGCAGGAGGCTATGAGGAAAGCTCGTAGCATGGAACTTACAACTTCACATAGTAAGTTCGAATCAAAACCATCTTCATCCTACAATAACAGCAAATCTGATCCAAAGAAATCAGAAAATGTGGATCAAAAGAAAAAAATTGCAGCCCCTTTGGATAGGGAAACAATCAATGATTTGTGTAGGAGAAAACTGTGTTTTTATAGCAAGGGTCCTTATGATCTAAACCACAATTGTCCTCTCAAGCCTAAAGGGCAAAATAGGCACATGGAGTGGTTTTATGAGGATGAAAACATGACTGATACAGCAGACCAGCAAGCTGATCAAGAGACTTCAGGGGTTGATAGTTCAGAAAATGAAGTGGAAAATGAAGGAGAAATAGAGCTAGAGGAAGCTCATATGTCTAGTATGCAAAAAGAAGGCTCCTTCAGGTTACGTGGACTCTTGGCTGGTCAAAGAGTCATTTCCTTGCTTGATACAGGTGCAACACACAATTTCATAGATGCATGGTTAGTGGAAAAACGTGGAATTCAAACTCAGCAGTTTGAAGGTATTAGAGTGAAAATTGTTGATGGTTATACTCTCAATTGTGAGAGAATGATTCTAGATCTGCCTATGAAACTCAATAACTATGAGTTTAAAGCAGATTTCTATGTGGTTAACATGGGTGGCACAGATGTAGTCCTTGGCATGAAGTGGCTTCATGCAATAGGTGAATTTACACTCAACCTTAGAGAGATGGAAATGAAATTCAAGGTTGATGGGACTAATCATGTACTTAAAGCCATTGAGGACAGCAACTTTAAAATGATTACTCTCAGGAGAATGGAGAGATTGATTAGACATGACATGGTAGAGTGGGCAGCAAATTGTAAACTGATGCCTACGTATAAGGAGCAGCACAAAACACCCTACCATCTAGATGTTCAGGAGCTTAGAATTAAGCATGCAAAAGTGTTCAGTGACATTCCATATGGTAGACCTCCTGATAGAGGCATAGAGCACATTGTTGAATTGGAGGGGGGCACCAAGCCCATCATGTTCACACCATATCGGCACCCAAAGCGTTTGAAGGATGAAATTGAGAAAACAATTAAGGAACTTTTAGCTATGGGACACATAAGGCCGAGGACGTCTCCTTTCGCCTCATCAGTTGTTTTGGTAAAGAAGAAAGATGGTACACTCAGGGTTACTTCAGCCGCTGGACACAGGACCGTCATCCAATAGCTTTCGAGAGTAGGAAGCTAAGGGGTCCTGAGAGGAGCTTCAGTATTTACGACAAGGAAATGTTGGCTATCATGCATGCTATGGCCAAATTCAGGCAGTACCTAGTTGGCAGCAAGTTTTGTGTCAAGACTCATAACAGCTTGAAGCATTTCCTTGGATAGCGGGACTTGAACGAACGTCAACAGAAATGGGTCAGCAAGTTACAGCCATATGATTTTGACATCTCCTATGTCAAAGGGACTCAGAACGTTGGTGTTGACACTTTATCTCGTCGTCCCCATTTGCGCTCAATGGCAATGATTTTAGAGGATTGGAGTCACATGATCATAGCAAAGTATGCCAAGAATCTATGGGCTTTTGGCATTATTGATGGGACAATACAGGACAGCAGGTACTCTCTTGTGAATGACCTCATCATTTACAAAGAGAGAATATTCTTGGTCCTGTTGATGCGTGTTTTATGACACAACAAACATTCTAGAATAAAGTGTCAAAGACGCTCTATCCCCTCTTGAAAAACTACCTCGTATGCTAAGATTGCAAGAAAGATCATACGGCAATTCCAATGTTTCAGTTAGGTGTGGATGAGCTCTGTGGTTTGATGTGATTTGCTGGTTATGACAAGGGGACTTATGCTAGGCCTGTTCAATTCACAATGAAGCTCTACCGTTTGGGTCATGGATCAAACAAACTAAAAAAAGGAGATAAAGGTTTAGAAGTTCTAATCTACTTTCTAAGAATTCAAGAGACGGTATTGACTTGGTGGAACCAATAACCACGCTTTGCTTCGCCATACTCAACGACAACTACACACAGGGGGTGCAATCTTCAAGGGAATGTGCTTATGATTTTCACGTCATGAATAACTACCATCAAATCGAACAATAAGTATCCAGACAGAAGTTAAGCATCCACAAAATAAGCTCAAGCTAACTTTACGCATTGAATGAAAATCATCCATTCAAAGAAAATATGAGCAAAAAGTTTCACCATAAATCAATACTTATCAAATCTTGCATTCATCTAACATACATAAAATAAAATCTAAACTATGATGAGGGATAAGAACCATGCCAACTCCAAAATAAGAGAAGCAATCACCATCAAAACAATGCATGCATTACTTATTACTTTGGCAGTCATACACAACAATTACTTATCTCAACATGTTTTGCAACATGCTCCCATGCTTTACAAATGAGGGGTTGAGCTTAATTTATAGGATCCCCGATTACAGTTCAATGGCCAAGATTAATTTGGAATCAACGGCCGAGATTACAAAATAAAACCCTAATTAGGGTTTGCTACCCCTCGACCAATGAGAAAATTACATTCGAGGACACTTGTCCTTTTTACCAAATATGAACCAACAGATAAAATAGAAAGTTGTTGCATGTTGATTTGGAACAATTTGATTGGTTGGAAGATGACGAGGCGCCACCTCAACGTGCTGGATGCCTTCCTTGGTTTATTTTGTTCCTTTTCCATGTTCTTGCCTTAGAATATTTTTCCTGCCGATGATTCTGTCCTTTGCACTTGGATTACTTTGGCTTCTTCTTCTCACCTCACCTTGGAGCACCTATTTAGACTTGAAGTTACTAAGACTTTCTTCTCGGATTGCTTTGGAATTCCTTCACGTGCCTTGAATTTGGAGAGGAACTCCCTTGTGCTTTCGCTGCAATGAAAGAAATTGGAACTTTCTCAATGGAGAATTTCCCATACTTAGCCAAATTTTGGCTATTCAATTTCACTTTGTAACGTCTTCAAGATTCTGGCCATTTTCGTGCTCAAATGAACTTCGCCGGTGGATTTGTCTTCAATTTTGAATTTGGCTTGCGTAAGATGGATGTACCTGATGATGTTCCTGTCGTTGTCTTCATGATGCCAAATTTTTGGTGGACTTCCCGTTGGTCTTGCGATGTGCAAGGGTGGACTCCCCAAGTTTTCTTTCATCTCCCTTCAAGTCGGACTTTACACTTTCTTTGCCATTTTCTCCTTCGCCTTGTGTAGCCATCCGCCTGCAAGAAACAAAATAAATTTATTTAGATATTCTCTCCTAAAGATGACTTTTCAAGATAAGTTTTGAAAGATTTTTATAAATTTCACTTTCAAGCTTTTAATTTTCTTTCCGTCCATTTTATTTTGCCATAACTCCTTTCGTCCAAAATTATTTTGCCATAACCTCTCTTCGTCCAAAATTATTTGGCCATAACCTCTTCTCGTCCAAAATTATTTGGCCATAACCTCTCTTCGTCCAAAATTATTTCGCCATGATTTGTAATTGTCCAAAATTATTTCGCCGTAACTTCTTTCGTCCAAAATTATTTCGCCATGATTTCTAATTGTCCAAAAATGTTTGGCGTGATTTTCTTTAGACATTTTGGACTTAGGCGAATTTTCTAAAATGCCAAGTATATATTTTTTATTTTTTTGCCAATGTTCATACTTAGGCAAAATTTCAAATCTTCTATCTTCTCTTTGATGTGGCGGACTTTGCCCATGTTTAGGCCATCAAATCTTAAGCTAGGCGGACTTCACTCATTTATAAGCCATCTCCAAAGGCGGACTTCATCAAGCTTCTTGCCATAAGTCTTGGCTTGGGGCGGACTTTAGGTTTTTGCTTGTCACTTAACCATTTATCCAAGGCGGACTTGGCTTAATGTTTAGCCACTTTGTCTTTGGCCAAGGGCGGACTTCCTTTGTTTGCTCGCCATTCCATTTTACCCAAGGCGGACTTGCTATGTTTTGTTGCCATTGAACCTTTGGATAGGGGCGGACTTGCTCACTTGGCTTGCCATTTTCCTTTACTTCTTGCTTTGTGTCCAAGGGCGGACTTGGTCATTTGTTAAGCCATTCTCCATTTGGTGGGCGGACTTGCTACATCTTTATGCCATCCTTAGTCTTTTCTCAAGGGCAGAATTGAGCCTAACTCTTGCCATTTTCCCTCTAGCTGGGCAGACTTTATCAATGTCCATGCCACCAAGGGCGGACTTCAGCTTATGTCTGGCCACTTCTTTATACTGCTGAGGGCGGACTTCACCAGATTTCAGGCCATTTCCAAAGGCGGACTTCATCAAGCTTCTTGCCATAAGTCTTGGCTTGGGGCGGACTTTATCAATTTCCATGCCACCAAGGGCGGACTTCAGCTTATGTCTGGCCACTTCTTTATACTGCTGAGGGCGGACTTCACCAGATTTCAGGCCATTTCCATAAGGCTGGGCGGAGTTTCTTCTTGTTTCTGCCATTCATAATGCCTAGCTGAAGCTTTCTGACACTAACTTCTCCCTTCTCCATATTGGTTGGACTCCATGAATCCAAACTTAGGCGAATTCACCATGATCAACTCGCCATGATTGTTCAGATTTCTCATGAATTTCTCAGATTTCACATGATTTCTTGACTGGTTTTTTAGATTTTCCACCATTTTTCTGAGATTTTCCAGAATTCTCTGTGATTTTTACCAGATTTCTCACCATTTTCAAGCAATTTTTCCAGATTTTTAACTTTTTTCTGTGATTTTCCAGAATTTCACCATGAATTCAAAAATTTTCAAATCAATTTTCTGAGAGTTTTGTTGATCTTTTCGAACTTCTGAGTGGATTTTTGAAACTCGAGCCCTTTCCAAATATAAAAACTTTCTAAAAATAGAAATTTTCCAAAAATAGCAACTTTCCAAAAATAGACCCTAAAAAATAGGGATCTCAAAATTGCCCAAAAGTGCCAAAAAAGCGGGTCCTAAAAAATAGGGAGCCCGAGGTGAAAAACCCTAAAAACTGGGAGGTGTCAGAATTGACTGAAATGACAGTCAATCTTCGTCTCCCAGGCCTTCTAAGCATGGCGATGACGCTTGCACAGTGATCTAGGCTCAATTTCTCCAACTGACTCAGGCAACTCTTAGAACTTTAACTCCTCATTGTAAAAGACTGGTGATAAGCAATTGTGACGCCAAGGAAAAAAGCAAAAAAAGCAAAAAAAACAAAGGGTCCCCATTTGCAATGGGGCGATGTGTGAAAAGGTCACAACAGGTCCCACGTTCAGATGTGAGGAACAGGGTATTGAGGACTTTCCATGATTCACCTATGGCTGGTCATCCGAGATACTTTAAGACCTACAAGCAGGTACGGGAGAGATTCACTTGGAAGGGTCTCAAATCCGATGTTCTTCGTTATGTCAAGGAGTGCTCTGTTTGTCAACAGAAAAAACAAGAGCATACTTACCCCGCAGGGTTACTTCAGCCGCTTCCTATTCCTGAGAGGAAGTGGGAATGCTTGTCTATGGACTTTATTACGGGCTTGCCGAAAGCTTAAGAGAGAGACAACATTTATGTGGTAGTAGATCGGTTGACTAAATAAACACATTTCTTCCCGATCACCACTACTTATTTAGCTACACAGGTAGCAAATGTATTCTTTCACGAGGTATACAGGTTGCATGGGTTACCTCGGAGTATTGTCAACAACAGAGATAGTAGGTTCGTGGGTAACTTCTGGCAGGAGTTATTCCGACTATGCGGGACAGAGCTTACTCCGAGCACTAGCTACCACCCACAGACTGATGGGCAGACAAAGATTGTCAACAAATGGGTGGAGGGATACCTACGGAACTACATTTCGAGGCAGCAGAAGGCTTGGGTGAAGTGGTTGCATCTTTGGGAGTACTGCTATAATTCCACTCACCATATGAGTATATAGATGACACCTTTCAGAGCATTGTATGGCTATGATGCTCCCAGTTTCCTCGATTTATTACTGAGTGATTGCAAAGTACCGAGTGTTGGGGATCTGTTACAGGAGAACCAAGATATCATGAGCCCTTCATGAAAACATTCAAAAGGCTCAGAATCAGCAAAAGCAATATGTTGATCAAAGGAGGGTTGAGTGATCATTTGAGATCGGAGATGTGATCTATCTGATGCTACAACCCTATAGGCAGTCCACTCTTAGGAAGAGGGGCACACAAAAACTCAAGCCACGCTACTATGGGCCATTCAGGGTTGTTAGGCGTGTTGGTGAGGTGGCTTATGAGTTAGACTTACTGGCAGACAGTAGGGTGCACAGTGTATTCCATGTGTCATACCTCAAAAAGGCGTTGGGACAGCATATAGTTCCCTCTTCAGACTTACCACCCCTGGATGATGAGGGGAAACTAATTTTAGTACCTAAGGCCATCCTGGATTCCAGAGAGCGTCATTTTCGGAGGCGGGTTATCAAGGAATATTTGGTTAAGTGGAGAGATTTGTCGGCAAAGGATGCTACGTAGGAGAGCGAGAGCATATCACAGCATCCAGCTTTGAGTTTGCTTGAGGACAAGCAAATTCGGGGAGGGCGGACTGTAATGTCCCCACTCTAGTCAGTATCAATTGCAGAGGGGTTAGCTTATTATTTGGATCCTCGTAGGCTAACGTGTGTGGATAGGGGATCTTAGTGGCAGATGATGGTGGATATTATCATTTCCACCCCTTCAGTTTAGTGTTGGGCTTAGTGCAGGCCTTTGTAGTTCAGTGTTCGCTAGCTTCTGACGACACGTCAAAACACTGAGAATTGAGGGAGATATTAATATTTTAGTGGTTAAGTCATTTAATATTATAAAGTTATAATTCGACTTTATAATAATTAAAAGCCACTTAAAATATTATAAAGTAATGACTTAAATGTTATAAAGTGAAAATCAAAATCACTTAAGTCATTAAAAAGGTACGCCCACTTGGTAAAGTGAAATAAAAGACTATTAAAGAGATTTTAATACATTTAAATGTATTTTAAATGCCAAAAGTCGTGACTTCTTGGGAATCGTGCCTTTTGGGGATATAAGGAGAAAAGAAGGCAATTCAACCTCATTCAATTATGATCATTTGAAATTGCTTCTTTTTTTTACGTCTTTGTGCATTTGTCTGAGACAAGGGTTACAGTGATTTTCTACCATTGGAGAACAAGAATTCTTCAGTGTTCTACGATTGTGAGGTTGTGAAAGATCAGCTAAATCATTGCCTATGAGAGCTTTATTCAAGAGTTCTATTTGTGCTTCATCGGTTTTATAGAGAGTTTCAGAAATAAGGTTTTTCACCATCAGAGGATTGTTTCCAGGTATGAATGCTTTCAATGTAATTTCACAACTCTGATATAATATTATATTTGCTTCCAGCATCTCTCTATTTTCTGTTATGTGAATATTATGCTTTATTTGGTAAATCTTTCAAGAAAACTTCAAAACTTCAAACCAATAGTTGCAAATTTAGATCAGGGAGAACCAGGGGTTCCCACAAAACCCAGGGTGTCCGAGAGGAACCCTGGACAAACCCAATGGGGAACCAGCCCAGAACCTAGACTTGAACCATACCCATACGAGTACCAGGGGGGTTAGGGGAACCCAATAACATTGCTTTTAACCATACTCCAAACCCTTCAAATAATGTGAGTGTTGAGGCCACAAAGCAATAATTAGCCCCTAATTGAACGAGAATGAAACAGATATTCACTGAAGAATGAGTGCCCTTGAGTGTCTTAATTGATCCAATGTTTGGTTACATTGGCAAAATCCAAATCTGCAATGAAAAAAAGAGGTTTCAATAGGAAATTCAAAATGCAACTATTTTAAAAGCAAATTGAAAAAACACAATTTAATTGCAATTAAACTAGCCTTCGGAATCATGCCAGCAATCAGAGGAAAACCAGCAGCCTCAGGAATCATTACAATGAAAAGAGGACAAAATCAATGATCCAATTCAGAATGGATTGCTGATTGGGTCAAGCAGCAATTTATCATAATATATTAATGATTTTTGATACTGTGATTTATATAGCTCACTTGGGGTTCACACAGCAAGCAATATGTGGTACCTTGCACCATGCTATTTGCATTTATGCTTGCCAATAAATTCTAACACACTAATACTTGTCCCATTTTTCATATCTGAGAAAGGCACACAAATTGATGAAGAAAGGTAGGCATTCGCCACCACTTACAGTTGTCCCACACATTTGTAGGGTAGCAGCTACTTAATTCTAAACTAAAGAATAAATATAATGGATATGAATTAATGTATGGTGATATGCTGGTCAAATAATTGGCATGGTCAACCATCCCCATTGTTGGTAGTGGCTCCTATTTATGCAAAGGCACTTCCTTAAGTATCCTATCATTTCTCATTATTATGTTCCTATTATCATAGTGTACTGAGATTTGATGGTCTCAGGTCTTTAAATAATTTTTATACTGTTCATTACTCTTCTCTGTCTACTCTCTTGCCAATTGAACTTCCAAATGAATCAATCTAGTCATTTCCTTCAACATGATACAACATCTCACCCATGGATTACAATTGTCTTGATTACTATATGTGTAAGATGGATCTAGAAAATGATCAACATAAGAACAAACACAATAAATCAACATAAGGGGAGACGAGTACAAAAAATTGTCAAGAACCTCCATAATTGAAACTAGACCAAATAAGTCTTGCCAACCAATCACAAGATAAAGTATAGAAATGTCATTATGAAAGTAGAAATAACACATGCTCATCACAAACCAGTTTGAACCAGGCACCATTCATAGCACCTAACTTCTATATAGCAACTAAATCAACAAGTTTACAGTTATTCCTTGAGTGCACCTCCAAATGCTGCTCAAGTTTATTACTGTACTTTCTTGTGTATTTTATGCTACCTAAAATTGGCAGGTAATCAAGCAGTGTAAACATCTTCTAGAGGGGGAGTTCTACAAAAGCTTCACCAAAAGGACATCACTTAATGTCAATTTTTTAAGTTATAATCTTGTAGGAAAGAGGTTGAACTTGTATGCAAAGAATATCAAGGTGAGTCAGGGTCTATAAATGCTGTCATTTGAGCCCATTCAATTCACAAATGCTGCTTAGAATAAAATCAGCTCCAGCCCAAACGTATATGCATTAATAACTGAGAAAATTTTTGGTTTTCATTTTCTTTTCTCCAGATTCTAATCAACCAGAAAAATAAATTAAAAATATGTCCACAACTGCAGCACCTTTGTTCACTGTAACTGCTAATAATATAACACTCCCTTTTCCTCTTGTCTATTGCATTCTTGTATCTTTTCAATTCGATTGCAAATGAGTGCCACTGATCAGTAGTTTCCATGAGTTATTGTTTAATGTTTAAAACACTTACCAGCAATGCAAATACAAAAAAGTGAATTTAACTCTGCATACTCCATTAACATGTTTCAGAAGAATGGCAACGGCAGGAAAATACAATACTCGACGTATCATGTCAAAAAATCTTCAATAAAAAATAGAAGAGATCAATTCCATCTAATTAGCAATCCTTTCATACCGTCCAAACTTATGAGCAAAGAAATGAACATATTTGATTTTACTCTATAGCTTAGTTGTATGCAATGAACATTTATACTGTCAATTTGCTAAATATATAAGCCATGCAAGAAAAATCAACCACCCACTTCTACTTTTCTACATCCTTCTTAGTATAATGTAAGGAGAAATGACTAGTCATTACCTTCTTTGCACCATTGATTCAACCCTCACTGCTTCTTTCTTGTACAATACAAAGACAAGAACACGGTTCCTGGAGCAAAATTCACATTTAACCAGGTAAGTCCAACCAACCATTAAGTGCAACAATAATTGCAAAATAAGTCATGTCTAAAAAAGATATTGTGCTGCAATGTTTAGGTCCAGGATTAAATTACTTAGGTCAGTTGCCAATAAGAAAGAAAGAACAAAATTGCCGATATTGGCATGGTGTGTTGGTTTAAAGGTGGCATTGCTGTTCTTGCCACCAAGGTTCAAACCCCTTTGGGGTGGTATTGTTGATTGGTTGTATTCTGGTTCATAGCTCCGGGTCAAATTCACTTACCCCTTGAATAAAAAAAAAGAAAGAAAGAACAAAATTATATCTACACATGACAAAAACAGGTCAATGGGACTCTAACCAGAAGAAATAACTTTAAGGACCCAAGAAGCAAAACATTAGAAATACAAGGAAAAACCCATTAATGAAAAGGTGTATCTAACAAAGGGGATGAACCTTAACTGGTTAATTCCCCAAATATTGAGAAGATAAAGCCATCCATTACAAACATTACAAATAGCCATGAGAAAGGAAGAACTATTGTTGCAGAAACTAGAAGATATGCTCAAAAAAACATTTACCCCAGATCTAAATCACATGTCCTAGCTCCCTTATCATATAAAAGTAGTCAATGCTCAAGTCAGTTCATATTCAATAATCTGCTCAGTGAAAAACCCATAAGGTTACACAAACTCAAATACTGTAGTACACTAGTAAAACAGACTATTGCGATTCTCAGCTGGTGCATGGATTCAAACTTACAGCTTTCTCACAACTATCATCTGTTTACCTTATAAATAACCTAGAAAACCAAAATAGTCTAGAAAACTTACAAAGTACACCGCAAGGACTTGTCCACAAAACAAATTCTAGAAATGTCCAGTCTTTCTTAATAAACACATGGGATAAAAAATAAATTCTAGAATAGGACATAAGAGTAATGTAGCTAATGTTCAATTTGTCCAGTCTTTCTTAATAAACACATAGGATAAAAAATAAATTCTAGACTAGGACATAAGAGTAATGTAGCTAATGTTCAATTCTAAGTTACCGGTTCGGGTTCGGGGACGGATGCGGGTACGAGAACCCGGTACATGGGTACGTGAAAAAAAAATTTAGGGGTTTGGGTACGTATATATATATATACACAAAAAAAAAGAAAAGAGAAATATACAGAATTGTAAAACTAAATCATTTCATAGTATGATACTTGATCATTGATCAATGCCAAATGCCAAAGATAAATATTCACGATCATTGATCATTGATCGAGCAAGATTCATCATACATTTACCCTGGCAAACACATTCCCAGGTCTGAGATATTTATAAACTCATTGTATTACTTGTAACTGCTGTTCATTCTATTATCTGGTGTTATAAATCAATGTATTTGCTGCTACAAATAGACTGTGAGAAGTTGTAAAAGATTATAACCTTGTCTCAGATTGAGTACAGACTTTCTTCTATCTGCTGTTAATTTTCTGAGGATTAACTTCATACATCAGCTCTAAACAGAACACAGGAAATTCTTGCAATAAGTCTGAATATGTATTTCTGAATATGCTTGGTAAACTGAGTCCAATATTGAGTAGTATGTTTCAGATTTGGGTTATCAGATTTACTGTTAGTATCTATGGAGTGGATAGTAATGTTGTAATGCAGATTATCTGTTGTACTATTATCTACTGCAAATTTTTGAGGTTGCTGTCAATTCTGGTCGTTGTATGTAATGTATCTGCTGCAAATATAAGCTCAGTTTGTATTGCTGTGGTCTGGCATAGTTTTGGAATACTGTGATCTGCTCTTTGTTGGTTATTCTGAGTATGTACAGGTCTGATATTAATTTTTGAGTAGTTATCTATTGTGTATCAATCATATTTGAAAGTTGGAATGGCTTAGTATTGATTCCCAGATTTGCCTCTGCATTACACATTGAATTATCACAATGGAAATCATCACTATGAAATGATCAATGCTGTTTTAGGGTTAGGAGGAAAATTTTTTTTTAAAAAAATGTTTTTTAATCAAGTTTGGGCCCTTTTTCTTTAACTTGGCCCATGGGTTCGCCCGGGTTCGTGCTTGGTATGCACAGGGTGCGCGCCCAGCACTGTGGGTTCGCCAGGGTTCGCGCAAGTTTGGGCCCTTTTTCTTTAACTTGGCCCATGGGTTCGCCCGGGTTCGTGCTTGGTATGCACAGGGTGCGCGCCCAGCATTGTGGGTTCGCCAGGGTTCGCGCACCCGCGAACCCTGGCGAACCCACAGTGCTGGGCGCACATCCTATGCGTACCCAACACGTACCCGCAGACAAACCCGAACCGGGTGCGTACCCGAACCGGGTTCGGGGCTTGCGGGTACAAAACCGGCAACATAGGTTCAATTTCAATGCTTTGGAAGTTATACAAATAGCATCAACATATTTTGATAACATCAACCAAAACAAAATTTCTTTAAATCCTTGCCAGCCACACAAATGTCCAACACTGCATAACCAAGAAAGTACCTGCGAGATTTGTGGTATTTCTCAAGCAATGAAACCAATCGTGTGTCCTTTACTCGGTCATCCAAAACCTGAAAATGAGAGATTGGGGGTTTGTGTTAAGTCGAACAATAGAACATGGATTCTTCTAAACTGTATCTAAATTGCTACTTTTTAAGGGTTCAACCATGATACACTCATTCACATCTGATGCACTGAAACTGAAAGAGGAAGTGAAGCTATTTAAAGAACATTGTAAAAATATCTTGGCTTGATTCAAGTTTCAAAATTAATGTTTCAAAATGTATATGGAATTTCAAACCACAAGAATTCCAGAATTTATATTTGAGGATAAACAGAAGCTTATGGGCTGCCATAATATGCCAATAATGTGATTCAATTCTCTAGAGTTGAATCTCATACCTCCACTATCTGCATCACATCATGATTTGCAGACAAATCCTGGGACCCAACCACCACCTAGAACAAAAGGTTCTTCATGTAAGTGTACTTTGCTGGATTATCAATTTTGTGGTAGAATCAGACAAATCAATTCTACTAGAGAGGTGAAATAATTACAAATGTCAAATATGTGTGTTAATTATGATCATACAGCGAAACATCATTAAACTCAGGCAATAACTGCATTGAACCAGTTTAAGAAACTATGTGGCCTGTAAAAGTTGAAAACCATCTTTCTTCTGTTAATTGAGGTTAAACTAACATGCTTGATATTGGTAAATAATCTGATTTCCTTAGGAACCAACATAAATACCTTTATAGGGTTTGGGTCCATAAACTCTTTGGCTAGTTGATGAACACTAGGTGGCCAAGTTGCACTGAACATAACCATCTGCCGAGCTGCACATGGTAGGAGAAAGATTAGAAGCTCAATCTCACAAACATTAGAATACCAAGCTATCAGCACAAGTGAAAGAACTTGCCCACTTTTTCAATTAAAAGGAACTTTCATTTCAGACATACATATGGAGCCCACAATATTGGTCTGGTCCTGCAGATAATAGCCATGGAAGAAAAGAAAAATAAACCGTTTTCCATGATGCATCTATTGGCTCAGACACAAGAAATGGACATCAGAAGTGTGGGACACCTAGGACTATGTATGCTCTGTTTAGTCAGGTTTTTGGTTTGAAAAGTTTTGGTTAAATATTATATTCATTGCTGGGTTTATTTATGTTTTGAGGCCAATTCAGCTTTTACTAATGCTATATCTATGAGATGTGGACTCCATCTATTTGGCTACCAAATAAGCTCATGATTGTACTTACAGGCATGAGCTTACACTTTAAACATAGCATATCTTTTGTGACACAAGGTTCTATGCTCCAGCATGTAATAGAGTAGAAATGCCATCTTTAACTCGTTAAAAAATTTGATCAACCATACTTATTTTATTAATGTATGGAACCAGCCTTAAATGCAAGGCCTGGGGTAATGGGTAGACAGATAGATTTTAATAACATCCATGAGACCAAAACAGTCTATGGGACCCCAACAATTAAAAAACATAACAAAAGAAGTGAGAAGCTACCAAAAAAACAAAGATTCTGCAGTTAACCCTAGTTTGAATCTCTGTTTTTGAAGGTTCATTCTCTTGCTGTGGATTTTGATAATCAATTTCCCTTTTCTCAATATTTTGTTCTTTGAATATTTTAGACATAGACATCCCCTATGGGCTGTCTAGGTAACTAGCTTAAATTTTGTCATATGCCAAATATTCCATTATATAATGTCATTCCATCTCTACCATGCCTAATGATCACAAAAGATATAATCCATCTTCCCACCTATTTTTTGGGATCTTCCACCTACCCATTGTTGGTGCTCCAAACAGTACCCTGCAATTCTAGCAGACACACCTCAAAATCTAAACCTGGTGAACAAGGTTGGTTTAGACAGACTAAGTCGGACTCATGATCAAACTACAGGGGATCTGGGCCACTTAACAAGAGTGGCTAACTCTTCTACCCTTCTAGCTCTATTAGGCCAAGCAGGGTGTTCATATAGATCTTACATGGACACTAATAAGAAAAGAAAGAATATGATCATATGGCCTAGCTATACCACATGCATAACGATATCCCAAAGATTTGTCATTAAATACCCCTTATCCTAGCTTACTAGTTTTTCAAACTATAAATTTCTCATCAATTACTATCAGGTTAAAATGCAAAAGAAAATTTATATCCCCAAATATAATATCATTTACAGTTCAGTATTTCATATGTAACCTATGAAAACCCAGATTTGCGTTAACTCTGTGAAAGTAACTAATAAGTGCAGACTCTCAAAATATATGGTAGATGTAAAAATCAATGAGTTTATGCAAGTTGGTAGGGCATAACTTACACTCATTTACAAAATACTGATATATATATTGATTTATGAAGCATGATTAGTTACCAAAAGAGGATCAGTGCCTTGGTCTATTAATGACAAAGTCAAAATCTAAAGCAAAGTGCAAACACGCTTGTAAACCTGAGCCTAAGAGTTAAATATGAATCAATAAAGAGCAAAGACCTGAAATTGCATACAAGTTCCCATCAGTCTAGTTCCAATTTCCCTTAAATACAATTCTAAGATCAAAAAACTTCATATCACAAAACGTTCTTTAACCATCCATACATGAATACAGGAACCTGTTTGTTATTACTGAAAAGCTTTAACAACTACTGCAACCAAATACTAATCAGAAATAATAAGGAAGAAATGTGACCACAGAGATTATTCTAACACCCCTTGAAATTCCTTGTTGAAATGTATTGACATTCACACATGAAGAGGATAATTGCTTATAACAACCTTCTCCAAACTTACAAAACATGAAATACACAAGATTTAGACTTTTGAACTACAGCATTATTATAAAGACTTGTTTATAACAACCTTCTCCAAACTTACAAAACATGAAATACAAAGGATTTAGACTTTTGAACTACAGCATTATTATAAGGACTAGTAGACACAAAACAAAAAATTTGCAATAGCTCCTAAATATGGCAAAAGATCAATAAGATTTCCATAGAGAGAGATTGCATTTATAACCAATGATTTTGCCCAGATCATCCACACAGCTGACACTTGTTACAATCTTCCTACACAAGGTTTCCAATGGTCATGCCATACTTCAATTATGCAATTGTTTTCTTAAATTTGTTGCAACAACCTGTTGTAACCTATTTCACACATCGCCCCATTGCAAATGGGGACCCTCACTGGTTTGCTCTTAGGGTTTAGCTTTGAGTAACAATTTCATAGTCTCTGGTGTCTTGAAAATTTCATGTCAAAGTCTGGAGTCATCACCCGAGCCAAGTTGAGAATTTGGGCCTGAAACTAAACGTAAACGTCATAGAAGTGCTTAGAAGACCCGGTAGACGAGGATCGCCTGTGCTTTCACTCAATTCTGACACTTCCTATTTTTTAGGGACTCTGCTTTTTTGCTTTTTTTGCTTTTTTCATTTTTGGCATTTCTGGACCAATCTGGAATTTACCATTTTTAGAAAGTTGTTTTTTGCTTTTTTCTATTTTTAGCAAGTTTCTATTTTTAGAAAGTGCTAGGTCTCACAGGCAGTGGAGTCGAAAGTTTCCACTTTTGGAATTGAAAAGCAAGCAAAAATCTTTAAAAATTGGAAAAATCATGAGAAAAGCACATGCAAAAGCGAGAAAAGCAGGAAAAGGTGCATGCAAAAGCTAAAAAATCAATTGAAAAGTCGCGCCATCAAGAGAGAAGATCATTGAAAAAATCAAATAAAAGCAAGAAAATTGTGATGAAATTCGCCTAAGGCTGGAGAGGTGCGCCCTTGGGAAATCCAGTAGAATCTTTGAAAAGTCCACTTGAAAAATCCATTCGTCAAAAGAAATCCAGTTAAAGATTCAGTTAAAATTCGTCTATTTGAGAAATCTTGCCAATCCAGTTGGAAAATTCGAAATTCCAGTTGGAAAATGATGAAAATTGACTAAGGCAAGTAAAAATTCGAATTGGACTTGAAGGATTTCAAAATGAAGTTAAATTCCAGTTAGAAAATGAAAATCCCAGTTGAAAGTCGAATTTTGAAGGAGAGAATTGAAAAAAATTTCTAAGGAAAGGAGTTGCCTTGGAAAAGGGAAAAATCCAATTGAAAAGTGGATTAGTCCACTTAAAGGTCGAATTTTCTAGAAGGCAAAAGGAGAATAAAATAACTTAAGTTTCATTTTAAAATAAAACTTAGTTAGCAAGCCAAAAGGAGACGCCTTGAAAAAGAAAAGAGGATAAGATTGCTTTTTTCGTTTTAAAGCAAAAGCACCCAATTAAGGAAGAGATCGACCCTGGCTAATAAGGAAACATTTTATTATAAAATAAGTGCTTGTGAGTTTTATTTTTTCATTATTCACAGGTCAAGTTCTTCACAGGCAAACTTCTTTCAGAAAGGCGTCCTTCCTATTTTCTTCTTGAGCTGCAAGTCGCATTAATTCCAGAACACAAGGCACAATGTCTACTTCAAAGAACGTAGGAGGTGGAGTTAGAAAAGCCCAAGTAAAGGAAGTCCTCAAGGAATTTTATCCAGAATCTCAATTGTCCTCGAAATGGAAGAAGGTAGCGGATACCAACTTTGAGCAGTTCAATGCGATTCAACACAAGAAAAGGATGTTTGGTACTCAGCATGAAATTCCCACACCTATTGCAACTAACATCGTTAAGTCCGGAATTCATCAAGCAGCAGGATTTCCACCTGCAGTTCAGTGCAGTGAGCTAATGGTTGAGTGTGCCAGAAGATACAATCCACAGACAAGATCCATTGAAACACCTAATGGGATCACTTTGGCATATTTTACGGAGGATTCAGTCAGAGAGGTATTTGGTATTCCTCATCGTCAAAAAATGTTGAACAAGACTCAAAAGGAATCACAGGCCATGTTTGATCAAGCCAAAGAATCCTGTATGGACATAGTCAATTCTAACTGGATCAAGGAACCCAAAAGACATCGCTCTAAGTTGCCAAAAAGATTAATTTGCACAAATTTTAAACCAGAATACAGTGACATGATTCATATGCTGAACAGGATTATGGGTACTTCTCAAGGAGCTTTCTTCGAAGTATGGATGTTTTCATATGTGGAGGAGGTCGTATTGGGAATGGAAGCAATAAATTGGGCAAAATTAATAAGTGATAACATTGATTTCCAGTTGAGAAACTTGGAGAAGACCAAAACCTTCTATATGAGTTCCTACATAGTTTATATCCTGGCACGGTTTACTAAGTATAGAGGACTGATATGCAAAGGGGAAGTTGGACTTCGAAAAGATCAGCTCAAAGCATATGATTGTTACCCGCAGCTCCAGTTGCATTACAAGGACAATTATAAGATAACCAATGACGCCTTCCTTATGTATATCATGCGAGTGCTTCAAGGAGCAGTTCAAAAAAGGCTATCTAAGGAGGCTATGGTGATGCTTGATAAATTTGGGTCTTGGTTCATCCAGTTTCCGACCTTTACATACATAAGAGTTCATGGATTCTCAGATGCTCCGCATAGACTTCCTCAGTATCCCACAGACAAGATTGTTATGCTTGAAGTTGCAAGGCAATTGGCGTGTATAGATTCTATTCAAGGGAAAAGGAACAAACAAGGAGTGGATTTTCCAGTTGCAATTGGGAAAATGCTAGAAGTCTGCCCCTCATTGCAATCAGCCAAGGCAGCAAAGTTAGAGTTGCAATTTTATAAGTTCGGCCTTTATAATCCAAGGTCTGATTATGATCCATACTTGAGAGTTCACGGGAAGAAGTCCCTTCATGTTATGCAAATTGAAGACTATTGGTCTAACTTGGTGGACGAATATGGAGTCAGGAAGAAGATTTGATCCAGAATTCCAATTGAACTTGCAAAAAGGTGTGACTTATTCCCTATACCTGACCAGGTAAAGGACAACGGACACTACATGCATCCTCAATTTGAACAGGAAAAGAACAAGCCTATCTTGTTGCCCAACTGGACACAACCTGAGTTGACTGATTTGGACATATTGATGAAGGATATTATAGCTTATTCTAGGGAGTGGGCAGATAATCAGATCAACAGATTGAGAAAAGGAGTTACTCTTACCTATGCCACATTGAGCAATAAGGAAAGCCAGGGTGAGGCAGTTGGAGAAAGTCTTGATGAACTTTCATGTCCTAGCAAGAGAAAGGTAGCGAGTGAAGATCTTCACACGAAGGAAAAAGAAGCAGCAGACAGAGAATTGGAGAGTAAGAAACAAAAAGTGAGTGAAATTCCATCATCTTCATCTGTTGGAGTAATAGAAAAGGTGTCCATTGCTGAGATCGAACCAAGCCATGAGCAACAAGTCGAATTTCAAGATATAGAACAGTTGGATTCTCTCCAAGAGCAAGCCCTCACTGAGAGTTTGGAAGGAGGTGATACGCTGATGATTGAAGGCATGGGGGATACTGAGATCCTTGAAAACAATGAAGAGCTGGGAGATGAAGTGATTTCTGCTCTGAAAGGAATTAATAATGATATTCAATTAGAGGATGGGATGGAATTGTCCACTATCCCGGCTTGGTTGACTGAGAGTTTGATGAAGAAGTCTAGACCACTAGATGAAGTTCAACCAGTTGAAAGCATGCAAGACTTCTTAGAGAGGATTGGCAAAGCTAAAATGCCAAGGAAGCCTAAAAAGTATTCTCAGATTACCAGGAATGAAGCAGGATCCCGAATCTTACAAGTTGCAGTCCCAAAAGCTGACAAGCCTAGAAATCAGATTACTCCAATGGATTATGAAGTTACGACGTTGGACATTGGGCCAACCACGATAGAACAGGATTTCCATGAGTTAGCAGACACTTCCAAGGCCATCAAGGAGAAATTCGATAAAACAGAGGAGAAGAAAGAAAGGCTAGAGTTAGAAAATTTAAGGCTAATGGAGTTCATTCAGCAGCTAACAGCCCCTTTGCGCCAAGAAAGTGAGGCTTTTATTCCTCCATCATCTCTTCCTCCGGAATCCGTTGACACTCTTGAAGCTATGAGGATCACAAGCCAAGCAACTAAGAGTTGGATCAACAATATCTCAAAACAGATGGAACGATTCTTGGAGAAATGTGCTCAGACTTATGACAGATCTGCCTTGCTTATGACAGAAATTGGTCAAATTGAAGACAATTGGGAAGACTTTCAGTACGTAAATGACAAAGTGATACCTCGTTTGAAGGTTTTAAAGGAAGTTTCCCTGCAAATATTAATCCAAGAAGGTGTTATTGAGGAAGGAGCCTCGTATGATTTCAGCAGGTGGTATCATTCCTTATTGGCTAAAAGGAAGATATATGATGGAATGAAGGAAGAATGTGCTGTTATACGGAATGCAATTGAAAAAATTCAGTTTAAAATCCTCACTTCTCTTGAAGGATTAATAGGGCAGGAGCATCATGATGCAAATGGCTTGGATTTAGAAGGATTGAAGAAAAATGTAATGAATATTTACTTCAAGGAAGTGCAGATTGTTACAGAGAATCAGCTTGATGATATGTCTTCCCTTTTGACCTTTATGGATAGCTTTCAGAAACAGGAAGATAGGTGGGAAGGTACTTTTACCCAATGCCTTGAAACCTCGGACATAATGGGAGTGCAACTGGATTCTATGCCGAGCATATCAATGGAGGAGCTGGATTTCGTGTTAGCAAAATTTCTTGCATTTGCGGCTAGGGAGCAGTCCAATGGGAATTGCATTTTGGATTCCCATTTGCTCGAGTGATTCGCAAGGTGTCATTATTTGCCACGCTCCAAGTGGCCGGTCCTACGTTTGCCATGTGTCCATGGAGTTGGTTATGCTTTTAGGGTTAGGGTTTCTTGAAATAATCTTGGCCATTGATCTCAAATCAATTTGGGCCGTTGCTTTGTAATTGGGGTGCCTATATAAACCCCACGCATTTCATTCATTCAAGGAGAGACTTGTGAAATTGTTGCTACTATTGCTATTCAAATAATAATTTGATTCAGAGTTGAGCATTTGTTATTTTGAGAGCTTGCATGGTTTCATAATTTCTTCAATAAAGTAAATTCATTTTAACATTTCTTTAGATGAATGAAAGATTGATAGTGTTGGAAATAGTGAAATTAGTTCATACCTTTTTCAATTGAACGATTTTCAATTTGATGTGTAAGGTTAGTCTGAACGTTGAAACTGTTTAACTTGAATTCTATTACCTATATACATTGTTCGAACTAATGGTGGTATTGTGTAATAGGACATTGTTCGTAAATCCCATTTGAAGATTGCATCATCTTTGTCTAGTTGTAGTCATTGTGCTTGGCAAAGCAAAGATTGGTTTAAATTTCACTATCCAACATTTGTCTCTTAAGTTCGTAGGAGTAATTTAGCATAAGTTTAGTTTCTAAACCCTCATCCCTTTTTCTTTTATTTTATCTCAAAATCGAAAATCCCAAAAATATAAGAACGTTCAACGTCAAATCAATCCAAATCCCTACTTTTGAGTAAGTTCATTATCCAAGGTCCCTTTGTGAAATCAGCATATCACATCATCCATTGAGCTTGACCATCCCCCCAAACGAAACATTGGAATTACCGTATGACCTTTCTAGCAATCTTAGCATAAGAGGTAATTTTTCAAGAGAGGATAGAACGTCTTTGGACTCTTTATTCTAGAGTGTTCGGTGTGTCATAAAACACGCATCAACACAACCGTTTCCCCAAAACTGGTTGCATTCTACACTATGGCATTTAGGCATTAAATTTACCACAAAATATTAAGTACACTCAATCAATCTTCAAAGGAGAAATTCAATACTAGGAGGGCTCAATTATCATGATACCCACACCTCGTGCACTACAGGACATTCCTTTGGATCAGATTTTCTGTAGAACAAGGAAAAATCTTCCTCAAGTGCAAACGCATAATGCCTGGAGAGACCTAAATTTATTGATTTCTAATGCCAATTAAATGGCTGGAATACAGCCCAAAACTTAGGCAGTCAATCTCCTCAGTTTCCATGAACACTATGGGAAAAAATCAACTCTCAGCTACCATCTTCCCAAACAGCAACTTGGCATCCAAATCATGGTCTGCCTCTGAAACTGCTCATTATGTCATCACAACATCCCTAGCTATCACCAGAGAGTTTTTTTATCAACTCGGCAATTAATACTTTAGCCAAAACATATCAAATCTTCCATTGTAATTTCTCACTTGCTTTGCGCCTCTCTAAAACTTGCATTTAAATCTTTTGATAGGACTTAAAAGCCATCCAATTTCAATTGATATTATAACATAATATGTAAATTGATCCAATTTCAAATCCAAGCCTTATTTCAAGTTGCTTGAATTCAACACCCTCTTCATTAATCATGTAGTTGACTCAACAAACCCTATACTAAGCATGGAAATTTCAATAAGGAACATTTGTTATGTGTCCACATCCACAATATCATAAGAGGCAAACTTTATAATCCCTGATATTCTGGGCCCATACCACTGCACGTATCACAACAGTGTTAGAAGTTGGGTTGTGGAAGAAATACTTTGCCCTATTTGGTTATATAAAAAACATCCTTAGTTATTGGAGGAGATGTCTTGAATTGTATTGTATTCTTCTGTTAAAGGGGCCAATGGGGTTTATCCTTCTTTAAGAATGGTTGTATTTGAAATCCTACCTTAAAAGGAATGTTACTATTCAACTTTCATATTTGGTACTTGTTGTGACCTTTTCACACATCGCCCCATTGCAAATGGGGACCCTTCCTTTTTTGTTGCTTTTTGGTTTTGCCTTGGCGTCACAACTGCTTATCACCATGTTTCTTTACAATGGAGGGTTTGAGTTTTTGAATGGTCACCCGAGTCAAGTGAAGGAATTTGAGCCTGGATCATTGTGCAAACATCATCATCGTGTTAGGAGGCCCGAGGGACGAAGATCGACTGTCGTTTCAGTCAATTCTGACATCTACTTTTTGGGGATTCCCCTCCGGACCCCCTATTTTTTAGGGACTTTATTTTTGGCATTTTTGGCCTATTCTGGACTTCCTATTTTTTAGGGGCTATTTTTAGAAAGTTGCTATTTTGGGAAAAGTTTCTATTTTTGTCAAGGTTCCTATATTTGGAAATGGCCCGAATTTTGAAAATCCACTCAGAAGTTCCAAAAAGTCAATAGAAATCTCAGAAAATCAATTTGAAAATTTGTGAAATTCGTGATGAAAATCAGAAAAGTGTTGAAAATCTGGAAAAATCAGTCAAGAAATCACAGAAAAATGTTGAAAATCTGGAAAATTCATGGAGAAATCTGAAGAAATCATGGCAAATTTGCCTAAGCATGACTGAAAATCATGGCAAGAACTCATGGAGGCATGAAAAGAAGACTGAGATTTTAACCAGCATGGAGAAAGAAGAACAAAATAATGGCAAAACGCTTCAGCCAAGCAAAAGGCGATGGCATGACATAGAGTGAAGTCCGCCCTCAGCATATATGGCACAAGGTTTAACCAAGTCCGCCCTTAGCAATTGGAAATGGCATGGCAAGAGACAAAGTCCGCTCCAAAGACAATGGCTTGGACATATGTAAAGTCCGCCCAAGGAAATAGCTTGGACATGGGTAAAGTCCGCCCAAGAGAGATGGCATAAATCTATGCCAGCCTAGAGGAGGAAAGCAAATTAAAAAATTTGGCTAAGTATGAACACCTTTGAGGGGGGAAAACTTGAAAAATTTGGCTAAGTATAAGTGCCTTGCCTATGTAATGTTACCTTGGGGAGAAAAATTTCATGAAATTGACTAAGTATTTGATGCCTCGGAGAATGAAATTTGAATTTTGGCTAAGTGTAAAAGGAAAATACATGTGGAGAAGAAGTTCCAAGTCCGCCGTGCCAAAATGAGAATGGCAAGAACTTCTTGAAGTCTGCCTTACCTTGGGGAGAAAAATTTCATGAAATTGACTAAGTATTTGATGCCTCGGAGAATGAAATTTGAATTTTGGCTAAGTGTAAAAGGAAAATACATGTGGAGAAGAAGTTCCAAGTCCGTCGTGCCAAAATGAGAATGGCAAGAACTTCTTGAAGTCTGCCTTACATTTGAAATGGAAGTCTCCAAAGTCCGCCATAAGGAATGGTGAGAATGTCCGGACAAGAGGAAAGTCCTACCTTGGCACTTAGAAAAAGTGGCAAAGCACATGCACAGTCCGACCTTGGAAAAATGGAGTTGAAAAAGGATTCTCAAAGTTCGCCTAGACCATCAAGAGCACATGGAAAAGAAAGTTGAAAGTCCGCCTAGCAAATATGATAAAATTTGTCTAAGGCATGGAACATCTAGAGGGAAGAGAGGATATGGAAAAGCACTTGGAAAGATTGCCATGCTTCAAGAGAGAGAATATGGAAGACTTGATAAGAGGTCCGACTTCAAGAGAGAGACATGGAGAATTTGACATGAAGTCCTCCAACATTTGAAGATAGATGGAAAAAGACTCTCAAAGTCCGCCATGAAAAATGTTCACCAAGTCCAACTTGTAGAGAGAGAGTATGGCAAACAATGAGAAGTCCGATTTCGGGAGATAGAAATGAAGAGTTAAATATGAAATATGCTCGTGCCAAGATGAAAATGACGAACAGAATATGAAGTTTGCTTTAAATTCGAAACAAAATTCACTTTGATATCAAGAGAGAGAGTGTTAAAAAATTCAGCATGAAGCCAGATTTCAGGAGAGAGAAAATGAAAATCTTCATCCAACATTGGGATTAATGAATAATTTTTGCCATGGCTAAATTTAAAAAACAAAATAAAGTTAAAATCACATAAATTAGCCATTTTTGAGAAAATTAAAAGCTTGAAAATGAAATTTATAAAAATCTTTCAAAGCTTATCCTGAAAAGTTATCTTTAGGAGAGAGAAAATCTGAAATAATTTTTTTTTATTTTACTGCAGGTGGATGACTACACAAGGCGAATCTTCAAAGAGGAAAATGGCAAAGAAAGTGTAAAGTTCGACTTGAAGGGAGATGAAAGAAAACTTGGGGAGTCCACCCTTGCACATGGCAAGACCAACAGGAAGTCCGCCAAGAATTTGGCATCATGAAGACAACGGCAGGCACATCGTCAAGTACATCCAACTTACACAAGCCAAATTCAAAATTGAAGACAAATCCACCGCCAAAGTTCATTTGAGCACAAAAATGGCCAGAATCTTGAAGATGTTACAAAATGAAATTGAATAGCCAAAATTTGGCTAAGTATGGGAAATTCTCCAAGAAAGTTCCAATTTCCTCCATTGTGGCGAAAGCCCAAGGGAGTTCCTCTCCAAATTCAAGGCACTTGAAGGAATTCCAAAGCAATCCAGGAAGAAAGACTTAATAACTTCAAGTGCTAAACAAGTGCTCCAAGGCGAGGTGAGAAGAAGAAGCCAAAGTCATCAAGATCAAAGCACAAAGGATAAAGTCATCGGCAAGGAAAATATTCTAAGGAACAAGACCAAAGTGACCAAGGAAGACATCCAGCACGCTGAGGTGGCGCCTCGTCATCTTCCAAATCAACCAAATCAACATGCAACAACTTTCTATTTTATTTGTTGGTTCATATTTAGTAAAAAGGACAAGTGTCCTCGAATGTAATTTTCTCATTGGTCGAGGGGTAGCAAACCCTAATTAGGGTTTTATTTGTAATCTTGGCCGTTGATTCTAAATTAATCTTGGCCATTGAATTGTAATTGGGGAGCCTATAAATTGAGCTCACCCCCTCATTTGTAAAGCATGGGAGCATGTTGCAAAACATGTTGAGATAAGCAATTGTTGTAAGATTGCCAAAGTAATAAGTAATGCATGCATTGTTCTGATGGTGATTACTTCTCTTATTTTGGAGTTGGCATGGTTCTTATCCCTCGTCATAGTTTAGATTTCATTTCATGTATGTTAGATGAATGCAAGATTTGATAAGTGTTGATTATGGTGAAACTTTTGCTCATACTTTCTTTGAATGGATGATTTTCATTCAATGCGTAAAGTTAGCCTGAGCTTATATTGTGGATGCTTAACTTCTATCTGGATAATTATTGTTCGATTTGATGGTAGTTATTCATGACGTGAAAATCATAAGCACACTCCCTTGAAGATTGCACCCCCTTTGTGTAGTTGCCGTTGAGCGTGGCGAAGCAAAGCGTGGTTATTGGTTCCACCAAGTCAATACCGTCTCTTGAATTCTTAGGAAGTAGATTAGAAATTCTAAACCTTATCTCCTTTTTTAGTTTGTTTGATCCAGGACCCAAACAGTAAAGCTTCATTGTCTAGACCTTCATTGTGAATTGAACAAACCTAGCATAAGTCCCTTTGTGTTACCAGCAAATCACATCAAACCACAGAGCTCATCTGCACTTAACTGAAACATTGGAATTACCGTATGATCTTTCTTGCAATCTTAGCATACGAGGTAGTTTTTCAAGAGGGGATAGAGCGTCTTTGACACTTTATTCTAGAATGTTTGTTGTGTCATAAAACACGCATCAACAGTACTGTAGCATGCTCCTGAGAGATGGGTTCTTGTGAACCAATACTAATCTATAAGTAACAAAGATTGACTCAATATTAAAGCAACTGACTCCCAAAAAATTATATTACATAAATGTTATATCTCTTCAATTTCATTTTTCTGCTTCTCTTTATTGGCAAGAGCCTCTTGTTGGGGACTACTGGATAGTCAGGAACATCTGCAATAATCAATGGCATGCAATACAGTTGGCAGAGATCAGTTTTCTTTGGAGGACAAGCTGAAAAACTAGTTTTCAAGAAGATACCTCACCACTCAAAATGGCACTGACCCAGAAGTTTTCTTTTATTGCCTACTTAAGGAGAGATTTTCTAAGTAATAATTATGCTCATCTAATGTAACTCATTTTCTCTTTGGATTATTAGAAGATTCATTTCTTCAACAACAAAAAATATATCTATTTTACTCTTCTGGCATGCTTGTTTATTCTGCTATTGATTTTGATATTTCTGTATCTATGTTGAAGTTCAAATCTATTCAGGCAATATTGCTCTTAAAAAATGGTATCACAGTGGTTATCTTGGCTTGCAAACAATTTGTGAATTCAGGTGTTAGTCTCAAATTGTGTCACCAGTTCTTCAGTTTGAAAGAACATTTGACAGCCTATAGGAAACCAGTTGTATAAGTGCTTGTGAGCAATTTAGAGGGAGATAATGCCTTGGGAAGTGGGCCTTATGGAACTGTTCTATTTTGTTGGGAATGGTGATCTGTATTGCAGTTCAAAACACTCAGGAAAATACAAGCTCTGAAACTTGACCTTCTGGAACTGTTGTGTTTTACTAAAATTAGTGGCTTCTGCTTGGTGGAGCAACTCTTACGGAAGAAATAAATTGACATGGGAAAGATTGGGAGGCATTTCTACCTATATGGGAAGGAAAATATGAGCCAAATATGAATCAAGAATCCTACAAGGCTAATAAAGTCTTAATGATCTTAAATTTTGTAAGTATCCAAGAAGACTATTGCCTAATCATTTGTTTAATCTCCATTGGAACCCCTCTCAATCTCCACTACCTATGGTCCTTTGACTATATAACACATTCAACCTCTACTACCTATCCCTCTCAAGACTATTGAACATATCTGTCATTCATGTCATCATCCACATGATTGTTATCCCATCAATAATGTCATCATCTAGGGGAGAGTTGGCCTATCAATCATGCCACTGTTCACAACACTGTAGGCCTATCAATCAAGCCAAAATACAAAAGACTGTTGACCTATCAATCATACCACCATCAAAATGGAGTGGCTAAAGACTCAACAATCACCATCCCTCTTGGGATTGTTGGTTAAGATCATAGTAATGGAAATTTCATTAAATGTCAACCCAAAATATGATATTTAATGTTTTTCCATGTAAATAATTATCAAGTTAAGTCATCCGGATTCAAATGCCCTCAGACAGTCAACCAAAATCATCAAAATGCCTTTGGTCATAGCTGGAAACTGATTCTGTACTGTCAACTCACTGTTGCAAAATACAAAAAGTTGGTAAAATAAGATCAAGATATCCAGTTGACCTGTGTATATACATGCAAACAAGTCAAATAGATTGACATCATGCAGGTCAACCCAGTAAACCATAAAATAATTATATGGTTGGTAACTTAATTCAGGTAGACCAGACAGATCAAGCAGGTCAGAGTCCACCATGAGAGAGAAAATAAAGGGTTCTTCGACCATGATTCTGACTTGGATTCGCCCAGGACACTAGGGTGTGACGACTCTCGGCGACTCGGCGACTCGGACTCGGACTCGGCGCAGACTCGGCAAAATGAAAAAAGTTGAAAAAACCTTAGAAAATTAGAGATTTTTAAAGATTTAAAACTTGTTTCAAGCACCCTTTATTGAATACAACACAAATAAAAGCAAATTTGATCACATACACAAATATACAATGATCACATAAGTATAAAGTACACAAATTGTAGTTGTGCTGCTGAAGGACTAGCTTCTAAGTCCACGGCTAGTCCTCACCATTTATTATCCAATAATAGTACAAGCATTTCCTAGTTAAATCATTTTAGAAGGATATAGATCCTAAGGGAATCAAGCCTCAAATCAATAAGTGGTTCTCCTTGCGTCAAGAAAAGCACAAGGTTTCCCAAATTCCAACAGCTACAAGTTACCCTATCACAATTTGGCACTCAAAGATTCCTATACCTCTATCATGCTCAACAATCACTATCAATGACATATACAATATTTTCCAGACAAAAGTGACTTCCATAATCCTAACCCTTCATATCAATGATATGATTGGAAGCTTGAGCACTTACCACTATTATACTAGATAATTATGGTCAACAGGTTTATTCATAACCCAAAATTCATAAACATTAATACACACAATATATGGATGCTACAATTAATCCTTTCTACCCAGATAACTAACTGTGTTCTCATTTAACTAATAACCATACCATTCACTATTTTACCAACCCAAAACACAATTATCCAACACCATGGAAAGTTGAATATAAGGTTACTTGTATGTCCTCAATCTAGCCATTATATCCCACATCTTATCACAACATAGCATATAGGTATTTTTCCTTTCACTATTCAAAGTAATTTATCAAGTCATTATGCCAAGAGTGGGGAAAACAAAATGTAGCTAAGTAACAATGTGAACATTGACATTATAGTAATAGCCGCTAAAGTAAATTTCTAGGTTCATCACATTGTCCTAGCTGATATCATTAACTCCAGCTAAGCAAAATAAATAAAAAACCATTTAATATAGACAAGTAAACATCTAATATCTCTCTTGGATCACATTTACCTTCACCAGCAAAATACTTAACAGTTTATTCAACCATCTTGCTTGGAGTATCATGCAATAGCTTACACAATGTTATCCTTCCCATTGCTAACTGTTTTCACTTAGCCCTATGCCAAGGTAAGCTTACATGAACCATCATGTTAGTGAACTAAAGAGAGATGATATCAAGATTTGGTCCTCTAAATTTTATTTTATACATGCAATGGCTTGAGGAAAAAATAGAATATTGGCTCAACACCTATCATTTAGCTATGTCTTTAAACATTGCGTAAGTGAGTTTATGATTCATCATGGTTTCACATAACTAATGGTAGTGTCCCAGCTTTTGCATCTTACGTAGACTATATGCAATTTGTAAAAATGGTAAAACATTTAACACATGCTACCAAATCAGTTATCTATGGTGCACTTGTATATAAAGGTGTTTGGTGTTTGAGGTAATGTCAAGGTTACCCCAAGTTTCCGGGACGGGGACGGCAGGGGACGGCGGGACGAGTCCCCAAGTTTCCGATTTTTGAGGCCAAAATTAGGGACGGCAGGGGACGGCTATATAAAAATATAGGGAAATTTTAAATATTTAACAGATAACATGAATAAGGCATGCATGATACACATTATAGAACATTAACATATAACATTTGTGTTCAACATTATGCCAATACTCAAAGTCAATAGTCAATACGCATTCAAAATTAACATACAGTTACACAAATCATAAAACAACCTCCTAGTTATAATTTATAAACTTATATCAAAATGCCCAAAGGCTACATTGCTGCCATATAGTTTAAAAGTTTGTTATGAAAATCAAAATACAATATCGTATGTCTAATGTATGGAACAAGATAATCCTTGATTATGGCTTTGACTACAAAAGATGCAAAGATTTGCAACGGGGGATATGTATTTTGTAGGTTTAATGATCATGATTCATCATTGGCCTATAACATGCTTAGACCTATAGTTTTAATGAGGTTTTGGGGGAAACACCCCAACAAGATTGAGGGGTAGTGCCCCCCTTGTGGGGCAGGGGGGCCCCCCTCGTGGGCGGCGGGGGGGGCCCGCCGGGGGGCCAAGGGGCAGCCCCTTCAGGGGTCAAGGGGCAGCGCCCCCCGCGGGGTCTGGGGGCAGCCCCCCAGCGGGGTCGGGGGGCAGCGCCCCTCGCGGGGTCTTGGGGCAGCGCCCTGGGCGCGCTCCCTGTCGCGATACAGGGCGGGGTCGAGGGGCGGAGCCCCCGCCACCAAGCCCAAATGAAGACCTTCGAAACCACACAAACCTTCATGGCGCACACCATTTAATTAAAAAATTTGTAAATTAAAGATTGCAATTTTTTTAAAAAATTTATGTTTTGGCTTTCAAAACAAAGGCGGAGTGCGAGTGCAAGTCCTGATGCAGTGCAGAGTCCGGCGAGTCGGCTCTGGACTCGGTCAGTCCGGGCTCCCCAGACTCGGCCAGGCTGGCTCGGCTCGGGACTCGCGAGTCATGGCGGGCGAGTCTCAGTTAAATCGCCTGCCTGACCCAATTTAACAAATTTTGACATCATGATGTCACCTAAGTCAAATATTGTAGCCAGGATGTAATCATTATGTCACATATGATTATGTTATGTCCACCAATGCCTACTTGTTTGATTGTGTTCCACCTCAGATGGTCTGTCTCAATACTTCCCTCCGTTGTCTTGAAAATGTAGCTAAAGCTTTATAAACTTGTGAAGCAATGGCCTAGTCTACAATGTAATACAATTGAGGAATGAAAATTGTACAATTTGAAACAAGATTCTTCAATAAAATCAGTGGAAATGCAGGTTTGCAGATTGCGCAGAGTGATGAAGTCACACAACTAGCAATCAATCAAAAACAGTCTTACATGAAATGTATTTGAACTGAGTGCAACTTGGGTCACCTACATATTACCTCTGCCAACACCACTGCCAAATTAGCACACCAAATTCACTGAAATACAGTTTACCAATAAGTGTGAGCTGAGGAGCCAAATCATCCCTTGTGCCCTCACCACTAATGCAGCCCCATGAAGGCAACCTATCAAACACCGAACATTACAAAATAGTACCTTTTCGTAACCAAACTTGCTTGTAACTGACATTTCTTGTGATTGTACATGCCATTGCATACAATCTTGAAAGGATTCTTCTATCCTCCCCACATTCAGCATAGCTGTTCCTTTCCTGAAAACAAATCAGCAAGGATTCACATCCTTGGTCTCTAATCAGGGGAATTGTTTTTTTCAGTCTTCTGATTCTTTGTAAACATAAGCACTATACTTGTTCACCATATCACTTCATACACATTTGACCTTGAATGGGATACTTCTACATTCTCCTTCAGTTCACCATAGTTGTTTCAATCCAGCAAGACAAATCAGAACTAGAATTCTCACCATCAGTATTGTGGTTCTTTGGACACATATATAGACATGATCATGCTATAAAGCAGTGACATCATTATATCTAAGGAAGGAAACCAACATTCACTCTAGCCATAAGTCACTTCAGTTCCTACACTTATAAAGCAACCAGGAGAATGTGCATCACATAAACTGGATGACTTGCTTGTTGCAATTACTTTTAGTAATCGGGCATAGGAAGACAAAAGAAAACAAGGCCATAGATTCCTCAGTAAACCTCACATCATCGTGCTTCTCACAATGCTTGGCATTTATGTCCACAATTTCTCTAATTGGGTTTCTCTCTACTCATCCATTGTAGACTTTGTGTGCCTGTACATTCTTGCATAAGGTGAACGGGTTGTCAACTTCTACCTATCCAACAAATCTCTCAACAATCTTGGCTATTCTTGTGTTCAGCAAGCACAACTTGCCAACTACTCGCCTAGGAAGCACACTACTCCAAAATAGGGCATTTTAGGGTAAGAAAAACACTTGCTGCACTACAACAACATTTATATTTACCACATATACATAGAGATATATAGAACTCCATATCATGACATGCATTCCTTGCTGCATTGTCAAGCAAACAAACAAGAAGATTAGACTCTATACACTGCTATTGGCTCCATCTAGGCCTTGGGAATATACGATGTTACAGAGTCTCGAAGCAAGGAGATGGTGGAGACGAGTCTCAGGATGGGGGAACCAAGGACCTAGATTTGGGGACAATGAGGGGACGGCGGTGCAAATATAAATAGTACTTAAAAAATAGTTATAAAAAATATATAAGAAATAACATATGATATTTTGAAATACTATTGCATTGAACAATGGAAATGTTGAATATTACATTCAAAATGACAATTACATTCATAATCCAAATATAACTAGCAAATGGCCCAATGCCTCAAATCATCATTCATTCCCACAATCCACACCAAACTCCTCATCACTCGAACTACAGGACTCGTCGAGGTCAAGCTCCTCCATACCAATACCAACCAACCCTATCTATGTTGCATCTTCGTCAACATATGTTAGCTCCTCTAGCTCTACATCCCATCAAGTTGTTGGACTCTCCTTGTAGATAAGCATGTTGCAGTCAATGAGACACAAGGTACTATGTACAACAACAAGGTTCTTCACCCTCCTAGAGGTAAGGTGGTTCCTCTTAACAAAGCGGATGAAACTATAAGTAGACCAATTCCTTTCAACAGCAAAAGAATCAAAAACTTAGGACAACAAACAAATGGCTAATGTGGTTGTCAAAGAATTAGGCCTACGCATAGTTCGCCATTGAATTGGATCCTCCTATGTCATAGTTTCCCTATCCATCTTGGCTTCTTCTCAATATCCCTAAGTGTGGAAAATTTTAACCACTCAGTAAGAATGATGTTGGCTTGTGTAGAATCATAGATCTTCTTAAAGGTCTTCAAGAATCCTACCTTCACCTACACATCCTGCATAGGGGTAATTATATCAAGCATTTGCAAATACCACGTTGGGTTCAATGCATATGCAACCATGTGCAAAGGAGTATTAAGCTTCCCCCATCAGTGATGAGTGATTAGTTGACTATGTTAATTATAGAGCTTCAATGTGGATTCTTTCTCTTGTACAATGCCCTTCATTTGGCCAAGCATATTGTTAATGCACTCATACACCTCTCCAAGGCTAGGTGCATTTGTGTCCCCACATGTCATAACTCTAAAGACAAGAGTAATGATGGCAACAATGTATCTCGCATCAACCCAAAAAGTGTCACCCTTCACCACCTCCTTCACCCTCCTCCCTTGCTTTGACTTCAAATTAGGCCACTGATTCCACTCTACTATCATGACCATTAGTTGCAATACCTCTTGCAACTCAAGCATCCTCTCCAAGAGAATGAAGTGTAATGCATATCTAGTCTCTATAGGTTCCAAAAAATCCTCCTCAAAGAAAGTCATGAAGAGTGTATGTGGAGTATGATGGTTGTGGATAAGCATCTCCACATCTCTAGCATCATTAGCCACCTCTTTGATCCATCTGATTTTTCCCATAAGTGCATTATCCATGGTATACACACAAGGAGTCCATCAAATATGCATGCCGGCTGCCTCAATCAATTTCCTTGCAACTTTGCATATGTTGCAGTTGTCACTACTTGCACCACATTCTTTGGCCCACCCTCCTCAATAGCATCTATAAGGATTTGGAACTTAAAAATCAGCATCCTTGTAATGCCTCAACCAATCAAGGGCACTAAGGAACTCAAGGCCCTCTATATAAATGACCATAATGTTGATGAGTGGACAATGCCTAATATTTTTCCACCCATCCATGATTATGTAACATGTTGCATCCACTAATGACCTAGGTAGTGTTGTGATCTTTTCACACATCGCCCCATTGCAAATGGGGACCCTTTGTTTTTTTTGCTTTTTTTGCTTTTTGCCTTGGCGTCACAACTACTTATCACCAGTTTTTTTACAATGAGGAGTTTGAGTTCTAAGAGTTGCCCGAGTCAAGCAAATGAGTTTTAGCCTTGATCACTGTGCAAACGTCGCCATCATGCTTAGAAGGCCTGGGAGACGAAGATCGACTGTCATTTCAGTCAATTCCGACACCTCCCAGTTTTTAGGGTTTTTCACTTTGGCCCCCTATTTTTTAGGACCTACTTTTTTGGCACTTTTGGGCAATTCTGAGATCCCTATTTTTTAGGGTCTATTTTTAGAAAGTTGCTATTTTTGGAAAATTTCTATTTTTAGAAAGCTTCTATATTTGGAAAGGTCTCGAGTTTCGAAAATCCACTCAGAAGTTCGAAAAGATCAACAAAACTCTCAGAAAATGGATTTGAAAATTTTTTGAATTCATGGTGAAATTCTGGAAAATCACAGAAAAAATTAAAAAATCTGGAAAAATCATTCATAAATCACAGAAAAATGGTGGGAAATCTGAGAAATTCACATAAAAATCTGAGAAATCCATGAAAAATCTGAACAATCATGGCAAATTGATGACTGAAAATCATGGTGAAGGCATGAAAGAGGACTGAGATGAGTAAAATTAATGTCAGAAAGCTTCAGCCAGACAATGAAAATGGCTTGACTATGAGCAAACTCCGCCCAGCAGCATAGGGAAATGGCACAGCATCCAATGAAGTCCGCCCTCCAGTGGCATCAAAAGTGGCCAAGTCCGCCTTGGACATAAAGGAAATGGCAAGAGAGGAGGTGAAGTCCGCCCTTAGCAAGATGAGAAGATGGCAAGGCAAGAGTTGAAGTCCGCCTTGAATGGTAAGGGAAAGAAGCAAGTCCGCCCCAAGGCATAAGGTGGAATGGCAAGCAAATAAAGGAAGTCCACCCACTAGATGGCAATAAAACATGCCAAGTCCGCCCAGCCACATGTTAAAATGGCAAGACAATTAGTGAAGTCCGCCTTGGTTAAAAGGATGAATGGCATGCTAAGAGGTAAAGTCCGCCCTTGGACATAAAGCAAGGAAAAAGATGGCATGAAATTTAGTAAAGTCCGCTCCAAAGTGGCAAAGAAATAGACAAAGTCCGCCCTTAGCAAGAGATGCAATGGCATGAATAGTGATGAAGTCCACCCCAAGCCAAAAGTTGAAGTGGCATCAAAATTGGTAAAGTTCACCCATGGCCAAAACACTAGATGGCAAAGAAATGTGCCAAGTCCGCCCTTGGCAAGGCCATGAAGAAAACGCCCAGCACAAAGTGGAGTGGCAAGACACGAGCCCAAGTCCGCCCTTGGACATAAAGAAAAAATTAAATGGCATGAGAACATGAGAAATCCGCCCCAAGACATATGGAAAGTGTTAGACATATTGTCATTGATGTCAAGACAATTAGACCATGAAAGATTATATCGAAATCAGTGTTATACTGCATACAGATTGCATACAGATCGAAGTTAAAATCTGTGTTGAAGAATTGAATTTTATAAATTCTACATCTCGAAATGATTAGAAATACAGTGATGCAGATATATTCAGATCTGGTTAACATACAGTGATATAGGCTTCATAAATGTCAGGCGGATAAAGGTTGCAGGATAAGATATTTCTCAGTTTACTAATAGATTAAGACAGTCGATCAGAAATCCAGTGTTGAAAAGTTTGTTAAGGAAATAAGCGATAATTAATATATCGCATTAAGAAATCAAAATCCGCTAATAAAAGGCACGATACAAAGGCACGTCTTTTTCAATATGAAGAGGCACGAGTAAATGGATTTCACTAACAAAGACGCGAATACAGAAAAGACACATCTTTTTCAAATCTGAAGAGGCACGAGTAAATGGAATTCGCTAACAAAAAAAAAGAGAGAAAGTCCGATAATAAAAAGGCACGAATACGTTTTAGAAAGGCACGACTTTATCTGAAGAGACACAATTTAATAAACTTTGCTAAAAAGAAAAAGTCGATATAATCTGGAAGGACGTCTTTTACTCAAGATCGACACAATCTGAAGAAGCACGTCTTTATCAAAAACAATTTTTAATAAGATATGCCCAGTTGAGGTAATTTGCTTCAGTCTTAATTGGTCAATAAAAATATGATCAAGGAAAATACAATAAAAGAAGTCTGTTATTAAACAAGAGATAAACAATTTTTGTTTAAAAGGCAGATTTTCAAAGGATACAAAAATAGACGTATTCTTTCATATAAAAGATGCAACTCTTGAGAAGTACATATATTTGATATCCAAATCATTGTTTAGGTGTGGTTGTGTAATTGAAGACTTGCAGTTCAGTCAGATTCCTACTTCCTTGTGTGGGCTGAAGGTGATATCTTGGATCACATAGAGCAGATTGGAGAGTTGGGCTTGTGCAGATCAGATTGAAGGCAGTCTCACTTCCATCAAGTCAAGGTTTGGTGCCTTGCATTAGGGGTTGGTGCTCCTTGTAGGCAGGTGTCTACTAAATTTTGTAGAGGTCTAGGTGTTCCTTGTGGGATTCATTCTACTAAATCATCTAGTTGTAAATCTGTAGGTTGGTGCCTACTTTGAAAAATTATTATTTCAATAAATTGTGTCAACTTGGGGAAATTGATTCAAATCAAAAAGGTTGATTGTAACAAGTTTAAAAAGATTAAGAAATAAAAAGTTTTGTGATTGATTTACTGATTCACCCCCCCCTCTCAGTAAATCTTTTGTGCTCTTCAATTGGTATCAGAGCAAGGTCCTTCTTGAAAGCTTAATCGCTTGAAGGAGATCCTTAAGAGCACATATGGCAAATCTAAGCAACACTGTGAAAGCACCCATCTTTGATGGGACTAATTATGCCTTTTGGAATATCAAGATGGAAGCATACTTGAATGCACTTGGGTTTGATGTGTGGTAATCTGTTGTAGATGGGTATTCACCTCCAGCTACCCCTCCAACGGATCAAGCAGCCAAAAAGAGAAGTGAAAACAATGCAAAAGCAAAGCATGCTCTTCTTTGCAGACTAACAGATTCTGAATTTACAAAAGTCATGAGATGCAAATCAGCAAAAGAGATTTGGGACAAACTTCAAAATATTTATGAAGGAGATGCAAAAGTTAAGAAGGCAAAGTTGCAAACTCATAGAAGGAAGTTGGAGACTCTCAAAATGGGGGATGATGAAGACATTGCTTCATATTTTCTTCGTGTTGATGAAACAGTAAATATCATGAAAGGACTTGGTGAAGAAATTGAGGATACTTTCATTATTGATAAGATTCTAAGATCATTATCTACAAAATTTGAGGCCAAAGTTGCAGCATTGGAAGAACTAACAAATCTAGACCAACTGAAAAAGGATGAATTACATGGTATCCTTGCTGCCTATGAGATGAGGATTGAAGGAAGATCACCACAAAAGGAAGTCTCATTCAAAGCATCCAAAAAGGACAAGAACAAGCATGAAGAAAAGGATGAAAAATCAAGTGATGAAGCTGAATCTTACTTCATGGGTAAACTTAAGAAAGGAAAAGGAAAATACAAAGGAAAATTTCCTTTTAAATGCTTTAATTGTGGAAAAGTTGGACATTATGCTTCAAAATGTCCTCAAAATGAAAGCAGTTCTAGTGAAGAAGAAAAGGAAATCAGCAATAAGAAAAAGGGAAAGAAGAATTTCAACTCAAAGAAGAAATTTCAAAAACATAAGAAGAGTTTCTATTCAAAGAAAGATAGCAGCTCCTCTGAAGAACAAAGTGAAGATAGCTCAAGCAATGAGGAAGATGAAATATTGTTTATGGCTGAATGTGAAGAACAAAAAGTTGATCAAGAATGTGAAGAAGAAGAAGAAATAGATCAAGATGGAAATGAAGGAGAGGAAGTAGATCTTGAAGAAGAATTGCACTATGCTTACAAGAAAAATGAAGACTTGAAGAAGAAGGCTGCCAAGTACAAGTTGAAGATCAAAGAGATGACAAATGACTTGGAGAATTCAAGCAAAACCATTGAAGATTTGAGAGCTCAAATCATGGAAGCTGAAAGAAATGAAGAAGAATTGAAAAACAAACTCAATACAAAGGAGATGAAATGTGACAAGCTGGAGCAAGAGATAGCAATGCTAAAGTTGGAATTGGAGAAAACAAAGGTTCAACACTCAAAGATTGATGAAGAATCCAGCAAGCTGATTGAGCTAATGAAGGCTCAAGATTTTCTTCAAAGCAAAATGGGAGGTAGTTTTGAAGAACAATCCAAGAAGGTCACTAACTCCAAAGAAGATTTCAAGACTTTCTCAAAGCAAGGAGAAGAAGATTGGATAAGTGCTGATTCTAAAAGAAGATTGAATAGTAGGCACATCTATGCATTTAATGGCTATTGTTTTCTATGTAACAAATTTGGGCACAAGGCCTTAAATTGTAAAAATAAAGTGAAAAATAGTTCTAGCTACCTTAGGAGAGATTATAATCCTTTCACACCATTAATGGACTATAATAGTCTATGCTACAATTGTAATAACCTTGGGCACAAAGCACAAGCTTGTAGGACAGTTTTTAATGACTCTCCAAAACAAAACAAAAAGGTAGATAAGTCTATTAAAAGGAAAGAAATACCTATCAAAGTATGGAGGAAAAAGGAGAAATCAATGTTCATCCAAACTGCCTTACATGCTGAAAGTAAAAAGGATAGATGGTACATTGATAGTGGGTGCTCAAAGCACATGACAGGTGACAAGAGTAAATTCATCTCTCTTGAACCTACTGATGAAGGAACAGTAAGATTTGGTGATAATACAAGAAAACAAATAAAAGGAAAAGGAACACTTAGTCTAGATAATGGGAGAACAAAAACAGAAAATGTTTTGTATGTTAAGGGCCTAAAAGAAAATCTTCTAAGTGTTAGTCAACTTTGTGATCAAGGACATAGTATCTCATTTCTTTCTAATACATGTGATATCAAGAAAGATGGTAAGCTGGTTGCTCAAGCTGAAAGAAAACATAATTTGTATGTCCTAAAAGAGATAAGTTGTGAAAGCTGCAACTTAGTACAAGAGGATGAGAGTTGGTTGTGGCACAAAAGGCTAGGCCATCTAAACTTTGATAATATTGTCAAAGTTAGCAAATCAAATGCTGTGAGAGATATGCCAAGGATAACAAAACCTTCTAATATCATTTGTAGAGAGTGTCAACTTGGAAAGCAAACAAAGTCTAGCCAAGGAAAAATTGAATGGCCTAAGACAAATGAAAATTCGCCTTGAAAGAAAAAGAATGGCTTGAAGACAAAGGAAGTCCGCCATACTTAGAGGAGTAGAAAATTGAAAATTTTTGCCTAAGTATGAATGTTGGAAAAATTTTAAAAAATATGCTTAGCACTTTGAAAATTCGCCATGCTTGAAAAGAAAGAAAATTCTTCTAAGTCCAACATTTATATGTCTAAGAAAATTTGGCCAAACGTTCTAGGAAGATGAAATAAATTTTGCTAGAGACTTTGGACGATAAAAATTATGGCCAAATAAAATTGGACGAAAGAATTTATGGCCAAATAAAATTGGACGAAAGAAAATTATGGCGAAATAAAATGGACAGAAAGAAAATTATGGCCAAATAAAATTGGACAGAAAGAAAATTATGGCAAAATAAATTTGGAAAGAAAAATTTGCCTAAGGCAATGGCAAGAACTTCTTGAAGTCTGCCTTACATTTGAAGTGGAAGTCTCCAAAGTCCGCCATAAGGAATGGTGAGAATGTCCGGACAAGAGGAAAGTCCTACCTCAGCACTTAGAAAAGAGACAAAGCACATGCAAAGTCCGCCATGGAAAAATGTTCACCAAGTTCAACTTGTAGAGAGAGAGTATGGCAAACAATGAGAAGTCCGATTTTGGGAGATAGAAATGAAGAGTTAAATATGGAATATGCTCGTGCCAAGATGAAAATGACGAAGAGAGTATGAAGTTTGCTTTAAATTCGAAACGAAATTCACTTTGATATCAGGAGAGAGAGTGTTAAAAAATTCAGCACGAGGCCGGATTTCAGGAGAGAGAAAATGAAAATCTTCATCCAACATTGGGTTAATGAATAATTTTTGCCATGGCTAAATTTAAAAGATAAAATCAAATAGATTAGCCATTTTGGACAAAATTAAAAGCTTGAAAATGAAATTTATAAAAATCTTTCAAAGCTTATCCTGAAAAGTTATCTTTAGGAGAGAGAAAATCTGAAATAAATTTGTTTTATTGTAGGTGGATGACTACACAAAGCGAATCTTCAAAGAGGAAAATGGCAAAGAAAGTGTAAAGTCCGACTTGAAGGGAGATGAAAGAAAACTTGGGGAGTCCACCTTTACACATGGCAAGAGCAAAAGGAAGTCCGCCAAGAATTTGGCATCATGAAGACAACGGCAGGCACATCGTCAAGTACATCCAACTTACACAAGCCAAATTCAAAATTGAAGACAAATCCACCGGCAAAGATCATTTGAGCATAAAAGTGGCCAGAATCTTGAAGATGTTACAAAATGAAATTGAATAGCCAAAATTTGGCTAAGTATGGGAAATTCTCCACCGAGAAAGTGCCAATTTCCTCCATTGTGGCGAAGGCACAGGGGAGTTCCTCTCCAAATTCAAGGCACTTGAAGGAATTCCAAAGCAATCTGGGAAGAAAGACTTACTAACTTCAAGTCTAAATAGGTGCTCCAAGGCGAGGTGAGACGAAGAAGCCAAAGTCATCCAAGATCAAAGCACAAAGGATAAAGTCATCGGCAAGGAAAATATTTTAAGGAACAAGACCAAAGTGATCAAAGAAGACATCAAGCACGCTGAGGTGGCGCCTCGTCATCTTCCAACCAATCAAATCATTCCAAATCAACATGCAACAACTTTCTATTTTATTTGTTGGTTCATATTTAGCAAAAAGGACAAGTGTCCTCGAATGAAATTTTCTCATTGGTCGAGGGGTAGCAAACCCTAATTAGGGTTTTATTTGTAATCTTGATCGTTGATTCCAAATCAATCTTGGCCATTGAATTATAATTGGGGAGCCTATAAATTGAGCTCACCCCCTCATTTGTAAAGTATAGGAGCATGTTGCAAAACATGTTTAGATAAGCAACTGTTGTAAGATTGCCAAAGTAATAAGTAATGCATGCATTGTGTTGATGGTGATTACTTCTCTTATTTTGGAGTTGTCATGGTTCTTATCCCTCATCATAGTTTAGATTTTATTTCATGTATGTTAGATGAATGCAAGATTTGATAAGTGTTGATTATGGTGAAACTTTTTGCTCATACTTTCTTTGAATGGATGATTTTCATTCAATGCGTAAAGTTAGCCTGAGCTTATTTTGTGGATGCTTAACTTCTGTTTGGATAAATATTGTTTGATTCGATGGTAGTTATTCATGACGTGAAAATCATAAGCACATTCCCTTGAAGATTGCACCCTCTTTGTGTAGTTGTCGTTGGGCGTGGCGAAGCAAAGCATGGTTATTGGTTCCACCAAGTCAATACTGTCTCTTGAATTCTTAGGAAGTAGAGTAGAAAATCTAAACCCTTATCTCCTTTTTTTAGTTTGTTTGATCTATGACCCAAACAGTAGAGCCTCATTGTCTGGACCTTCATTGTGAATTGAACAAGCCTAGCATAAGTCCCCTTGTCATAACCAGCAAATCACATCAAACCACAGAGCTCATCCACACCTAACTGAAACATTGGAATTACCGTATGATCTTTCTTGCAGTCTTAGCATACGAGGTAGTTTTTCAAGAGGGGATAGAGCGTCTTTGACACTTTATTCTAGAATGTTTGTTGTGTCATAAAACACGCATCAACAGGTAGCCTTCATTTTCCCCATTAGAATATTAATCTTAGTAGAATAATTCTCATCCAAGATTGTTGTCCTCAATTTTGTCTCCCCTAGTGGCACATATAATGGTCATGCTCTAATTATTTTTGCTACAACCTCCATATAATGAGAGTGAGCCACATGGAATGAAATGCCATTGGCAAAAAAGAATTTGCCAAAGGCATCATTTGTCTCATTCCTATTGTGCACTTTGAATAATTATGCCACCATGTTTGCACCATCACTAGTGGTCATTCTACATTTCCTCTTAGGCTCTGTTGTGGATACTCCTAAAACAGATGTGAAAGTAGAAGTAAAACAAGCTAAAACTCATGAATTTGGGGCAGTCCTAGTACTAGTAGGAGTATAATCCCTCAAAGGCAAAGTAGTAGGTACAAGACTTCGGTCATCAGCATAACTCCACAATTTATTTATTTCAATTATTATTCCAAGTGACAATCTCTTACATACTCCACCATCTTGCCAATGATATAAAGGTGTACATTAACTCTTGTAACGCTGCCTTAAAATGCAAGTTGACAGAAATGACATCTCTATAGCCTAGTGCCCCCCATTGCCCCAAGCTTTGCTTGCAATCAAGTTGCAAATTGTCTCAATGGTGACTTCTTATCAAAGGGATCCTTGGCAAAATCCTCTAATAATTTGAAAGGGAAACTAAACTATGCATTGCCAACATAACTAGTTGCTTCACCCACCCCCCACTCACATCTATACTTGAAGTCTCTAATTCAACCCCCATACACTCTTCCTAACCCTCTTCAGCACTCATGTTGTGAGAAGTAGAACTCATAGTGGCAATACAAGAAATGAAATTTATGGTTACCATACATGTCATAATGTCATTAAATTATGCACAGGCTCAAGACACAAGGATTTTGTTTTTGTTTTTCTACATTTAGGTTGCACAAGTGTAGAATCAGAGGATACACAAAAATATGAATCCTTGTTCTTCAACCTTCATCAAACAAGGATTCCACTTTTGTTTTACTTAATTTAAGTAACACGAAGTGTAGAAACAGAGGACACATAAGAGACAAAATCCTAATTTGACATTTAAATTTTAATTTTAATCAAATATTTGTGCAAATTTGCAAAACAAAAAACATTTATAAATAATTTCATTAATAAATTTAAACACCTAAATAAATTGATATAACTTTTAATTTATTATTTTTTGTGTAAAACTAAATGGTAAATTGTAAACCCCTAAATTAGTAAATTGAAAACAAACAAAAACAATTTAAAAAATTTAAAACTGTTATGAAGGGAATAATTTCATAAATAAATTTAAACTGAAATTAAACACCTAAATTCACTAATATAAATTTTAATTTATTATTTTTTGTGTAAAACTAAATGGTGAATTGTAAACCCCTAAATTAGTTACTAAATTAGTGAATTGAAAACAAACAAAAAGAATTTAAAAAATTTAAAACTGTTATGAAGGGCCAAAGCTTACCTCGAAGCTTAAAGATTGTGTTGATTCAACAATTGATTGACAAAGACCTTGTACTTGCTCTTATTCTCACTTGAAAAGATTATTGATATTCATAATTGGATGATTTACAAAAGGAGATGAAGGCTCCTTCTAAAGAAATTACAAAACGATGTTTCTAAAAAGAAACAATTGTAAACTGAAGCAAACTAAAATAAAAAACAGAAAGATACTAAAACAACTAAAGTTACTAAAAACTAACTAAAGCTAAGATGACTATTAATATAACATTTAATATTTTAATACCCTCCCTTAATGGTCATCATACAAACAAAAACTTAGTCTACCCAAAGTCTTCTACAAACGAAACATCGTGACTGATATCTAGAGAAGCATATCCGCCACACAATTACAGATCCTTTCTCACAGAATAATCAAATCAAGACACCGGCACTTGAAAACTGTGAGCTTCCTTTGCTTCCAACTAGTATAACTTTTCCCAATGAACCTCTGCATACTTTCCAACATGACGTTGGACAAAGCAGCCATCCCTCCCGTTTTCCAAAAACCCGAAAAACAAGGTAAAGTCTATGATCAGCTGGCATAAACACTGGACATCAACTGGCACAACACTTGGGAACTGTAAGATTTTTCAGAAAAACCTTCGAAAACTCTAAAAAAGTAAGATTTTTTTTTTAAAAATCCTCAAAAAACTTTTTAACTACAAAATTTTTATAGAAAATTTTTCAAAAACTCTTTAAAATCTTCAGGTGCACGATTTTTTGTTGAGAAAAAAATCACCCAAAAAATTGGTCTACAAACCCTAGCAACAACCCACGATTTTTTAGATAGAAAAAAATCATCAAAAAACTCTTCATAAAACAACCCTTAGTAAAAAATTTCGAAAAACTCTTTGCACGGATTTTTATTTTTCAACCAGAAAAACCTTGTCAAAAAACTGGTACAATTTTTCAGAAAATTGTAAATAATCCCATTAGAAACAACAGCACGAGGTTGGATCCACAGACACTGTCTTTAGAAAAAAAAACCCATCAAACAGAGGTCGCAGCACAAAAAATCGAGTCTTCATTTCTCCATAAATCTTGAGCAAATAGATGCAGAAAAATTCAAAGGGCCGCCAAAAACCCTAGCACCCAGAACTCGAAGAAACCCTTGAATCAGCCACAGAAAATCTCTCAAAACCAAAATAACGGCACACCCGTCACAGAAAATCGTGATTTGGCAAACAAGTTGTCAAAAAACCCCCCCCAAAAAAAACTTCAAAACCTATTGCTGCAGAGAGTCACGATTTTATACAAAAATCATCAAAAATTGTGCATAGACCATGGCTCGAAATATAGAAAAATCCGCCCAAAAAAGAAGGCGCAATCAGAAGGCTCCCATCGCGACATAGAGAAAAAGAATCCGGTTGTGCCAAACACAAAACTATTTGCTACTCCCAAAAAAAACCAAAGAGAACCCGTGAAGGATCTCATAAAACCTTTGCACCCATGTGGAAAAAGAGAACTCCAGACAGGAACTCACACTGCTGAACTCAAAAAAAACGACGCCAGAAAAGAGTTGCTACCCTCAAACTGAGATGCAACCTGAAAGAGGGCACATGCGGGAGAAAAACTGCCACGCAATTTTTTGTTTCTTCAAACGCCACGTTTTTCCCTTAAAAATCCACACGATTTACAGAGAAAAAATACGCAATTTATTGGAAAGATACCCACGCGATGTTCAAATAAAAAACGGATCGCGATTTTAACCAAATATCCTCACGAATTTGCCTCAAAAAAAATTTGCGATTTCTTTCTTCAACCCTCTAAAAAATATTTCCCAAAAAACACACGAAAATCTTCACGATTTTTCTTTGCAATTTTGCCCCACAAAAATTCTTCCTAAAAAAAACTTTACTAACAAAAAAAAATTCGATTTTTTTATTACAAAAAAAAAATAATAAATCAGCTAACCAGGTTTGAGCCTGAGCTCTGATACCATGAAAAAATAATTGATATTCATAATTGGATGATTTACAAAAGAAGACGAAAGCTCCTTATAAAGAAATTACACGACGATGTTTTTGAAAAGAAACAATCGTAAACTGAAGCAAACTAAAACAAAAAATAGAAAGATACTAAAACAACTAAAGCTTAACTAAAGTTACGAAAAACTAACTAAAGCTAAGATGACCACTAATATTACATTTAATATTTTAATATCACTCTTCCCAATTCTCTCACTTGCAATCTTTCTCACTCTTGCTAGCTCGCAACTTGTTGCAACTTCTAACTTTGTTGTTGAAACTTGGGAGTGATTTCAAACAAAGCTTGGATGTCTATTTATAGGTTTTTTATGACTTTCTAGGGTGTGGGTGGGACCCATTGACCATTAGGGTTAGGGTTACAAGCACAAAGATTAAAAAATTATTATTTTTTAAAATAAACATTTTGTTTCAATTGCCACCAAAGATGTTTGGGCATCTCGGATGTAGTTAGGAGTCCCCTAATGGTCCCAAGGACATCCTAGCATCTCAGAGGGAGTCCCCTATTGGTCCCAAGGACATCCTAGCATCTCTAAGGCATCTACCTTATAGGGGACATTCTAGAAACATCTCCTCCTTGAGGGAGACATCCCAAAAACATTCCCAAGTACTTGGGGGCAATAGGGAGACGCCAAGGGGACATTTCCCCCAAATCTTTATGTCTTGAAGACATCCCCATCCCAAAAACACCTAGTGGAACAATGGGAATATATCAACATGGATTTCTTACCAAGCACATGACAAAGCACCAACATGACACAATGTTCATCTTATTACATGGTTTTCTAAAATGGCCATCATGGTTGCATATAAAAAGAGTGCCATTGCACTTGATATCATGTGGATGTTCTTTAGTCATGTTTCATTTCATCCATTGTATTTCATGGCCACATTAGGTTTGTCAATCATTTTTGACGTCCATTGTGGGAGATGGCTAGTACTCCACTAGATGGGTATTCTTCGTTATATTGTAGGTTACAATGAAGTAGGTCTTGTTGCTTTGTATGCCATTCCCCTATTCTAATTTAACAAGTCCTATGTATTGTATAAACAATCCTATCCTTATGTGTACTTACACTACTCAATCTTTGCCTTTACCTAAGTAACATACACATGGTGGTTGTCATAGGTTTTATTTTAAGTTTATTAGATACACAAAAATACATCGTTTTATTTGATAAATGTGAACCACCCCATGAAACATATCCATACAAATTGTAAATAGCAAGTACATATTGTTCAAATTAGGTTAGGTTTGTTTTTGTTTATACTTTACTAGGAGTTTCCCCTTCTAATTTGAAAATTAGTTTTACTATACACACTATTCCATTTCATGTTGCACTAAAAAGTGCAAATTAAAACACTAATAGGTTACATGGGCTAGGGTTGAACCCAAACAATGTTTGTTTTAGAAAAAAAACAGTACATGAAAAAAGTAAAAATTAAAAAAACCTAAACTAATACTAAAAATACCTAGCAAATAGGACCTAATTGAGCACGCTCTATTGGCGGGCTTCTTATGCTCGAATCAACTCAACTAGCCAAAATTTTATGGCACAATTAATAGGAAGTGCCAAAGCTACACTTTTTGTTTAAAGCATTTATATTAAGTGGAAGACCATTTCTTAATGCATTTACTAGAGGAGATTTTAAATACAACATTAAAAAAAGGCTACTTCAATCCCTATACATTAAGTCATGTATTTTGGTGTACATATTTGTCATTGCATGAATTTTTTTTTTCATTCAGCTTCTCCTAAAGGGTAATTTTTATTCAAATACTAGTTTTGAATGTCACTGCTAATAACTTCTTTTGAAATAACAAATAGCCCTTAATTTTCCAAGAACCACCACAATTCACAACAATTGGACCCTGCCTAATAATTGGTTTGCTTTCCTTTCCTAACTACACTAACAACAAAATAATCAAAAGTAAACAACACTTCCTACTTTAATTGTCAATCACCCAAAACTGCATTACTACTAGCACTCATTGTTCAAGGCTGCAAGTTTGATTAGTGTTCAGACATCATGTTCTCACTATTTCTTTTTATTTTTAATATTTTGTATATCTATAGTATGACCATACTCAGATGTACCAAAATCAAGTTATAAAAGAAATTGGACAACCACCAATCCTGAACCTCAAACTTGAACCCCAATCCAAACCAATAACTTAGTTCAAAAGGTTATTATTTCCAAGTCTTAAACAAACAACATGGGTCTTTCGCTCTATAAACTACAATGAATTTTTACAATAGTTTCAACTTCTTAATAGGATAGAGAAAGTACAAGTTGACGTCTCGCTCAATATTGCACGAACTTCTGGTTCAAATCCTAGGTCAAGCATCCGATCTGCTTCATCCAACACCTGAAACAAACCCAAACCTTCAGTCAAACATAAAAAATACTGCCTGGAAATAATAACTCGGTTACTTAAGCAATAAACCAGAGTCTCTTCATGAGTAAAAGAATAATTATTTACATTACTATGTTCTTAAGGTTCAAGAAAAAAACGAATTTTGAGCTAAACTAAAACTTTAGTCAAAAAAAAATAATAATGTAAGACAATCAGTAACAAGTAATCCCTGACCTTTTTATACCAAGAATGTATTTGAGCATAGGTAATTCAGAATATCTAAAAAGAAAGAGGAAAGGATGAAGAAAGGCAGGGTTAGACTTTTCTCAGCTTAATATTTGATGCAACAGAGAGTGCTATAAATCTGGGAAAGAGTGTGACCAGTCATAACAGAGTTTGATGATTGCAAAGAGAATTATATTTAGTGGAAACCCTTAACAGCCAACTCAATACAATAGAACAGAAAGGTTAAAGTAAGCTTCACAACTGAATGCATAACTAATTTTGTAGACTGTCATTGAAATACCCATTGAGCTAAATAATCAAACAAAACTGGCAGCTATTTTAAAAGTGATAAAAATTGCAAATCTATGTCTCTAAGCTACATATAAAATGCTACTGGAATCAATATTTTTAAAGCCCCTTATGCCATTTATAATTCATTTAGCAAAATTATTGATATAATGTTATTGGACAAACCTATTTCTAGAAAACCTTAATGGAGAGGGGTTCTATGCACCTTAGAAACAAATATTTCCACTTTCCTAAATCAATACAAGCGGGATTTTTTTTCATACTCTTTCCAGGTGACATAATAATGCTCACATTCAGTGGCTAGTGGTCATAAAATTGGAAAACTAAAGCCTAATCATGACAATATAACCATTTACACATTTTTCTTACCACAAATGAAACCTCACCGAGGTTACAAACACCATCTTGAATCAAGTCCCTCAAACGCCCAGGGGTAGCAACAACAATGTCCTGTAGTGATTAGCATGTCAGAATCTGTCTCTAAATATATTAAAAAATGACCTTTACCAAGATGTAACAAAATATGCATTACTTATTTCATCATTAAAGGAGAATTGCATTTCACAAGCTCCTCAGAATATTAGAAAGAAGTGTCAAATAATTCAAATTCACCTTAACAATATCAGAAAATCTAAATATTAGCAATAGAAAGAATTTACTTTTTATTAGTTACATGAATAACTTCCAAGGCATCGAAATTGAACATTAGTTACATTACTCTTATATCCTATTCTAGAATTTAATTTTATCCCATGTGTTTATTGAGGGAGACTGGACATTGCCAGAATTTGTTTCGTGGACAGGTCTTTGGGGTGTACTTTGTAAGTTTTCTAGATTATTTTGGTTTTCTAGGTTATTTATAAGGTAAACAGATGATAACTGTGAGAAAACTGGAAGTTTGAATCCATGCACCAGCTGAGAATCGTACTAGTCTGTTTTACTAATGTACTACAGTATTTGAGTTTGTATAACCTTAAGGGTTTTGCTCTGAGCAGATTATTGGATATGAACTGACTTGGGCCTTGACTATTGTATGTACACTTTTTATATTTTTATTTTATTTTATTGATTGTGTAATCCCCTTGTGGGGAGTCCTGAAGCTTAGATGCCACGAGTGAGGGGTGTTTCTTCCATAAAATTCACCCAGGACTTGCACCTGGCAGGTATGCCAAACCCAAAAGTGGATGTGGTAATTAACCCGATTTATTCATCAAACACTATAACAGCAACTTAAGAGTCACCAGACCCTTCAAAATCCATGTAGATGTCAGTTTCAGGATTTGAACTTAGGTCTCCAACATGCGAACCCATTTGCTTAACCAATTGGGCTCAAACCCTTTGACTATGCTTTTTAAATTGTGATACCATGCAGCATTTGCCATTAGATTCTAGCTTTTAAAGCATGTTTAAAATATTGATGTATGTTCATTAAATTCAGAATATGTCTATCTTTTTAACAAAAAAGGAAGCAGGACAAGTTGTATATTTACAATTCTAGATTCTTATCATTAGATTGCTCTCTTCTAGGTTTCTCTCATCCATTTTCATATGTTAAGTAATTGATCTAGGTAGATTCTCTGGATACAAATCCAATTTTGCCAAGTCCATTTTCATGGATTGCAGCAATGGTGACTCATTTTTCATGGTCCATGGTACTCCCAAACACTCTCCCAAGGTTTATCGTATCTACAAGATCACCAATTCATCTCTACTTGTCTAGCATGAGACAATTTGGGAAGATTAGAAGTCTTGCTATTCAAGTGCACACTAAACTTAATGTGGTCTTCACAATCAGCTCTGTATGGGTTACAAACACCTACAGACCAAAGTACTAAGAGTCTAAGATACACTCACAATATGTAGTACTGTCATAGTTGCAAACCCTGCCAATTACTTGCTAAACTTGTGAATCAAACTGTATCATGAATAACTTGCCTAAAAACTCAAAGCCAAGTAATTCGCAAGTTTTCCTCAAAAACTTGTAATTTTCTATCAAAAACTCGTACATGGTTTCACAATGTAACTTTGCATGGAAAAAAAGATCGTTTTGTATTGTTTTGAGCAGTAGGGAGTTCTAGTTTCCAGTTGCATTGTGTCACAAGAGAACGAGGTCAAAGTTCAAAGATTTCTTCTATGCAAGTGGATAAAGGCCTGTTTGCAATGAGCTTCACTTTCCTTGAAGGCTTAACTTGCATGCTTGTTTCCAAACTCTGTGTTGTCAAATCTGTTTATTACAGTATCTATAGCTCAAAGAAAGTGGCAATCTTAGGCTTGGAGATTATTTTGGGTAAAGTGAAGGAGATAATTTGTTACTGTGCAAGGTAGGAGACATTTTTTAATGTTATTTTGAACATTTTCATTTTTTATTTTTTTTATCCCATGATATCTAACTGTTTTGTGCTAGGCTGCTAGGATTTTTTTTTAATTTACTTTTAAAGTTTAGTAACTAGTTAAAAGTTATACTTTTTAGTTTTACTTCTAGACTGCTAGGATATTGTTTGAATTTTTCTGTTCCCTTTTCCTAGGGTTTATTTCCATTTTCCCAAAAAGAAAATGGCACTCACAAGTACAGGAGATGGTGGCAAGCCTAGGGATCCTACTTGGAAACATGAGGCAATAGGTATAAAGCTAGGAATAGTTGTTTATAATTATTACACGATGGATATGAGAGGAGAAATAAGTCGTCTTAAGTATCACCTTTAACGGAATTCTTGCTAAAATGTTGTGGCTTGTACACAAGTGTCTTACAAGGTTGAGAATGGGGCAAAGCTCTCCTTGTAACATATGAATGGAAGAATTAGGGATAAAGAGGATGACAGGGCATTAGAAGCCCTAGGTATGAATTCTATAGGGTCAAAGGGAGCAGCTATAGGGGGGCTTCTTCCATTGGGCCATGGGTACAAGCATTAGGTAGTGTGGGCAATCGTAGTTCTAGTTTCTCTCTCCTTGTAATACTCCTAGTGTGCAACCTTCATTGGAAGGTGTTGCATGGAATAAGGGATTGCATCATGAGGTGAAGATGGCATGTGCCAATTTTCAGTACTATGACAACATTTTGTTTAATGATCCTACAAGACCTTATCGGGAGCAATTGGTCACTACATTGATTGTGGTAGATAAGAGTATCAAGGTCCTCAAACATCGTAAGTTGAGTAGCACATTATTGTAAGATGTAAAAAATGCAAATCAGCTAGTAAAGGAACGAAAAATAATTTTGGAAAAGAGGGGCTACAACATTTTAACTAATGAGTGGATGGATAGTAAGAATAAAACACATTAACTTTTTAGTGGCTTGCAGAGGACAGTTAGTCTTTTTGAAGTTAGTTGATACCTCTAGTGCAATAAAAAATGTGAGACCTTATGCAACTTGTTGGATGAGGTGGTGATGGAAATGGGAGTAGAAAATATTTTCTAGATCATAGTTAGCATACTTGCCAAATACTTGCAAGCTTGGCAAGTCCTCTTGAATAAAAGCTTGAAAAGAGTGGCTTGAGTAGAAACTTGCCACTCGTCAAAACATTGGAGAAAATTACTAAAAGGTGCCCAAAAACATTGCAAAGATTGGTGTGCACCCTTATATTTGTTGTTTTAAAACATGGCCATTGAAAAATGCGACTGTAGAGTGAAAAACATAACCTCAATTACAAAAATGTGCCCCAAAAATGCATGTAGATTGAAAAACATGACCTCAATTACAAAAAATGTGCCCCAAAAATGCATGTAGATTGAAAAATGTACCCTAAAAATGCGATTGAGATTGAAAAACATGCCCTCTATATTTTAAAATGTGCAAGTCAAGTATTTTTTTAACTTTTCGACATGTCACAAATTTGGGGTTTGTTGAGTTCAAGTATGTGAACTATGACCTAGAGTGATGGACAATACATGTGTGCATGTAGTGGCTGATATACTTCAAGAGGTGAGGCTCCCTACATTGTTTTAAAGCCTTTGTACTACCAACTACCTTGACCTTCTCCTTGAGTACATAGAGAAACTAAGATGGGTGAAGAATGTGGTGGAAGATGCAAGGAATGCCACAAAATTCATCTGCCACCACACATGGGTCTTGAGTCTCATGAGAGAGCACATTGATGGCAAGGAGCTCATGTGGTTAGGAATCACACACTTAGGCACTAATTTCAATCACCTTGCAAAGTATCATGGCCACATTGCCCAACCTTAAGTGCATGTTTGAAAGTGTAAAGGTGGTTGGAGAGTCTTTATTGCAGGAAGGTTGAAGCACAGAGGGTCACGAAGACCATTTTGGATGATACATTTTCCAAGGGCATGCAAGAGATCATCAAGCTAAGTTTTTGATAAAAAAATTCCTCTTTTTTTATTTTATAATATTATTTGCTGATTGTGTAAAATTATGATTTTTTTATTTGCCATTTTTTTTTTCTAAAGTTTATGATTTAGTTTAATTTTCCCATTCCATTTTCATTTACTCTTGCTTCAGGGGTTAGAACTAATGGTTAGGGTTCTATGGTTGGTGGATTGAGATAAAAGCCCCATGGGATTTCATATGAGGCCATGGATAGGGCCAAAGGGGCAATTCAACATTTGTATGGGTCAAATAGAAAAAAATATGAACATATATGGCACATTATTGACCAAAGGTGGATCTAACACCTCCAACATATTTATGTTATTGCCTACTATTTGAACCTAAAGTTTTTCTTTTCCACTTTATTTAGAGCAAAGAGGGGTTATTGATGGCCTCAACACATGTATAGAGAGGATGGTTGTTGGTGAGACCGTTAGAGACTTCATACAAGATGAGTTATAGATTTATAAGTGGTGGGAGGGAGGTTGTTTTCTTCTTCTCTATGCATTCAAAGAAGGGGCACTTTGTAGTTAGGTAAAAAACATATATGTTTAATTTTAGTTCTGTGTTTATTTAAATTTCAAATTTTAAGTTTCTAAAATTCTTACAAAGTTATAAATGTAGTCATTCTAGATCTGTGGTGGGAATATTTTGGTGCAATAAGATCAAATCTTTAAAAAATCTCCATTGGCATTTTATTCTAACCTTGTAGTAGTTTAGGTTGTGAGTGCAATTGGAGTGTTTTCGAGACTATTCAACAATGAAGCACAACAAGATGACTAAGAAGTATTTGAATGAATGAATAAATTTTAACATCCATGAGGCTAAAAAAACCTATGGGACAATCAACATTGCCATTTTTTTCTGCATATCAATCTGTTTTCTATTCAAGGAGGTGATGAGCACTCCCAACTTCTCAACAATCCCTTCGTTGAATAAATTGTACCAAGAAACAGCTGAAATTATATTGGCATGTTTGTCCCTGATGTCTTTGAAGGCATCACACTCCATAATAAAGTGTTTTTTTATTCCACTGTCCCTGTATTGCAAAACAAACACACCCTTTCTTCCCATGCTTCTTTAGGTATTTTCCACAGTCTTGTTTCACATGGGAGTTGATGTGAGTTAGTTCTTAGTTAAGCAATCAAAATCTTCGCTCTCCACGAAATACTAGCTGCTATGTATGTTTTTTGTTGATGATCGCATGTGGGATTGAACTGCTAAAGATAATATTTCTTCTTTCTCCCTAGCACTTTACCCCATATTCACTTGTGGAACTTATCCATAACAAAAGTCTTCTTCTCTTTGCTATTCATGGGGAGTGCATTCAAGTAAATATTCCATTTACTGTTTTGCTTCATCCAAGTCCTCTTTCTTTCAATCATAGTGTCATTGAAAACAACCTTAAGCCATCTACCTACCTCCATTTATTCAATTCTTTTTAAATACCTTATGAGACACACCATAGCAATTGCTTCAATAGGAGCTGGCCCTGTTTCGCCTAGCATAATCTCATAAGGAACTGAGCCTTTTATTTTGAACTTACTTGTGATCAAGCGCTTTTAAATTTTCTCAAATTGTTTCCACTTTGAATTTGAGATGCTGCTAGCCCACAACTCACACCCATAGAGCACCACCAAAATAACTAAAAGCCTAAAAAAGAATCTGAGTAGTTTTTCAATCCCATAACTCTACAGTACAACCTTGTGCATGACCTTGTCTTTGTGCAGTACAAACTTTGATTGCATGCAAAGAAGGTAAGGGTTAGGAGGCAAATCATGCATTTGACCTCAATGACATTGATTCATATTTATTTTGGGTTGTGGAGGATGTGGATACATTGTTCATTGATGATGATTTGGCTACTTGGGAGAGGGAGGCATTGGCACAAGAAGTGGAAGTGGCAGCATTTGATAGGGCAAAAAGGGAGGCTAGTGAGACATTAGTTGGGGTTACATTGCATTCATAGATGATCCTATGGCTGAGGCTCTTGTTGAGGATGATGCAGCTATACCATCCAATTTGAGGCCATCCAAACAATGGTGATAGACATTTTTGAGCTTTATTTGTAGATGAAATTTATAATTTGTAATTTATATCTATATCGGAACTTGAAGTTGATATGTATTGAAATTAATTCTTGATTTATAATGTGTATTGAACTCTTTAATTTTGATCTATAAACCAAAGAAGCGTAAATCAAGAAATAATCACCAAGATCATGATTAATTGCGAAATGGTGAAGTTCCCAATTTTTACCCTAAAAAAACATGAAGTTTTATTAGAAACATCGACCACTGTGTTTGACTGATTTTCCCCAATTTATTCTGGTAATTTTGCTTTTAGTCGCAGTTTTTTTGCATTTAGTCATGATTTTTTCATGTTTAGTTGCAGCTTTTTTAAGTTCCATGCATCTGAACTAGGGGTTTTGGCTGCTATTAGGTCAAGTTGATATGCAAAAAGCTGTATAAATCAGTTGCTGTAGGGTTTGACAATTCCTTACAGTAGTGTATAGAATTTGTATAGATCACTTGTGATGTGTGTGCGCATTCCTCCTACATTTAACTAGTGCGGTTTCCAATGAGCTTCAAGGTAAACATAGTATTCCAGGTGATCAAGTACATTTGGAACCTGCTCCTGCTTGTGGAGAGAAGCGTAGAAAGAACTGAAGTTTCTCACTGGGAATATATTCTGCATGAACAGGTATTTAATGGGAGACATTTACCTGTGAACAGATAATCACTTAAGTTACTCCTGACTGGGGCACTGTTTATATCTCAGACAAATTTGCAATCATAATGTTTATACATTTGTTTCCTTAAAGGATAAAAGAAAGGTTTGAAATCATCAGCTAGTTATGTTTTTTCCTCTCTTTTGCAGATGCAGTGACTATTCAATCATCAATCTCCCAAAAATTTAATAAAATTACTATGCATGGTAAAACTGTTGACAAAGATCTTTTTTCATATGTAAATAGCCAGGACAAGGAGGGTCATATCAAGATAGTCACTTTTGCTAGTAAAAAAGAGTATGTCTATGATAAATTATGTTAATTAATGAAAGAGTTCACAAACTAATGTCTTAAGGTTAACATACTTGGCAACTTTTTATTCTTTATGCTGAAATAGAAATTTAATCAAAGATGCTTGATCTCCTTGCTTGGGATAACAAGGGGAAGTAAAGCTCTGGCTAGAACATAAACTTCAGAATATTGTTTTTTCTAACATATAACACGTTTTCAAAATGCATGAATATATATGTACATGTGTGTGTGTGGGAGAGAGACAGAGACATCTATGTTTTTAAGTCCCACAGAACTGTTTCCTATTATGACTCTTTACATCTTTGAAACCATAGTGCAACACAACCAGATGAATAACCCACTGTTTGGCTTACTACTAAAAAAAATTATACCTAGTCTAACTTCGCCTATTTTTCTAAACAATGTCTTTCATATGGTAAGGGAAGAAAAGAAAACGAAGGAGAGAACCTACCACTCCAGCCTTAATAGCAGAAACCTGCTGTCCTTTGGAAGTGCCACCATACAAGCAAACTGACTTTACTCCACAAGAATTTCCAGCATCAGCTACCACGTCTGCAATCTGTCACAAACATTAGCCATTTTAAAATTTATTAAAATGATCTAGTCTTTAGAATAAAGTTAAAAGCATCTTCCCTCAGCAACTACAATATGATGTCATTTATGCATTGTAAAACATACTCCACATTGGGAAGGTAAAGAAGTCCTCTTTGAATAAATTGTCAACATAATGATCATTTCAATTGAAACACCAAGCTTGATTGAAGCAATAGTTCACTTTCTTAACGCACCCAAGGATTTAATACTGAAGGGAAACAATTTAGTTATTAAACATTCACTCAACAGAGTAGGGAAAAAATTATTTTTGAAGGAAAGGCCCTAGTTGATTCCTCTGAGGTTGACTGCAATTTGAAGTCATTCAAGCCACTCTTGGATTCTTGTTGACTATTAAGTCCTAAATTTCTCAAAACATTTATAACTAAAGAAAAATGTTTACTACAAAATGTAAAATTATGTACTTACCATTATATTAACATTTTAATGTGTCCCTTTCAAGACAACACAAAACAGAACAGTGTGTAAGGTAAAAACTTTCTTCAAAGTAGAAGGGCAGCTCCCTTGATTAAACACTAAAATAAACCCTAAAACCTACAAGGAAGAACTTTTTCTTTTAACAATCTGCACAAGATAATTTTGGGATTCTCAGCATGCAAGACAAAAATACTAAAGAAAATCTTGTCTTTTTATTCTCAGGTATGGATACAAGGCTAATCAACACTTTCACACATGAATGAGATATTTTTTATCTTTTTTAATGATGCAGACAACCTAGTGTATGACAGCTAACACACTTTTTTCTGGCAAAAAGCAGAGAGCAAAAAGAATGAGCACAACCAAAAAATTTAATTTAATTTAAAACAATTGAAAAGAACCAATAAATTGAATAATAAAAATCGCATACAAAGCTACAATACCCACATCAACGAAAACTGCAATACAAATCCTGTAAGAATCACTGATTTCTATTCAATGTACCAAATCATTTCTATTCAATATGCTAAATCAACACAAGACAAAACATGGAACATGAACAACAATTCCAGCAACAACGAGGCATAAAATTACCATTCCATAAAAATATAAGTGCATAAAGCACTGATTTATAAGTTGTTTACTAAGTTTTGAATGAGAAATAAATAAAAAAGTATTAGTATTTTTTACTTCCCACACTAAAAATAGTTCGTTTGCAATCAAAGAAAACCTTCAATACAAAATTAAGTGAAATAGATCATCTAAAACAAAAAATCCTAAAATACAACACAAATCGTATAAAAGATCATCTCATAATAGTGATCCTCCAATAATAGCAATAGCTGTGTTAGGTCCCAAAACTGCAGCTGTACAATCCTAGAACATTTTTTACTTTCAAGGCCAAGGATATGTCATCAAGAAGGCAAAAAAGGGGGTTCATCAATAGATTGTGGATGGTTAAAAGCTAACAACAAGACTAGGTGGTCTCTCCTACACTTTGGGCTCATTTAGACCTGGTAGAATATTCCTAGAGGTATTCTTAATAGGTTTGTTCATTAGACAAAATATTACATGACAACAATATTCAGCAACTATATCTAAATGTACACTTGACCCCTATATTTGTCAATAATTCAAGATTAACTAGCTACATAAGACCTCTTAACATAGCTGATACAATACATTGCACATACACCTATAGATAACAGCAATACTATAATCCCTTAAGATGATTTCACTTAAAACATTTCTTACACATTGGCAAGGTACAAACATACTGGACATGATATTCCAATCATTTAACAGTTTTGGTTTGCTTAAGATTTGTCCTTGGTTTTTATTACTGAATCATGAACAGCATATATAAATCCTACTCTGCTTCCTATAGCTACTAGCAACCAATTTTGTTGATTTAAATGTGCATGGAAGGCCAATGTCAACAAGACTGATGTCTTACTTGGATTACAAAGTTACATTTGGCTATTAAGAAACAGCAAACAAGAAATAACATCAGAGGTATGACACGCAATAACCACATCTACTTAATTATCCTTCTCCAAACCTGCAAACATTCATATGTAACATGAAAGAGGCCATTACAAATATAATTTGCAATGATTTAAAAAGCTGCAGCACTTACCAAATTTGTCAAATGTGTTGAGAGAAAACTTCACAGGAAGGAGGCCCTATCACACCTCCATACCCAAAAATCTTTCAGAATGCCAACAACTAGCCAAGGAGGCATATGATTACAAATATCTGCTTCAAAAGCTACCCCTTTGCAACTTCTGAAATACACTACCCTAGTGGCGAACAAACTAACAAATTTGAAACCTTAGAACACTCTTTGCACTTCTGTTCTGTGAAAAAAAGAAATACCAACCCTATTGAATGATGAATAAACTCATATTTATAGATCTCGTATTCAAGTATGCATTTCTAGGAAAAGAAGCATAGTCATTTTGCTCTATAGAGGTCACCCATGCCTTTGACGTCACTACATTAATATTCACATGCAGAAAACGCCTCTTTGGGATGTGTAGAGAAGCCTAGAAGATGAGGAAAGTCATATCTTCATGACTGGCATCATTCTAAGCACTAAAGGCATCAATTGTTTTGACTGTACAAGGTAGAAAAGAGCCCATTATATCCATTGAAAATGGTGACCTAGAAATGTTGCGACAATAATTGGGGTTTGAAACCTAATTGCTATTGTAACTAGAGTATGGGCACTTTCATCTTTTATTTCCTTTGACTATATGCCTCTAGAATAAACAATGATTTATAGGCGCAAACAAATTTGATCGAGTAGTTGCAGGGACTTATTGAACCATTTATGCATACTAGGTCATACAAGGAGGTAAGTAGGAGTGAATACAAAAAAGCAAAGGAGTTTCAAAGTTCGAGAGTAGGAGATACCTCATGGCTCATGCTACTATCGGGGATCGAGGGTCCAGAGTACCAAGGAAATCATCCCTTAAGGTATGCAAATGGAAGGAAGTCCAAACTCGTAATTCTGATGAGATAAGATAGTGAAAAGTGTTGAGGATCGAGGTTCAGGGATGACTCGTACCTTGTACCAGATTAAGGGTATGAAGGCAATTCCAACTCCAACTCCAAAGGGATGTATGAAAGGAGTTTATTGGGCGTTGGGGTTCAAGGATGCTCAGATGTACTTGAGTAAGGGGGTAAGTGAAAGTCAAACTCCAAAAGGATGTATAAAGGAAACAACGGAGTTCAAGGATCAAGAATGACAAGGAACAGGCACCTAGGTAGAAGTAAGGCTGCAACTCCAACTCTAGTGAAGTAACTTATTGAAAATATTGAGTCGAGAGTCAAGGATGATAGTTACAAGGTACCCAACTAAGGGCAAGGTCGAGACTCCAACAAGGAGCAAGGAAAAGGTGAAAAGGATGCTGGGATGGAGAACTCCAAAACTTAAAAAACTTAAACTTAAAACTCTCTTTTCCTCAGCCAATTTTACTCATGAAGTAAATGAGGAAGGCAAGGCAAGGACTTCGAAGGATTTTGCAGTATTAAACTTAGGCACGAAGGGAAAAAGTTTCGGAGTTTGGGAGATCGAGGATCAAAGATGCCAACGAATGGATACTCAAGGAAAGGGATAGTCAGAACTCTAACACCGAAAGGAACTTTAAGTCGAATGGTCGAGGTTTCAAGGATCAAGAGTGCTTCATGTGAGGTACCCAAACAAGGACAAGTCCGAACTCGTAATACCAGTAAAGTACTTAGTGAAAAGAGTCAGGGATTGGAGTTTAGGATAACAAATCCAATAGTACTTTGGTAAGGGAATGCTTGAAACTCCAACGTTGAAAGGAATTTAATGCAAAGGATCGGGGTTTTGGGGGTACCAAGAAAAAGGTACCTAGGTAATAGAAACCTTGAAAGGCTGAAAGTCAAACCCAAGCACAAGCCTTCGAAATTTGAACAACACTAATGAAACACACACACTTATACTGAGAGGGGGGGTGAATCAATATAAGTCAATATTTGATCTAATTTAAACTTTAATAATCACAATGAAGAAATAAAAAAAATCCACACACATAAGAAACACAATATTTTACGTGGAAACCCTTACAAGAGAAAACAATGGAAAAATATTGCTTATATATAACCTTCTTAGAAATTTCGTAGGCACCAACCCACTGGAGACACCAATCCCCACCATTGAGCACCAACCCAGCAAGAGATGCCAATCTCTTCTAGTGAGAGGCACCAACCTCCCGATCTCCTATATTAGGAGGCACCAACCTCCAAATGAATATTATGTTTACCTTCTTGAGTATCGCTGCTGCAATATGCTTCACAAATCTGCCTTAATGTCTTCACAAAAATCAGTTATACTTTGGCTCACAAATCTGCTATTTTTCTCCTCTTAGATCTCCTACGAATCTGCTATAATCTTCCTCTTGGATCTGCTATAATTTCTTCACAGAATGTGCCATAAATATATTCTTCAAATCTGCTGATATATAGAAAGATATTTGTTAATTGCTTGCCTTCAAAACTCTTAACACACTCCTCTTATATCTTCTTGAAAGGGGGCGATTTTTCATGAAAAGACATGCATTTTGCCAAGTGAGGCAATTCCTCATATATATGCAACTCTTCAAACAAAACATGGGCGCTAGATATGGGTTGGCCCATTGATAAAATAATATATTTATTTTTCTTTTAATTTTGTTTCCAAAGTGGGGCGCCTTTATGAGGGGGTTCAGCCACTAAAATAAATTAATTTCATTTTTATTTTCATTTTTATTTTCTAATTTCCAAGGGGGCAACCAGCATTAGAATAAATTGATTTTATTTTGGGGCCACCAAACTGCCTTTGATATCAATGGCAATACTTTTCCAACAAACACAATCCCCACACTTAGACTTTTTGAAAGTACACAACATCCAAAACATTGATAGGTGCATGGTGGATGGCAAAAGACAACACTTACACGACCTTAACAAATGTAGACCCATACAAAGATTTCTCAAGTCAATTATGTGATGGGAAAAATGAGGCCCAAATGCACATAGAAGCTGGGACTCAAGCAAAATTTGGCACTATAGGATTGAATTCCAACAAGCTAGAAATAGTTGGTCTGATAGTTGGGCCAACACCTTCGTTCTGACCATGACAAATTATTAGAAGAAAGCTTTAAACCCTAAAAATTCATTCTTTGCTTGATGAAAAACTCCATACAATTTCCCTTGGTGAAAATCAGACCAATGACCTTAAAGTGCCTTGAATGAAGAGTAAAAGGAAATGATAAGGCTCTTAATGTCTTATCAAAGCATTGTATGGTACTTCCCAATGACTAATGATTCATTGAGAGCTATTGTAAACAGCTCTTTTTGTTATGTTTTAGAGTTGAATTTTTCCCATTACATGAAGAGGAGCACTCCAGTTGTCCAAGTGGGTGAGATTCTGAAATATGGTGTGTATAAAAAAATCTTCTAGTAGATCATCTCAAAATAGCAATCCTCTAATAATAGCAACAGCTGAAAATAGTCAATCTGATAGTTGGCTCCTGTAAGTGATTTTAATGCAACACCTTCATTCTAACCATGACAAATCCTTGAAGAAATTTAAAACACTAAAATTCATCCTTTGCTCGATGACAACCTCCATTCAATTTCCTTTGGTAAAAATCAGACCAATGACGTTAAAGCACCTTGAATGAAGAGTTAA